>JAABNX020000047.1:4074119-4116912 GCA_015163995.2 Mormyrus lacerda | reverse complement strand
TGGCCCTCGATTCCAAATCCAGGCCTTGTTTTCAGTTCTCCCAGACAATTAGGTTAATAATTACTGATTCTGATTGGCTAGAGGCTTCACACCTGGCTCACAGGTAAAGGAAGGCTGGAAAATCAGCAGGACTCGGCCCCTGAGGACCGCGAGTTGAATAGCCCTGGTCTACATTTTTGCTGGCTATTGGGAGCTGGAAGGAAGCAAAAACGTGGACTGTCTGCTGGTCCTAGAGGACCGGGTTGGGAAACACTGCCATAGGTATATTACTACCAATTAGCATGCAGCGCAGAAGAAGCTGGACTCATCGGGCAAACTGGCTACCATGACTAATTCAGGCAATTGCCTTATAAAACTCCTTGGGAATTCTGGGAGAAACTTTAAGAGTAATAGATACTATTAATGCTGGCAAAGGGAAGGGATGAGCTACAAAGATTCAGCTCTGACCTCATGGACCATAATGTACTGAAAACCTTCTCCTTTTTGCTTCATGGTTCATTAGTTTCATATTTAAGAGCTTAATAAAACGTAATGCATATTGCTCATATTGTTTATCGAATATTAGCATTTTGTTCTTATATGCTTTTCCTTTGTATTGACATATTTAAGAACTATTCCTTGAGAAGCGTGTTTACAAAACCAATGAATCGGGGTGTATTCCCATTTATGAGATTAGGAATCCTTTGAAAAATCCGCTAATTGATTTTCCAGGTTTTAAGAGTAATGTCCTTAAAATTAGAGAGTGGTCATGATCTAGCCTGAAGCAAAAACGGCCCGGTGTAAAAATTGATTTTACTTCCACACGAATCGTGGGAAGTTACTGGTTTCTGAACCGTTTGCTACCCAGGTCGTGCAAAGTTACCACCCTTGGAGGGGGGATCTTCTAAGTTTTCCCAAATCGGATAGGACTGACGCCATGACGTTGTCACATTAACAAGGAAACGGTTATGCTCATTTAAAGCGAAGTTGTATATAAATAAACGTTTCCTGACTGAGCCCTGAGGTGTGCGACCTTCCCCTTCGAAGCGAGACCTCCGAACCTCTGTGGGAGTCACGCAGGGAGGAAACTTCATTCTGAAGCTGATGGCCAACTCATTTAATTATTTTAACTTTACGGCGTCGAAGTCCACTATGCGCAGCACAATTTATATTTAAGCAAACAAAGAAAACGCTGTTCAGCAACCAATCACTCATAAAAAGTTTTTTTAAGAAAGGTTTTAAAAAAATCATTACTCTGTAACATTATCCTGTCAGGGTTTTTGGAAATATGCATAGCTTATATTTACCTAAATTAGAGCTCGTTACTTTTTTTAAAGAAAGTTTTATACAATTCCAGATGGCGGGTCACATAAAACCCATGTTCAGCTTCCTTGCTCGAAATTGCTTTCCTTATTTTGTATTTCTCAAAGAAAAGTACCCATTCTTACGAGGTTTAGCCTGGAAGTGTGTATGTCGGATAAGTATTTTATTCTTAACATTTATGTGCTGGAAGTAAATTTAGCGATTTTTGCAATCTGGATCATTTTAAACTGCCTTCACATCTACCTCATTAAATTAATGCAACCTGAAAGATGGGATCTGGGAAAGAATTCTTTTTACATCATTTCAGTGTTCATTTATTTCCCATTTAAGGGCTGCCAACTAGTTATTTGTATTTTAAATTGCTTGTGAGTTTAACTTAAATTACTTGTGAGTTTACCTTAAGTGACTTTACGTATTTCAATGACATTTCAACCAATTATCTTTCCATTTTGCGATTCGTCTGTGAAGGTCTGCATGGCTGTGGGAAAACGGGCAGTCTGGTTTCCTTCCTAAGACGTGTTCTGAAAGGTACTAGAAACCAACTCACAGCCCAATCCGTGTAATTTTCTCACCCGTGTCCTAACAATGTGTGTGTGTTTGTGTTACTCACTTGTGTTTTATTAGCAGTTTCTAAAGTGTTCAATTTTTTGCAAAACAACTTTCTAATAGAAAAGCTTACAAATAGCTCTAATTAATTTACCATTATTGTATCTTACTCCTAGATTAGACCGCAGCTAAGTAGAGGCCATGTTATCTATTACAAATGAATAGTAGCCTAATGCATTATACTGACACTATAAAAGCATTAATACGAGGCAGCCATGCAGAAAAAAGACATAGTCAATAGCCTCATATAAACTTTAAAATGCCAGCGCCAAGCTGCCTCTGTGGGCCTGTTCTGCTGTTACCCAGGATTTAAAGCTGTAACCATGTTCATTTGAGTGCTACGGTTCTGAGGGAAACTGTCTCTGGCAAAAATGATCTGCTGCATTTTTCACCCGGGCGATATGAGGTCCATCACAGCTCTGTCATCGGCATGTCACACGAAGCTCCGTAAGGCATTAATCCGAGGCTAAAAGCCTCCTTCCAGTTACGCAACCTGTTTCCAATCTCTGGTAGGGTTCATGCGGCACTTTTCCCAAAGAAGCCAAGCGTTGTTTTCTGTCAGTACCCCTGAACGAAGTTTATCATTAAGTCGCTTTCATTCGGAAATTCAACTGGAGGAACAGACTGCAGAAAGGAGATTCTAATATTTTCTCGTAGTGCACCGGCACCTAATTTATCAATCCATTGGTTCAAAATGAGCGCAATAAACCTTCACAAAGGATCGATTGTATGCAACTTATGTTTGTCATTCCGTTAATTGAAACCTGTTGCCGTCTGTCTTCGTTGTTTTTGAAATAACTCAGACAGCACCGATCCTAGCCGATGTGGTGCACGAGGTGAGCATCACCACCGGCGCCCCTCGACTGAGACATTACCGAAATTGGCTAGAAAGTCGGCACCCCCTCAGAAGTTGGCGCCCTAGGCGGTCGCCTATGTTATTGACCGCCCTGAACTATTATTCTTCATTGTTATAATAAGCGAGCGATTATAGTGAACCTAGGTAAAGACACATATTTCTCATTCTTTCCTCTTTACGTAGCAGTCACCAAATCGCAACTTAACATTTAGCCTATTTAATACCATCTGAAGGCCTTTCCTTTTCATTCTTTGAAATGAATGCTTAGAAATTGGATTTTAGGGGTCTATTAGTAGCTCATTTGAAAAATGATGCATTTGGTGAAGCTGAACTCCAATAATTTTGACAGTTAATATTTCAGGCAAGATGTGAGTGAATATGCATTTCGCGTGACCATCGATGGGATAACTCCTAAAATAGGTGTGACAGCTTTACCTCATGTACCAATTTGAGTCGCTCACTCCTAGACAAACTTTATTTTAAAGGCTGGACTCATCAAAATCAGTGCAGACAGCAATTCCCCCCTCCCTCCCCTGTCCAGTGACCTGGCAGTCTGTCTACTGTTATTGGCTACTTGATCAAAGTGCTTCCTTCGACAGGTGAACAAAAGTGTGAAAGACGTGCAGACAGCTGATCTGGCCACAGTGAAGGAGCCCCGATCCTTTATAGAGGACCAGGTCCTATGATGACCCGCCGCGGGAAATGCCTCAGGTTAGTGTCTCGACTGAAGGGTGCCTGAGGTGAATTACATGGTATATTACTGTTACACAGAAAGGGGATGTAGGGATGAGGACGAAGTGCACGAACGGTGGCTGACAAACCGTGCGGCACATGGAGCAACAGAGAGTATATCTGCGGCCTTTTTCACATCCCAACACTTTAAATAAACCCTATTTACCAATCTGTAATTTAAACTGATGCTCGACTGCTCCGAATATATGTATCAATTGTTAAATGTGCTATATGTGCACCGTAAGATACAAGTTGACCGTCTTGAACCCTGAACTTCCTTTCTTTGCTTTTCTTGCTGTTGGGCTCCATGTTAAAATGAATTAATTTCCCCCTAAGTCATGGGGGAAGCGGTATCAAATATTTCAGTGAGTGTGGCTGGCTCCCTCATTTATCACTCTTCAAAACAACTGAGAGCCAAGGCAACTTGATAGGAAACTTCATAATGTCTGTGGTCTGCTGAAGGACCTGCTGTAATATTTGACTATTTTGTCTCCTCTTTGCAAGTTTTTCATTGAATGATTTCTGGATACATGAAGGGCTTAAGCACAAACTGATCGCGGACCCTGTTACTTAACAGTCTTCCGCCATAATTCTGGGAAAAAAATAATGAATGGCACCCGCTGTGGTTGGAAAAGTATTTTCAAACAAAACAAAAAAGAACCTGGATGTTGAAAAATTAGTCTCTCAGATAGGATATAGATGTAATCCCATCCAAATGGGGCTCTGTGTTAGAGATGGAGCAAAGAGAATATCATAGAGACATCACAAGGCTCAGGCATGTTGTGGGTGACTGAGTTTATCTGATCCTGATGGGTACTGTGAATTCGGAAGGAGGATATAATATACATTGGATTATATGGCTCTATAACCAACATCTTGGTTTTTTTTTTTACATCCAACCTCATACAGCATAATAAGGGTGGACTGCATTGCTGAAATGTGTCAGTCCCAATACACAGTAGCATGGTTCCATTTTGCACTTTCTAACTGCATAGTGGTGAAGAGTTTATCGTGGTTCCTGTCACATGACAGGTCCTGCATTCCTCCTACTAGCTGGTGTAAATCTGGAGTTTACAGCACCTGGGACATGTGGAGAAAGTGTAACTTTTTCATAACCCTATAATCTGCTTTTGGCATTTTTCCTTTTTTGATTGCAAGAAAAATGGTCTCCACAAAATCAAAATGACAGGTTTTTATCACACTATGGGTCCCCATAATGTAATACATACAACACACACACACACACACACACACACACACACACACAGACCTAATTCCAAATCCCATCCACAAAAACATCAGTCTTGACTCAAACTTTAACACCTTTATTATTTTAAAAATGAATTCATTTCACGAGGTGCCTTTTTCAGCAGATATTTCTCAAAATGTCTATCTTTCTTTGATGGTACGTCCCGCATGCCCACAAACATAAACAGACGCTCATACAGGCACGCAGGCATATTCCCCAGAACCTGCACAGGTCTGCTGTACCAGGCAGCTTCCATTTCAGAGGGTGACTAATTTTGAGTGACAGAGAGCCAAAGATCAAAGGCACCCGGTTCCCAGAGGCCGTCTGTCAGGGGTAAAGTCGCATCGGTAATAATGGGCTCTGCCCCTCCCGGTCGGTCGCCGTGGATGTGCTCTGCTGCCCTGAGCCGGGACAATAGCATCCCCGTGTCCCTCTTTGCTACCAAATTATATCATCAACCCACACCGCACATCCCCCCCTCCCCCCAAAACTCCCACGGCCCCCCTGATCCGCTTCTATTACCAGGAAGTCAGCTAAGGAACAAACAGGACCTTCATATATGCCCGAGGCAGCCTTTTCGCTTCTTTAGATCTCACTGGTGAAAGAGATCGTAAGTTTCACGGAGGGGAAAGCGTTCCGGCCGAGACGGGCTGTCCTTTTTACGGGACGTGCTGCTATTTATATGATGTAATATATGTTTTTAACTGCAAGGTGCTCATTCGCTGAAACAGCATTTCTCCCGATCGGTCCGAGCATGTCAAAGGCCCCTCTCCTAACACTAACCACAACTGGAGCCCTCGATTCCTCATGACGTCTGAGGTGATCTCACTCGAGACCAGATATTGTTCTCCTGCTCGAATTTCAGCATACGTCTCTTTTCCCATGGCTTTTCTGCACATCTGTTAAAAACAATTCGGCAATTTGATATAGTCTAAATATAAGGTAGGCCTACAGGAACGCATCCGTCAAATGACAGAGACGAATCCTTTGGGCACTCGATATTTTCAATGTCTTCTGGCTTCGCACCAAATCACGCCTAAATGAATGTCCCTGAGCCGAAACTTAACAAGGTGTCACTGCTAAGATCTTTCCATGAAGGTAAACAGTGCTCATATTTGCTGTGGCCTTTCTGCAGCCAAGAAAAATGAATGTGTGAAGCCAGAGATGTCTCTGTGAACTGAAAAGAGCCGGTTTGCAATCTGCCCGCTGAGAGGCAGGCCAGCGGTAAAAATGTTAGAAAACATTGTTAAAATGAAAAAAGGGAAACGTATCCTTCAGATTGTGCGATATGTGAATTTCCTAGTTCAGTGTGGGTTGATATTTTCCAAGATTAAATGTGATTTGCTGAACAACAACAACAAACCCTCTTACAGATATAGGTGCAAAGAAACGACTGCAGGCGGTTTTTTATACTTCTTTCACCTTAAATTAGTCTCAGAGAGCAGAAGGCTGTTAGCTGTGAAATCGACGGCTGATGGTGTGCAGTTCTCCTCGCTTAAATTCTCCTCATAAGTGGCGGTCGCTGTCCGGTAGTGGACTCTGGGCCGTATCACTCTCGCTTTCCCCCATCTCTGTGGGAGCACTGCTGTTTCGGCCATCTGTGAGGTCACGTTAGGGTTATCGCCATTGTTACAGCTATTACGGAACGATCTGCCGGTAAACGTTCTATGAAGTTCTTTTTAGTAGCGGTGCATTGCTTTTGGGACTTATCAACTCAAAAGTACACAAACCAATTTAATATAAAACCATGATATTACTGGTAACACTGAATGCTGCCGTTCCTCGGGTGCTGTGATGCTTGTCCCCACGTTTTTAGTGGCTTGTTAAAGAGTATAAGCAGAGATTCAATGTCATTATGTTATAAAGTTAAAAATTCCCATAAAAGCCAGCCAGTTGTTACTCCCTTTTTCCAAATCTCTCTTACCGGTGTGTGTGGAACAACTAAATTCCCTCATTCTTCTCTGAAACTTGTACTCCACGAACATTAAATGAAAAAACAAGCAAATACGGTTGGATTGCTTTAACGGAATATTATCATTTATATTTTATGTTAGAACTAATTCTTTATAACACATAATTTATATGCATTTTTAGGGACTGGTTTTTCCTTGGACGCGCGATGTGGGGGCATAGAAAACGAAGAAAAATCATGGTTGTTTCGAGAAATCTGCGTTTCATGGTTGAGGCTTCCGCATCTAACGCGGCATTCTGGACCCAGTACCCGAAGACAGATTTTAATCATGGTTTTTTCCGTTAATGAAAAAAGTCTGTGGATGACAAACGCATTTGTCGACATTTTTAGTCTCTAACCTTTTTGTTCCGATTTAGGTTTTTAAATCAACATTATAAATAATAATAATAATAATAATAAACAGAAATTGACAATCACAAAACGCTCATTCGTCAGAAGCACATAATTTGATTTACTAATGAAGTCTATAAGAAGCTAATTTATTTAAAATGTAGCTTTGAAATCCCACTTTGCCGGCCCGACACTTATCTTAATTACGCCTAAATTGTTCCAGGGATCTTGAAAGGTTAACTTTCAAGGTTAATAACTTGCAAAATAAAACGGATTTTTGAACTGACGGGAAAATAGATGCCGTTTTAACTGAGTGTACCATAGTATCCTGATGTATGGGTTGTTATAGTTCTGCTGTATGTCCGCAAATAGTCAGATCATTAGAGGAGGTATGACGTGTGTTCTTGGTATAGCATTAAACACAAATCACAGTGTCCAGGGATTCGGGGCTTTCTCTGTGAATATTCTGTACAGGCATACCACACCCCTGTCAAAAACATACTAATAAGTCAGGTCAAATGAGGCCAAAGTGCATCGATATCTGACTGGATTCTTGCCAGTAGCGTCCTACGTTGAGGAAATTTATTAAGATTATTTCAAACTCATTATTTTAAACTGTTTTAAAAAGTGTCAAGTTATTCTTGGAGAAATAATTGGTTACCAAGCGCGAGCAAAAATAAGATTTAAAAATAATCGTGGAGTTTTGGGATGATTCTATAGGAGTGATTAAATATCGTGGAAGTTTTTTTTTTATAATTTGCTAGTAAATCGCATACGGCACGTAATCACCTGGGGATGCTACAGGTGGAAGGAGTGTAATGAGGATACAGCTTTAAGGTGCTTCACCTTGCGATAAAGAAGCTCAATCATGCGAATTATAACCCTATTACGACTGAGGACATAATGCAGGGAAGGATGCGATCCGCCTTTGTTACGGATTTCACATCAGGACACTTATCTGCTCCTCAATTTCACACATGATTTCATCGCCTCCACGGACTTGGCGAAGGGTTATTTAATTCGATGTAGACGTTAATAACTGAATGGATGCAAAATTGAGGACAAGCAGTCTGTCTTATTTAAATGAAGAACGAATAATGGCACATGATTTGTAAACTGTTCTTTTTACTAGGTTTAAATGAGTTTTCTTCACATTTTTCGAGTCTTAGAGAGAATCATTTATCATTTCTGGTATTGGCTTATAAATGTGAAGCAGAGCTGGCACTTAATAATAAACTTCATAATACCTAAACGAAAAATAGAAAATAAGTGTAACATTGAAGAAGCACTTAGCATGCAGCTAAGTGGATTTGTGTGACTTTTTCTTCCCGTTGTCATAGGACATGGCGACTCGTTTACACTTAAATTAATTTGAAATTATCGCAAACAGTGTGAGATTGCTCATCTAAAGTCTACCGTCGCTCTGCAGTTGCTGTCAAAAATAGTACAGATTTATACAGTAATGTAATCTCAACCAATATAGTCAGCGAAAGGCTGCTTTTGTCGTTCTCTCCCTTACACACAATGAACCAAAGAACCAACCAACAACGACACACGCCTGAAAAAGAGAGTGGATTTCACCTCTGTGCATGAATTGGATATTGCAATTTTAACATTTGTCTGCATTTTTTGAGTTCTGGTTAGATTCCATTTGTGATTTTCATTTATCACAACTGTTTTGACCGTTGTGATTACTGCGGTATATAAATGTATATTTCACGCGTTGGAATATATAATATCGCATATTTCATTTTACTTGGCCTAAATGGGGGGCGGGGGGGGGGACGCTACGCTGAATGCGAGTAACTGTCGGGCTTAGGATCTTTGGATCACTGACTGTTTGGCAATCGGAGACGAAAACATTGAGTGAGTCCCCACAGAGACACGGCTCTGAGTCCAGACTTTCAGTAACATCTTCTCTTGGCAAGAAGCTTAATTAACAATATTGTCACGCCACAGCTGCTCCGGCGCATGCGTAGAAGCTGCACCGCTACTTTTCCATGGTGCTTTTGACTTGCCGTTGATTAGATTCAATAAGGGGGATTATGTGACCCGGAGTTAATTTGAATTCCTTGGCCTGAAACTTTTCATTTAAACTAATGCGGAGCAAAACGCCTTCAATGGCTACGCCAGGCCACCGGATTAACAATATATGTAGTTCACCGGGAAACGGTCGTCACTAGGCGCCTGATTTATACTTTGATTAGGTAGTAAGTGTCAGGGTGGAAAGGTCTGGGGAGTTTTAATGTAGATTTAAAACACTTACAATCCTGAAGTGAAAAGAGGTCCCCAGTGAGCACTGCGGGCTCGGGGGAAGGTATTTTAATGGCACGCTGATCCAAACAGTCCTGTTTGTTGCCACCTCCCGTTGGACCCGCCTGCTCTCATAGGGCGGCATTGTGCAGCAGTTTCTAGACGGCAAAGCAAAACAGCAGAGGTGATTCACCCGTCCCACCACGCAGAGGTCATGTACAGAGCGCCTTAAAGAAAAAAAATCAAATAAACCCAACAATGGATCTACAGCCCAACGGCTGAATACACATTATGCCCTACATGAAATAATCATATTTGCAGACATTCAAATGTCTGGAAATGAAAAAGTCTAGTTGGTCATTTTTGTCTTTGTTACTGCTTGTGTTTACAGTGTTAATAACCTCATAATATGTCATTAACTCGTATATGCTATGAAGCTTGTGAATGCTTCGCAAATAAGCACTTCATTCATTACTTGGATGAGCGCAGTCGTTCATATAAATTATCATGCAGAAGCATCCATCCACCCATGATAAATTACGATAAAAAAAACTAAGTGATACTCCGAGTTTCATTTTACCGGACTGGCGCAATACATATCAAGTAGGTCAGAAAGTCAACAGAATTGATCATGGTAATCCGACGCTGACAAAAACCGTCAACTCGATGAATGGTCAGCAGCGTTTAATAGGCTAGAATTGAAAAGGCTTGTTTTATGTGCCAGTTCAGCATTCATGCACTGAATAATTCAATCATAAAACAAAAACGTTTTGTTGTACTTATTTCCCATAACACTTAAACAGGTTCACGAATACGAAAATGCAACAAATGTAGCAAAAATTACGTGATGGTCATTGAGATGATTTTCAACTCACAGGAATAGTTACTCAAAAATTATCATGCGTTGTAAAATATCTAATTACGCAGGAACATCGCTGTGTTTTATGTGTTATGCTGTATTGGATAAGCAGATGGAAGTTATTGTGTAGCTGGACATATGTTTTCTACCTGTCATAACTTTTATGCGCTATTGTTTTCCATCTCACTAAAAGTTTCAATAAAACATTTTTGGGCAGGTGACAGACCCAAATGATTAATGCCGTGTACACGAATACCAATGATTATATGTCTATTCTAAATAAGATTCGACATTTAAATGAGTTGTATATAAACACATTCTAACTATTCTTTTGACAAAACACAAAGCTGCTCGTACAGAAGCACCAGCTTGAACTAAAACAGACGGATATTTGACAATTGCATTCCTGAATGTATGCAATTCAAGAATACATGCTAAAAGCGTTGGTGACCCGCGATACGCCCGGAGTTAATAATCCCATGCATGCGCTTTGTGGGCTGGCTTCGCACGTCGGCAGCCCAGCAATCGTAGCTGGCATCTCATTCCAGTGGATATGTGGAGCACCAGCAAAACCCCTCACTGGCTTGTTGCCGGAGAGCCAGGATCTTTCTGTATCTACGAATCGCTCGCTGGATTCCGGCTGCAAGGAGCAACAAGTGCATAAGCGCGTTGGAGAAAATATCATGTTATTAGACGCTTAGGTATCCGAAGAGGGAAAAGTTATCGAGGGGAGCCTCAGAGTGCTACCGACGCAGAAAGGAAACTGATTACCAGGCACCTTTACCTGTGCTTTTTTGTCTTCCCAACAAGTTGTGTACGGATTTCAATCCATGCTGCATTTTTTTAAGAATGGCCGCTAAATTGGTATTAGTCCTGCAGTTGTCTGTATGCTTGAGTTATCACTTTGGGATTGTCGCAACCGAGGAGACCCCCCGAGGCACCCAGGACAGCGGTTCCGCGGCTGGGCATGACGTACCGGCGTCGGACAGCTTTACCCGTGACACGCTGACTAGCCGTATGTTTAAACTGTACGACAAATACAGCCGAGATCTTAATCGTCCGAGAGACGGAAACACTGTGCGAAGTTTCAGGGCGATTCCAGGTGAGCGCGTTACCATCCATCATATATTGCTGGTCCGATATGGTCTATAATCATGACGAAATAAATAAATGAATGGATAATAATGACATCAATTAGCGACTTTCGTGCTGTACATTAATATTTTACATAGCACATTTCTATATATTTTTTGTAAAATGTCGTCGGCCTATCAATATTCACTCTAATGCGCGTTGATGTTTCAAGATGTCGAGCTCAATAGCTTATATATATTCCAATGTAATAATGATAAAATACTTGGACTGCAGATCACAGTGACAGTCCCTATGCTGGGGCTTAAGCATCAGCGGTTCTGCGGGGGAATGTTCGAGAATTCTGGCGCCATCTAGGGATATTATGTCTTAAATGTAATTTATGTCCAAACAATTGACTCGCAAATGCCATTGTTAAAATTAATTGTTAGTGTATTACTGAAGCCCATGCACGATGTAACAGCGTGTGGACTATTTGCAAATAGTCCATCCAATCACTGCGCATAGGGGCAAACATAAAATACTAAGTTAATGCTACGTTTTGCTAAATGTGCAGATAACATTACACGGCATGGTGAATGTTTCCGCAATAAAACAATACATATGGTGAAATGTGGTAAACATAATTTCTGCTTTTGGGGTAGAACTTAATCGATCAAGCTGTCAATCCACTAGAGAACAGACTGCAATTGAAATCGAAGTCCGGGCGAAAAAATAATTATAGGATATCAATGTAACGAAAATAGGACGCATCAATGTGCAGGTGGATCGTTCTTCCATCTCACGCTGACGTGCGATGTACTGATCAAAGCATGGTGGCAGTTATAAACTTCATTAGCACTTGCTCACGGCGGGGACTCGGTCGTCTCAGGGGAAGTGACTCATACCGTTCACACAAGTTGGCGTCTCTGCTGAGATCAGCCGCCGTTTACCCTCCGCTCCAGCTTGTACTACGTATCTCCTAGCAACGGCGCCTTGAATTTTCATTAATGATGGCTGCGCGGCAATGCTATCAAGTTTCCTCCGTAGTTTTGATGTATGGGAGAGGACGTGATTAGGCTGTTAATGCAGTTAGACACCAGTGGCTGAAGGAGGAAAAAAAAGTGTTTTAAGGGTTGCTTGAGTAAGCATTTCCATATGACAGGTAATATATATCTCTGAGATATCCCTTCATAACTCCCCAGGAGTCAAACATAGACAAAAAATATCACTATTGCTCAGGGCCAAAGGGTGAGTATTCATCATTCAGCTTTCAAGTTCAGAATCATGTTACTTTTTTGTGTTCACAGATGGAGAGAAGGAGAAAGATTTGTTCCAGTTTAATGTGACCTTCATCCAAGACTCAGAGGTGATACTCTCTGCTGCTTTCCACTTCTTCCACGACCATCGTCCCTGGCAGAGGTCCTGGCACTGTAAACGCTCCCAGAGCCCAGCCTGCCATGTCCCGGTTGTCCAGCAGATGGTGCCCGTCCGAGTCCTTTTCTGGAGCCAAGGACCTGCTGGTGCTGACAGCATGCTTCTGGGAAATGTCACCTTCATGCCGCCCAGGAGGGGAGCGTGGCTTACAAGAGACATATCGGACATTGTCAAGCAGGCCCAGGCCATAGGGGAGCCATTAATCATGGCAGAGTTCGATTTCAGTAGGAAGTATCTGAGGCGTACTGAGCGGTTGTCCTCATTGGCCCTTCCCTACTTGTTGGTCTTTGCTGAAGACCTATCCATTTCAGAGCCCAACAGTGTGGCCTCCAGCTTGCAGCGCTATGGCCCGTTCCCGGGTGCTGAGGAGCCGACTCGTTCCCCCAATGCCTACCCCAAATCACGAGTCAGGAGGGATGCACGATCCTTGGACCCCATCCGCAACAACGAGCTCCCCGAAGTGGAGCACGGCACCTGGAAGAATCACAAGATGTGGGAGAGCTCCTACCTGGCTCCGAAGCCTAAGGTCCCGCAGAAGGAGCACAGGAGAAGGGATCCCGAAGGCAGCCTGGACCTGGGGGCACCCCAGGTGCTCAGCTTCGATGAGGAGACTATGCGGAAGGCCCGGCGGCGGCAGTGGAGCGAGCCACGTGTCTGCGCCAGGCGCTACCTGAGGGTTGACTTCGCTGACATTGGCTGGAGCGAATGGATTCTTGCCCCCAAGGCTTTCGACGCCTACTACTGCGCTGGGGCCTGTGGGTTCCCCATGCCTAAGGTCTGAGCTGCCAAGCTTACTGCCGAGTTTACCGCCGAGCTTACTGCCGGGCTTACCGCTGAGTTTACCACTGGGTTTACCGCCGAGATTACTGCTGAGTTTACCGCTGAGTTTACCACTGGGCTTACCGCCGAGCTTACTGCCGGATTTACCGCTGAGTTTACCACTGGGCTGACCGCCGAGCTTACTGCTGGACTTACCGTTGAGTTTACCACTGGGCTTACAGCCGAGCTTACTGCCGGGCTTACCGCTGAGTTTACCACTGGGTTTACCCCCGAGATTACTGCTGAGTTTACCGCTGAGTTTACCACTGGGCTTACCGCTGAGCTTACTGCCGGATTTACCGCTGAGTTTACCACTGGGCTTACCGCCGAGCTTACTGCCGGACTTACCGCTGAGCTTACCACTGGGCTTACAGCCGAGCTTACTGCCGGGCTTACCGCTGAGTTTACCACTGGGCTTCCCGCCGAGTTTACTGCCGGACTTACCGCTGAGTTTACCACTGGGCTTACAGCCGAGCTTACTGCCGGGCTTACCGCTGAGTTTACCACTGGGTTTACCGCCGAGATTACTGCTGAGTTTACCGCTGAGTTTACCACTGGGCTTACCGCCGAGCTTACTGCCGGGCTTATCACTGAGTTTACCACTGGTGTTACAGCCGAGCTTACTGCCGAGCTTACCACTGGCCTTACAGCCGAGCTTACTGCCGAACTTACCGCTGAGTTTACCACTGGGCTTCCCGCCGAGCTTACTGCCGGATTTACAGCTGAGTTTACCACTGGGCTTACAGCCGAGCTTACTGCCGAGTTTACCACTGAGTTTACCACTGGGCTTCCCGCCGAGCTTACTGCCGGATTTACCGCTGAGTTTACCACTGGGCTTACAGCCGAGCTTACTGCCGAGCTTACCACTGAGTTTACCACTGGGCTTACCGCCAGCCTTACCGTCAAGCTCACTTCCGAGCTTACTGCTGGGCTTACTTCCGAGCTTATTTCCAGGCTTACCGCTGCATTCCCATGACCTTGTTCCAATGTCCCTGCTGCAAAAATCACCATTTAAATCACCTATGGCTGGTGATTTAAATGGCTTAAAATGGCTGACTAATTTATTAAAGTTGACCAGCTGAAGGTGCTTTCACATGATGATTTGATGTCCTAGCCCGGTCATACCAGCTTATATAATGGTCACTCTAGCTGGTTTAGCTGGTCACACCAGAATGACCAACTGGTGGGCCATCCAGCTAAACCATCAAAAAGCTGGGACATGACCATCTAAGACCATTTTAGACCAGCTAAAACCAGCTATAACCAGTTACCAGCATAAAGTGGATTTTAGTTTTTTTCAACGAGGGTGATTGAGTGTAAAACTCAGTTTTCCACTATTTCAGATGAGTATCATTTAAAGCTGACATTTACTGCAATTCACTACTGGATGCAGTTCTTATTTAACACTTACTTAACACCCCCTTCAATGTTCTTAACACCCTATTTAATGCAGCTGACCATAATTTCGATCTCAAGCGTGCTCCTTGTACTGTGCAAAAACAGTTCCAATATAAGCAAGGGCATTATAATAATAAACAATGTGATGAGTTTGCCCTGTGACAATCTATACAGAATTATATAAGCTAAACAACAAACCAATAGCGATACCTGCTGGCAAAAGCCAAAGCTAAATTATAACTGGCCAAATCATCCTTATTTCCATACTCATCGGCTCCCCCTAGTGTCTGGGTCTCTGAAGGCCTGCCCTTTTCTCCGCCTTTAGGGGTGGCCCTCAGACAGTCAAACAGTTTTGTATAAGGGGACATATCTAACTGAATTCACTGATATAAACCTTCTCTGGAGTCATGCGGTGGGTTGATGTGTAGGTAGACGACTTACAAAGCCTCTCACCCCTCTTGCCCCTGCTGCACCCAGGTTGTTCGTCCTTCCAACCACGCCACCATCCAGAGCATCGTGAGGGCGGTGGGTATCACCCCGGGGGTGCCCGAGCCCTGCTGCGTCCCTGAGCGGATGGGCGCCTTGAGTGTCCTGTTCCTGGATGAGAGCAGGAATATGGTCCTGAAGGTGTACCCCAGCATGTCTGTGGAGACCTGCAGCTGCCGATAGGTGGGGGCTCTGGGACAGGGCAGGCAGGATGGCAGGTTCATGGACCACTCGCCACAGCTGGGGGGGAGGGGGGGGGGGTATGACAGAGACCAGGTGTGTTGGCACGGGGTGGCTCCCTGAACATTAGCCAGGGCATCCTGGGTCGTGACTATTCTCACAGGCTCAGATCAGCACCTTTACCTTCTCTAAAATCAAACTGCAAAACTTCTTGTGTTGTTTACAGGGTCTCACTTGATATTCCATTTGGTACACAGCCATTGACTTTCTATACACTGTTTCACAGTCATTCACATTTTATCCTTTCTTTTATATAATTTCTTAGTGTATATTGTGCCCAGTAACACTATATCTGGTGCTGCACATAGTCACTGACTTCCTGTCTTGTGTTATAGTCACTCACTTCCTCTTTTGTGTTATACAGTCAATCACTTCCTGTGCCTTGTTGCACACAGTCACTCACTTCCTCTCTTGTGTTATAGTCACTCACTTCCTCTCTTGTGTTATAGTCACTCACTTCCTGTGCCATGTTGTATAGTCACTCACTTCCTCTCTTGTGTTATAGTCACTCACTTCCTGTGCCTTGTTGTACACAGTCACTCACTTCCTCTCGTGTTATACAATCAATGGGTGAATCTCAATATCAAGAATGCAAACACCTTACTTATGGTCTTGTCAAGACCAGTCTGGTGAACTTTCCTTTCAAGAACGAACTTGGGGCGCAATGAATCAGGGGATTGGTGTCATTCGGCAAGGGTGCAAACAATGTGTCATCGATATTTTTGGTGGGGCAAGAACAACATCCCAGGATTTTTACCATCCTATGTACTTACGTTCTTAGTATCAGAACTGGTCTTCAGCAATGGAAGATGACGTAAAACAGGTACACAAGAAAACAAGGATGGTCAAGTACGTAAACTGTCATTCACCCAATCACTTCCTGCGCCATGTTTCACTCACTTCATGTTTCAGTGACTTCCTAGCAGTATATGGACATGTCAGTGGACAATATTTAACTGGCTCCACATCTACAAAAATCTCAATGTATAATCAGTGACACAGCATTTTGTTATGGTTATCTTTGTTCCTATCATCCATTGATGTACGGTACTTAATATTTTTCAAGATCGTTTTTTATTCATCCGTAGCTGTTTCTCTCTATTCAAGTAACTGGAATAAAAAGAAATTCCAGTGTTGATGTAATTCCAGCCACTATGCATAGATGACGCTAGCTTTTAACAGGCTACCGATATTTAAACAGAAAGAGATCACATTATAATGGCATTATACAAACTTACTACCCAGCATAAAAAGAAAAAGTATATATGTATCTTTTATCCATAGCTTAGAATTAGATGCAGAGCACAGTGCCTTCAAATGAAATAAAGCATGATAGACCAAAAAGTGTTCCATAACGCGCACAAGCCGTTCGGGTCCTTTCCGGACAGCACATTCTGGTCATAAGGCGCTTATCTGGCTTTTGAGGCTTCCGCAGTCTGCCTGCCGCGGCAGTGTTAACAGAATGCGGCCAGGGGACTGTTTCGAACCATCAGGATGAGGGGGTGACATGTGATATACTGTAAACTCATTGGAAATAACACGTGGCGGGTGGGATTGCCATGCGCGGCAAATCGCTGCTAGCAATTTAGCCAATTGAGACGTAGATCACACCAATCATTGATTGATTGATGATGCATGATAATCCCGCCCACCGTATGTTTTCAAGCCTCATTTCTCCTATCATGACGTAATTCCAGATGCCTTGGGGAATCACTTCACAAATGGAAACAACAGGCAGACAAACGCACACTTACACAATATTGCTATAGTGTTTCAATATGAATATTAATAATACTATGGAGATACTGCAGCCTGAAAGCAATGTTCTGAAAAGGTTTTATGTCATTCAAGGCTTTTCTTTTGCTTCCTGAAGGGCACAGTGGTAGTGTTTATAATTTGTAGGTGGTTCTTGTTATTTAGTGTGTTTTACAAGGGTTAGACTGCACAGCATTGTACAGCACATGTATTTATTATTGGCGGGGTTTGTGTTTTTGTTTACAAAAGTGCTTTGTTCCACTTATAAAATCACCCGACATAGAACTATAATTCAGAAGATAGTGAATTGTGTGTTTTGTTTTCTCCATAAAATGTTTATTATTTCTGTATATTTTATGTGTTTGCTTAAATATCGTCTTAATTCGCAAACAATAGTAGCTGTTTTCTGCAATTCTGTTCATGTAAATTATACAGCAGTAGCCTTGGTAAGTGTTAGAACAAAATAAACAAAGATAATTGGTAAATGATCCCCAATGGTCCAAAAGTGTTTTTCATTGCTATGAATTCCAGAGCTCTGCTTTTCTTTGTTCGTTTTTTTGCTTAACAATGCATTATGAAAACGCCTGTTTGTGGTCATTACTGGTTATCCTACTTGCTTTGGTTGGCCAACAATTTATTTAAGTCATTATGATGTTCTTTTCTAGGAAAATAATGCATGGTTCATGCAAAGAAAATGCCCAGAAGTAATTTCTCTTTTAAACAGAATAGCTCTGCTGTCGACACGTCTTTTTTTCGCCTGGCACGTCTTTGTAAATTAACGATATGAAGCCCTGGCTTCTAGCTTTCGTGCGAATTTGAAACACATGCTCAGATAATGGGCGGCTGCATCCATCTCGCGCACTGTCATCTGCGGCATCCTCTCCGTGAACCGGGGGCTTGAAGGATCTTTGGATGACCTCTGACTGTGGCGGTGTTAGTTGTCCAAAAGGCCATTATAAACAGAGAAATTCCTAGATGGATGTTTTTTTTTAGCGCTGATGGAATTTGTGGTTGTGTACTGACAAGAAATGACACTTATTTTGTTAATATATGGTCTTTGGGTCAAGCACTATGAAATACACTAATGATATTCCATAATAATAGGGTTTTATTGATTTTTTTGTTTAGCAATATCCTATTTCTTTGTAAATCAACTTAAAAATGAATGAAGATGCTTGCCAAGCCATTGAATAAGAATGGATTTCCTGAGAGAGGAGCTAGACACACATTTTAAGTGTTAAATGGTCCAAAACTGATAGTACAATCCATTCATAATTTCAAGCACTGGTACTGAATTCCAAACTTCATTGACACTGACCCGCTGGTAGCAGGAGAGCGGAACATTATGACCTCTCATGGCAGAATTTCCTTATCCCACCTCATTATCCTCATCTGTGAGCCTAATGTTTACATGATCCTCATTAGCTGGAGGTCTTCAGTGATAACAGTGACTAAAACAGGACACAAGCAGCCCAGATAAGGCCATGTGCGTTGTCGCTTGTGCTGGATGCGAGCGAGATGTTTACTGTTGACCATGGGAGCCTGGGAGGTCCTATCGCCTAGGAAGCTCCCATTTCTCACAGATCGTGGAACGGGAACGCAGCGGTAATAATCATGGCACGGCGAAGTCTGAAGATGCAGGTCCGGATGAGCCCGTTCTTATCGGTGTGCCTCAGCTTGATGATGTCCATGGGCTCTTGTCGGTGCAAGCCAGCGTCGGGCGTCCCACAGCCCGACGGAGCTGCGGGGTTTCTCCGGCCACCACTGGGGGACCTGGCCGAGGAGGAGGAGGAGCAGGCTGCCCGAGTGAGGCTGGAGAGTTTCCTGGGCAACATGAAGCAGAAGATCCTTCGCAAGCTGAACCTGAGCTCTGTGCCGCAGGAGCAGGGCAGGGTCGAGCCGCCGCCATTTATGATGGAGCTCTACAACAGATACGCTGCTGACGGGTCCTCTGCCCCGCTTTCGGACGTGATCCGCAGCTTCGGAGTGCTAGGTGCGTGCTGGGGGTGCAGTGGGGGTTTGGCCATGTTTTTACTTTCAACTGCTGGGGAAGAAAATCTTCATGCTCAGTTTGAGACACTCAAAGACTCAATACATGTTTAAAGTGTCAAATTTATGCCGACTTTGAATTACAGGCAGAGGAGGCAAGTTCAGGTTCAGAAGGGAAAATCCAGACCATGACTTAATTTCAGCCGACCAGTTGAGTTCTCTGTGAATGTGACTCTTTATACCCAACTGGTTGGTTGAAACAAAGTCTTGCTCTGGAGTTTTGCTTCCTGAACCTGAAATGCAAACTGGCTGGATCTCACGTACCTGGTGTGTTAAACTCTGGAAGTAATCATACCCTAATGCAAATCCACCAGGTACCGTGTGGCTGGTCCTCTTTGTGTGCGATTTAGACTGGTACACTGGTTCAGTTTAGGGACATATTCAGCTGGTTTGCTTCATTGATGTCAGGCATGTGTTTGACTTCTGCACATGCTGGTGGGCATTTTGTGGATAACGGCTTTAATGGCAAAAATAAAATCGTAACCACATTGTGTGTTTCTCAAAAGCACTGAGCTCTACACTCTAGAGTACCAATTTGTACCTTTGCTTGTCACTGGGGCTGTACCCTCAAGGGTCTGCCAGTTGTACCCATAGCGGTAGGTAATTTTACCTTTTACAGTACAGAAACAGACTCTGAGGAACATTTTTTGTGTTATTTGTACCTTGGGGAGTCCATTTCTCTACCTTAAAAGGAACAGAATTGTAAAGTACAGCCCCAGTGACAAGCAAGGGTACATACCGGTACCCTCTTTTCCGAGAATGTACCTATCTTAAGCATGCCTGTTGTCATTGACTCTATCGGTAACCTGTTACTGACACGTCTCCATCTGACACAGATGTCATCCGGTCTGTTAAACGTGGCAGCACCTCAGAGCACCGGCTACTCTTCAATGTCTCCATCCCCTGCCATGAGGAGGTCACCGCCGCAGAGTTGCGGCTCTTCGTGCTGCCCAACAGTGCCCCGCCAGAGTGCACGGGTTGCCAGGCGACCATCAGCGTGTACAACGTGGAGCGTGGCCCGGAAGGACACAGGCTCCATTTTCTCACCAGCAGGAGAGTGAAAGGCGGCCATGGTGCTTGGGAGGTGTTTGACGTGACTGGACCAAAATCGGGCTGGATCACACCCGACCAGAGCACCAAAGAGTTTGAGATCCACATCCAGCAGGGAGAATGCGCCATTCTTGATGTCAGCCTCAGCCTGAAGGGCAACAGCTCCGCCATCCTTATCGTCTTCTCCAATGATCCCAGGAGCAGAAGGAAAGACGGCTGGAACGACCTGAAGCCTATGATCGTGCATGTAGAAGACAGGCACCCACCCGAGACCAAGGTGCTAATCGACAACAATGAGATCCCCATCGACATCCATCCAAGGAGGAGGAAGCGAGCAGAGCATGACTATTGCCGGAGAACCTCCCTCAAGGTGAACTTCAAAGAGATTGGATGGGACTCCTGGATCATTGCCCCACCGGAATACGATGCCTTTGAGTGTCGGGGCATGTGCTACTTCCCGTTGACGGACGATGTCACCCCGTCCAAGCATGCTGTGATTCAGACTCTCGTCAACCTGGGAAACCCCAAAAAGGCTAACATGGCGTGTTGCGTCCCGACCAAGCTGGACCCCATCACAGTCTTGTACAAGGAGAACGGCATACTTACCATGAAGCACTTCTACGAAGAGATGAAAGTCGCAGAGTGTGGATGTAGGTAGTAGAAGAAAAAGATGTTGACATGGATACTTGGGGGGGGGGGGTCTTCATGCTGCTTCCACTACACCACCCCACCCCCAGCAGGCTGCCTCACTACAGTCTAATCCGTAATAAACATTGGGAGTGACACTATCACCCCCGTCATGATAATGATGTCATGACCTTTGCTGTCAATGGGATTTCAAAATCTACAGTACTGGGGGATTAGTAGTCAATGTCGATAACCGGTGCTGATGGGGTAAACCAGGCGGCAACATGCAGTGTATGAAAAAGCCGCAAAGACCCAGTTTCTCCCAACATTCCTTTGTGCTTCTCCACCCGATCATCAGGGAACCCCAGACTGTCCACATTTTAGCTTCCAACCAATCAGGAACACCAAGTGTCTGGTACAGGTGTGTTGGGAGAGGGGAAGGAGCGAAAATGTGGACTGTCTGAGATTCTCCACGACTGGGTTGAGAAACAAAGCTTTAATCATATCCCGGTTACTGAGGAGCAGATGGGTCCTTTTCCCAAAGATAAGTAATAATAAAATAAATAAAAACAAGCACGACTGAGTGATGGTAGAAATCCCCTTAATTCCACCTCATAATAACACAAACCACAACATGTATTCAATAGTCAGTCTTTCTTTTGATTATCACATTTAAATGCATTATATGTTTTTTCTAACACTGCATAATTTTAATATACATTTATAGCACAACACACTGAAATATCATCAAATTTCTCAAAAAAAAAAAATCATTTGTATAACTTTTTCTTACAGTTAATGCTCATCATTTTCTCAATACTCTTGTCAGCCACAGCGGTGAGATTGATTAATGTGTGACAATGGAAAGGAAGCTGTAGGTGGAAACGCATCAGCAAGCTGTAGAATACAAGGTGCACAAACCTCTGGTTAAAATCAGCTCAGCAAACCAAAGCTGAGTCTTAGCAAACAACTGTGACAAGTTAATGTGTTCATATTTTTCAAATTGAATAAATTGTGTACATAATATTTATTTAATCGATATGGAATATCGGATGGAATATAATGGATTGATTATCGATATTTGTTTAAGATGTCCTGTATTGATACATTTTGTAGGTTGAAATTTAAAAAGTAACAATCAGTAAATGATCATTAAATACCTTAAAGCCTCAACACCAGTATTTGTGCTTTGTCTTTGTGATATTAAAATCCACAATGAACGTGCTGTTGATTAATTGATTGACATTAATAAATAACTACTTGATTACGGATAATTACTGGCTTGAGTTCGACTCAAGCAGTTAGGGAATCATTTGCATTTCCATCATAATTCCCACTGATCTAGATCTGAGTTTTTTGCAGTGTTCTGATCAGTTGAGCTACTTTGTCGAGTTAGGCTCCCATAGTGCTAATCGACAGTCCTAACCATAACCCTATTCATAAACCTAACCATAACCCCCCAAAAAAACCCTACAACCCTAACCCTAACCACTAAAGCCTAACCCTAACCCTAACCTTTAAAGCCTAACTCTAAGGCCTAAAGCCTAACCCTAATCCCAAGATGGTGGAACTGAACGGAACAGAAAGGCTCAATAGCACGTCTCGATAGGGAGCTCAACTCATCAGAACACCGGAATCCCTCTGCCAGTGGCACTTCGGAAGTGCTGCCAGCCAACCAGGCAAGCGTTGATATCCAAGATTCTTCTGTCGCTGGATTTATTTCCCACACCAAATATCAGGTCATCTAATGTCTTTTGGTGCTAACAAGGGCCCCCAACCCAGAACGACGCCCCGCCGACAGAACAGCAGAGTGACGAGCAGATTAGATCCGAACTGCGTGACATACTCATGCAAAGCTCTGTTAACCCTCAACAATCTGGGACTCCAATCAACACCTTTTAGCTTCCTGAGACCATGTCTTTTATTACCGCTATACATTAATTTTCGCCTTTTCATCTGCGACTAAAATAGTAATATGTAGCCTTTGTAATATAAAGCCATATAAGGCCGTTATTCTCTAAAACACCATTTATAATAGCATTGCAGGATGTCTGGATCACCGCCCCTACTAGTTGGGTACACAGGATGATCAATGTGTGTGTTCCGTTCTCTGCAAATACTGCCATTTTGGGATGTGTTATCTTTAAGCATATAAAATATTAAGCATGAATGCGAATAACGTGCATATACGTGACTTCAGATTTCCCCAACAGTTGCTTTAACGCATGGTTGTTAAATCCTGCAGAAAGACCGCCCTCTTCAGGTGATCGGTGGTACGGATCTGCCCTGTTTTTGTTGTGACTGAACCTGTTTTTGGCAACACACAAAGAAGCATTTTACAAAACAGGGACCACAGGGTGTTAACTGCAAACTAGTTGTGTTACTCATATTAACCAATTGCAATTTACCTCACTACCTGTTTTATACAATGGAGAGAAAACTTGCACTGAATATTTTCCCAGAAAGGAAACAGTAAACAGGAAACAGAATTTTAATTAAAAAACATTTGGAAGGCTGAAGAAACAGCACCTCACTCCAAGACATAGAATGCATCTCAAATAGCATACTTGTTTGTTATGTTGCAGGCGAATATAGTACGCGAGGGGAGCAGGATGTCTGAACCCTCAGTATGGATGAGACAGTAAGCGACTGGTACCTAGATGACATACTACATTCTTAGAAATTGCAAAGTGAGCATCCGATGGACGTTATGCAAACCCACAAGGCCACTGGAGATGCAACCACAGACGAGGAACTCTTCTTTGATGACTTTGTCAGGATGGTGGGAGAAGTGTCATCTCTGTATAAGTTTAAGTAGAAAACACTACCTAGTTACACATGTTGACTCAAGTATGTTTATTTTTGTTGATAGTTTTTTTTCCAAGATACATTATTGGACAGGCAGTATGCAAGATAGCCAACATGAGTATGTCCATGCAAACTGTTCTCATGCACACAAAAAGTATGTACTACATTAATGGTCACATATCGACATGTAATCTAAAGATTGTAGGATCGAATCCCCCACTAGCCAGTCACCACTGAGGTACCCTGAGCAAGGTACCATCCCCAAGCACTGCTCCCCGGGTGCTGAATTAGTTGCCCCCTGCTATGTCACGATGTCACATACGGGTTAAATGCAGAGGACACATTTCGTTGTTGCGCACTGTGTAATGTGTTGACAATGACCACTAATCACTAAATTCTAATTCAGTATGTAATGCATGCAATTTTGGATGCATTCATAGGCTAGTATAGGAAATAGTGTGACATTTGTGGGGGGGTGTCTTAAGGGCACGAGTCAGGGGGGGCAGCTGGGGAGCAGAGAGGAATGGCCTACTTCTGGTAAACCAGCTTAAGGCACCAGCTCCTGGACTGCGCCTGAGGATCCCGTTTCAGCTGGCAGTGCTAACAGTTGCCCGACTGACGCAATGAGCCATGTATGGCCACCCAGAGAATGCAGAGTCTAGTTCCTGATTGGCTGAAAGCTGTGGGCAGACAGCCTTATGTAAGCCTGACGGCATTAAAAGATAAGCTTGGCATTAACAGCACAGATTAATGTTATACTGCAACGATTAGCATGCAGGAGAAATGCATATGCGACGCAGGTTTATAATAAAGCGCCTTCACCTTGAAAGCCTTCACTCATTCCTAACTCATTTCGACTTCTTAGACTGGCTTTCATTTTTATTCTGGCCTGGATCTTTCGTTGTATTGTCTTGCACCACAAACCATTTTAGAAGGATTAACCTGTTAGGCTAATTTCAGCTTTAAGTCTTACTTGATACTTTGTAATTTCGTCTTTGAATGTTCAGGGATAAAGTCAAAACTTTTCATCGGAAGCAAAGATGCAGACAGATATAATTTTTTGATTCAGAATTTCACCTTAAGTGAATTTGTTGAGAGGTCTTAACACCAGGGCCCAAACTGCGTAATCATGTCTCAGACCGGCTCAGACGTCAGACTGCCAACTTGCCAGCCTCTATGATTTTTTTATTGTGCAATATTAAGGTTAATGCTGATGAATTAATTTATATTTTGCAACATTTAAACATTATCTTTACAACAAATAAATGAAGAAGGGTCATTTTTTTCAATGAAGAAAAGAAGAAATCCATAGCACCTACATGACATTACCGACAGGAGGCATATTTCAGGCAGCAGGATGTGTCTCAATGATCTCCCGTTTTGTAAGTGATGCACCAAAGATAATGCGATTTAAGGGTTCTTGGAGCAAAAGCTTCTTATGTTTCTATTATGTAAAACCTTGGTTGTCGCCAACAGCAGAGGCAACTCGTGAGAAACAATCTGAGGTGAGAGGAAAACAGGAGTAAATCGAAGGGATAATTGTTTAAGGAAGAGAGAGAGGAAGACAACCCACAAAAATGGTAAAGGCCGGTTTCCTGCTGGCATCGTTGGTAACCTGCTGCCGTCTTTTGGGCACTGCCCCATCCTTCCAGCCCACCCTGCTGCTGGATATGGCTCAGATTCTTCTGGATAACTACTGCTTCCCTGAAAACTTGGTTGGAATGCAAGAAGCCATAGAGCAGGCTATCAGCAGCGGAGAAATCCTCCACATTTCCGACCGGAGGACTTTGGCAGCCGTCCTGAGTGCCGGCGTGCAGGGTGCGCTCAGTGACCCCCGGCTGGTCGTCTCCTACGAGCCGGGTCACGTTCCCATGACTCCGACCACCCTTCCCTATCATTCCCCGGTGCAGCTAATGAGTGTGCTCCAGAGTCTGATCAAGGCAGAAGTCATAGATCACAGCGTGGGCTATCTGAGGGTCGACTACATCATTGGGGAGGAAATGGCAGAGGGAGTTAGCCAGTTTTTCTTAGACAGTGTTTTGAGCAAGGTGGCGCACACCTCCTGTCTGATTTTTGATATTCGTTACTCGACCTCTGGGGACATGTCTGGAATCCTCTTCATTATGTCCTATTTTTCTGACTTAGGAATGCTAGTCCACATAGACTCTGTGTATGACAGACCCTCTAACACCACGAGCGAACTGTGGACTAAGCCCTGGCTTCCACGACTAAGGTATGGAAAAAGAAAGGATCTGGTTGTTTTAACAAGCGGACGCACTATAGGTGCTGCAGAGGGAGTAGCTTATGCCCTGAAGCACCTAAAGAGGGCTGTCGTCGTAGGGGAGCGATCTGCTGGAGGGTCAGTGAAACTCAAGAAGCTACGTCTGGGCATATCAGATTTCTTCATCACAGTGCCTGTTGCCAGAGCTATAAGCCCCATTACAGGGCAGAGCTGGGAAGTCAGTGGCGTGTCTCCTTGCCTAAGTGTCGATGCCGAAGATGCTCTTGTGGAAGCCAAGACCCTTCTGGCAGTCAGAAGTGCTATTCCAAAAACAGTCCAGAGGGTCTCTGACATTATAGAGAACTTCTATTCATTCACAGATAAAGTCTCTGCTCTGATCTACCACCTGTCATCTATGGATTACTTCCCTGTCTTTTCAGAGGAAGACCTTGCCGCTAGGCTAAGCTATGAGCTCCAGTCAGTTGCTGAAGACGCTCGATTGAATGTCAAAATGATGCAGGAGTCTCTGGTAATAATTGAAGCGACCCGAGAACTGGGCCAGGTGCCAGAAGACCCAACTGCTCTCGAGGCTTTGGTGGAGACTCTTTTCAATGTGAGTATACTGCCAGGAAACACTGGGTACCTGCAATTTAACGAGTTTGGTGAAGGCGCCCTGCTCATGAAGTTAGGTGAGCAGATTGCAAAAAAGGTGTGGGATCCTTTAAAAGACACAGACAACCTCATCGTCGACCTTCGTTTTAACACTGGCGGTTCAACATCAGCTCTGCCTATCCTGCTCTCGTACCTCCATGACACATCACCGCTGGTGCACTTCTTCACTATCTACAGTAGAATTAGCAACATCACCACCGAGTTCCACACTCTACCGGGCCTTCCAGGCACTTCGTACGGATCAAAACGAGGGGTGTATGTGCTGACCAGCTACCACACTGCTGCGGCTAGTGAGGAGTTCGCCTACTTGTTGCAGTCCCTACACAGGGCCACCATCATTGGCGAGATCACCTCTGGCACTCTGATGCACTCCAAGTTTTTCCCAGTGGAGAACACCAACATTGTCATCACAGTACCAGTCATAAACTTCATAGACTGCAATGGAGAAACCTGGCTTGGGGGTGGAGTTGTACCAGATGCCATTGTGCTAGCTGAGGAAGCGATAGAGCAGGCTCACAAGATCATTGCATTCCACCAGGAGGTCCAAGCTTTAATACTGGTGGCAGGGGATCTCCTGGAAGATCATTACGCCATTGCAGAGATTGCCATAAAGTTCAAGAAAGTCCTTAGGTCCAAATGGACAGAGGGGTCATATCGATCAGTGGTTGACTATGAATCTCTGGCCTCTCAGCTAACAGCAGATCTTCAAGAGACCTCAGGAGATCACCGGTTACACATATTCTACTGTGTCGGTGAACCTGAGACAATTCGAGACGTGCCAAGAATCCCCACAGCTGAGGAGGCGCAGTATCTCATCGAAGCCCTGTTTAAAGTAGATATCCTGCCTGGAAATGTAGGTCACTTGAAGGTGGGCATGATGTTAGACATTGAGATAGTGAAGGCCATCAGCACCAACCTCTTAAATCTAGTATGGAACCAAGTAGTCAACACGGACGCCTTGATCATTGACCTGAGGTTCAACACTGGGGGCTTTTCCACAGCCATTCCATTGCTGTGCACATACTTTTTGACACAGAGCCACTTCGCCACCTATACACCATTTTCGATCGCTCCACCACAACAATGACAGAGGTCATGACCTTGCCTGAAGTATTGGGCCAGAGGTATGGATTGAAGAAAGATGTTTACATCCTCACCAGTCACATTACAGGGCCAGCAGCAGAGGCATTCACAAGGACAATGAAGGAGCTGAAGAGGGCCACGGTCATCGGCGAGCCAACCACTGGGGGCTCTCTGTCCAGCAGCACCTACCAGATTGGGGGCAGCATCCTGTATGCATCCATACCCAACCAGGTCATCCTGAGTGCAGTCACCGGCAAGGTCTGGAGTATCTCTGGTGTCGAGCCTCACGTTTTAACCCAAGCAAAAGATGCACTGACTGTCACCCAAACATCCATTGCGAGAACCAAACAAGACCCTGGCAAATAGATAGATACCTATGAAACATGGGGAGGATGCAGTAAAGCGTATATGTGTGTGATTGTTAGTGTTTTGGGATTTTGCAAAATCATGCACAGTCAGTGTCTTTGACCTTTAAGCTAAACATTATGAAGACATGAGATAAAGATAGAGGTGGAGCTGCTTACACATGGAATGTAACACTAGCAAACTGACAGCTTTCAATATCAGCTTCCTCACAAATAATTGAATGGCTGAATAAATGCTTCTCATTTTATTAAATTTTACGGATTAATAAAAATGTGTCCTGGTTTGAGTTTTTTTTCATGGTGATTTTTGTACAATATAATAAAAAATATGAAAACAAATAATCTTGCCGTTGTTAATGTTTCCTGCTGGGAGCAATAACTTAGCTCCTGCCAAAGTCAGGTCATATACTGTGAATTAGTCACCTGAGATATAAAGGTTTGCTCCGTATTTTATATCATACAAATACGATTCCAACGCGCTTGATTCTTCTCGTTGCTTCCACACTGAACACAGTCCACTTCTTATTCACAAAGTATGTGTCCCTCATACAACCCTTCACCGTCACGATAATTAAAGCTGTACTAAAGCTTTCTGTTTGTGTGATGGTTAAATATAAATTAGCTTTGTCGTCTATGAACTGGAGTCAAGCAGAAGATCCAGCAGGTTACAGGAGATCAGCTGTCATATCGGGTAGCACTGGGTGGCGTAAAGAAGCCCCAAAGGCAGCTTGATGCACTGATGATGGGCACATCCCTGAAGGACTTTATTTAAAGGATTACAGAAGGGTCCTTAAACAGACCTACAGGAAGCATAAGCAGGAACTGGGATACAAGGACAAGACTGAGAAGCACAGGACGGAGGGGTATATATACACTGAGGACAGACAGGTGTAAGACATCACGATCGACTAGAGACAATCAAACACAGGTGAGGGTCATAATTACCAATAATGAGGGCTACATGAGAGACAGGTGTGAATGACTGGGGGTATGGGATGGACAGCAGGGGAGACCTCTGCTGGCCAAATGGGTGCACAACAGGACCAAGGGAGACAGGATGTGTCACCAACAAATTGACTTCAGGCTTTCCTTCAGTGATGCACTTAAATATTCCAAAAAATGTTTCCCATGTCACCATTAATATCTTTATAACAAGCCCATAATAGCACTGCAAAAACAGAACTTATGAAAAAAGTGAATTTAAGGTCACATTTTAAAAATGCATGATATTCAGTCACAGTATCAAGAGGATCATTCCTGTTTATCTGTCATGAAGCACCCCTTTATAATGCAGTAGCATCTTATCTTCATAAAGACTTCCAGAACGTTCTGATAAACACAGAATCTTGATAACAATCTGGTCCGTCATGGCTAACGCTCATTATATCACATTCCTGACATATACGTTTTGAGGTGACACAGTGTGGCTGCACTGCCTGTCTTACTGTTACAGTTAAGATAATACGATTAAAGGTTTATAATGAGGAAAAGCTTCTTATGAGTGTGGTAACAGGCCCATGACCGGGGAACAGTCTCAGTTAGGAGCCTTTCTGCAGATCGGAGCTGAGTCAGACAGGAGCTACGAGTCGTTTAAGGGAAGGCAAAAATGATTCTCACCCTGGCCTTGCTGGTGATCGTTAGCAGTGTTCGTGTCGTTCACCCCTCCTACCCTCCTACTCTGGTTATGGATATGGCTAAAATTCTTGTACAGAATTACTGCTTCTCCGAGCGTTTGGAGGGCATGATGGAGGTCATAGAGAAAGGCAGCAGCAACACAGACATCCTCAACAACCCGGATCCAAATGCTGTGGCAATGACGCTCAGTGCCGGCATGGCGTCCACCGTCGGGGATTCCCGGCTGCTCATCACTTACGAGCCCGACTACATTCCCAAGGCACCCCCCGTGCTGTCATCTGTGCCCCCGGAATATCTGATCAGCATCATCAAGAAATCCATCCAGGTTGAGGTCCTGGAGAACAACATCGGCTACCTGAGGATCGACCACATAATCGGGGAAGATATAGCAGAGAAAATCGCCCCCCTGCTCGTGGAGAACGTCTGGAACAAAGTGCTGCTTACCTCCGCGATGATTTTAGACCTTCGTCACACAGCTTCTGGGGAGCTGTCGGGGGTCCCTTATATCGTGTCCTACTTCTCAAACGCCGAGCCCCTGATTTGCATCAGCACCGTGTACGATCGGCCCTCAAACACCACCACGGAGTTCTGGTCATTACCAGAGCTTCTGGGAAAGAGGTACGGAGTGAGCAAAGACTTGATCATCCTGACGAGCAAGAACACCATAGGTGTCGCTGAGGATGTGGCCTATGCGATGAAAAACATGAAAAGGGCCACCATCGTTGGGGAAAGAACTGCAGGGGGATCCTTAAAAACTGAGAAGCTGAGGATCGGAGAGACTGGCTTTTACTTCACTATCCCCACTGGTAGTGTTAGAAGCCCCATCACAGGAGAGAGCTGGGAAGTAAAGGGTGTGACGCCCTGCATTGAGGTTGATGCAGAAGACGCACTGAAAACTGCAGTGAAAATTATTAACCTGAGATCTAAAATCCCCGTTATCATCCAGGAGGCTAGTGTTCTTGTGGCTGAAAAGTACGCATTCACTCAGATCGCTGAGGATGTGTCACAGAAACTGCTGGATCTCCTGGAGAATGGTACCTACAGCATGATCAATTCTGAGGCCGAGCTGGAAGCCCAGCTGTCTGCTGATCTGAAGGAACTTTCCGGAGACAAATGCCTGACCACCACGCACATCACCACTCAGGATGCCATGCCGGTAATATTTCTTTCCTTCTCTACATAACTGCATTCGCATTTGACTTTAAAATTTTATTCAGTCATACTTTTCATATTTCTGGTAATACATGTTAAATCAAAATCCTTTGACATTTTTCTCCCATGAAAACAACTGCCTGATTCTTTTACCCCCCAGAAACTAGCCCCGGAGGCACTGGCTGAGATGATCAGGGCTTCCTTCCAAACAGACATCCTGGAAAACAACGTCGGGCTCCTTCGCTTCGACATGTTTGGGGATTTCGAGCAAGTTGCCCCCATCGCCAAGATCATTGTGGAGAATGTCTGGAACAAAGTGGTGAACACGGCGGCACTGGTTATTGACTTAAGGTGAGGCCTGTGCTGTGTCACCACAACATCTACATTTCTGCTCTGTATGTGAATATTCCAGCTTAATCTTCAGAGTTTGCAGGAGTATATCCAATTGGCTGAATTATATACTTATGAATTATATACACTTAAGTGTCTCTGGCTAATTCGCTCCCATGAAACCAGATTTTGCTGAATATATATTTCAAGCTAAATAAAATATCTCAAATGACTTGGTACGTCGTATTTTAGAAGTCTCCATTAATCAATTAAGTAAAACATTACTGACTTATAATATTTACTAAACCAGCAACTCATGAAAATTCATTACTTTTGATTTATGTTTTGTCTCAGTTGATCTCGCATAAGATATGTTTTAAAAACCACAGAATAGAAACATCTAAACTAGTCTAGATTTCCTATAAAATCACAAAACATAAGATTACAAAACTTTCATTTTAATTTAAAAATGTTAAAAAAATGCAAATGATTAAAAATATTAGCGAAATCATAGACGTCTTAGATTTTCCATTAAAGCGGAGTGTTTTACAGGAATAACGTGGGCGGATATACCAGCGCTATATCGGGCTTCTGCTCCTATTTCTTCGATGGAAATGAACAAATTCTCTTGGACACCCTGTACAACCGCCCCAGTGAAACTCTGAAGGAAATGTGGACCTTGTCCCGGCTGACCGGTAACAAACCGTAACGTGAATCACACGTATGAACACCTGACAGCTAGATCAGTTGATCGACATTTTGAATATATTTAACTTAAAATATAAGTTGATTTGTTGCACATCATCTTTATCATGGGCGTGTCATTTTCGACAAAAGTTCAAAACAAAAGCACTGAGTAGTTCAGCTTCTTCGCCACAACAGAGCACCGTCTGATGGACATTTGGTTTCTGAAGGTGAACGGTACGGTGAGAAGAAAGGTCTGATCATTCTGACAAGTGGCAGGACAACGGGCGCAGCTGAGGAGTTTGTCTACATCATGAAGAAACTGGGCCGGGCCACCGTCATTGGCGAGGTCACCCACGGTAGCTGCCATCCTCCCGAGACCTTCCGCGTGGCTGACAGTGACGTGTACCTGAACGTTCCCGTTACCCGTTCGGACGCACTGCGGGGGGACCGTGGCTGGGAGGGGGTCGGCATCAGCCCTCATATCCCTGTATCTGCTGACACTGCACTGGACACCGCTAAAGAGCTCCTAAACAAGCACTTCAGCGGTTAAAAATAAGTCCCAGCGTGTGTCGGGTGGGGCAACGGGTGTGTTCATTCAGTTATAGAATCCAGGTACTTATGTCTTTCCCACTATCTTCTGGTGCCCCTTTGTAGTCACCTGACAGCCTGATTTTACTCTCCTAGCCTGTGCTTGGGTGTGCAATAGCAAACAAAAAATGATTAGCAGGGTTTTGGTGATGCTAAGCAATGATGAAATTAGACATTTAGGTTTTCATTCATTCATCCATCCATCCATGCATTATTCTATTGACGGTCATGGAGGCTACGGGCACAAGGCAGGGAACAGTCCAGGATGGGCCGTCAATCTGTATAATACAAAAGATGAAAGACGTTTTTAAAAACACCAATGAGAAAAAAAACTGTACGTGGCCTCTGCTATTCATCACAACTTGTAGCTGCTGCTATTCATCACAACTTGTAGCTGCTGCTATTCATCACAACTTGTAGCTGCTGTTATGTATCGTCATTGTATCACGACACGCTTTGCCACATGTATCCATTTAATGAGGTCATTCCTGTTCCTCCGGTGTTATCATCACACAATCATTAAAGGAAACGGTTCTGAAAGAGTCCATATGCACAAAAAACCTCTGCAGACTGTATGTATATCCAGCTTTCTGCCTGAGGGTTCTGTTAAGGTAAGCAGTTTAGACCCTGTAAGTTCAAAGTGATCTAAACTATGAAATGTGGTGTGCTGTTTTTTAAGGCTTCAAAGGGATAATGGAGAGCAGCACCCCCTTAAATAACCCCTGGTCAAAGAACTGAGGGTACATTCCTGCTTTAGCTACGTCATGGCGACGAATCGCGCCAATGGGGCAGAGGTGTATTTTTTGAGACGCCAATTAAAAATTCCAACACCTAAAGTTGATCCAGCGGAGTCTCTTGAGAAGCTCTGGACTTGTGGACTGGGGTAGCTATGTAATTGTATTCAAAGGTGTCACAGACACCCGCAGCAAACCGGCATACATCAAAACAAAATGGCTGCCAAGACACAAACCAGTAGAGCGTATAAACCCAAAACGTGACGTAACACAATGTGAAGGACCCCCGGGCATTATCCTTACGCATTGGCTTTTCCCCAAGCAAAAAGAAAATGTGAAAATTTTCCAACCAAATGAGTTCATTCGGGTCTCCAGGCCTCCATAAACACGTTATCAAGCCAGCCCATTGGCTAGTTTTGGTTATGCAGACTGCATTTCTCTTGGCAGAGCTTCTTAATGATGCCCATCCCTTCATTGTGTTCAGATTATAAATTAAATAAAAATGAGGAAACCAAATACTGCCACAGAGAAAAATCTAAATAAATCTCTATATGGTAAGACATACATATGGGCAACCAAGTGCAGTTTAATTTCCCATCCAGCAGGTGGCAGTATACTCCTTTTTCACTGGAATGAAAAGGGAGCCAATATCCTCAGCTCTGCTGGCAAGGAAAGTTACAAAGTAAATATAAAGAAAACAAATCAAAGCATCTCCTGGGGTGACAATGAGTTGTTCTGTCATTATGCAATAGAAGAAGTATTTGTACATTTGACATTCCATTGGACAAACAAAGCAATAATGAGCACTAGCACAGATGAGATTTCACACTGCCTGGTCAACCCATTTGTTTTTGTGAGACAATATGTACCACTGTATGATAACTGTTTACGATTACGACTGTTAGAATGAAAACATTACTGCTAGGTTATCGGTATAGATGAGAAGAGCTGCGATTTCAGTCATATGGAAAATACACAGACCACTACAGTTACAGCTAAAATCATGAAAAAAACGCCGTCTTGGAAATGTCTTCTGCACACAATGCCAGAGAGATTCCTCTGTCTTCTGGCAGTGAAGAATCCAGACGCCTGAATGTCATCCAGGAAGTCAGGTGGCACCTGGTCTAGCAGATTTTTACCGCAGAGCCACAGCGGACTGAGTCGGAAGGGACTGGCGTGAGAGACGGACATGCCGTCTGGCATGACATCAAGGCTCAGAAATCTGTCTGGCCCAATTCAGACACAGAAACCCACCACTGACAGATGTTCTGGAGACATGGGACCATTTGTGTGGCTTAGGGCTGCCAATAGGGTTAGAGTGCAGCATACTGCTAGTGACAGAGCTTGGATTAAGGTAAGAGTTAGTGCTAAGGATGGTATTAGGCTTTGTGCTACGGCTATAGGGCTATGGCTATAGAACATTTAATGTTTGAAAATAGCTGAAATGTGTCATACTGTGTTCAAGTTCAATTTGGATGTTAGTCTTTATTTTGCTGGTCTTTCTGCTTCTTTATTATTCAATTATTATATCGATTTATTATGCCTGATTATTAGAATCTGTATTGTTTGCAGTGATTGGAAATCTTTTATAAGCAAACAGGAGAAAAACAACACTAAAGAAGAACCATTACAAAATGTCCCATATTGTGTCCCATAAAATAATGAGACTCTCTTTGTTTAAGATTAAGGCCTTTATTTTGCCAATACACCAATAAAATACTGTGCCACCATGGGGCCACCCGGTAAGGCTGATCACGTACGCATCTGGCTGTGGGGCTGCCCAGTAAAGCTGATCACACGCTCCCTGCCATGGGGCCGTCCAGTATGGCTGATCACGTACGCATCTGGCTGTGGGGCCACCCGGTAAGGCTGATCACGCACGCTCCCTGTCATGGGGCCGCCCGGTAAGGCTGATCACGCATGCTCCCTGTCATGTGGCCGCCCGGTAAGGCTGATCACGCACGCTCCTTGTCATGGGGCCGCCCGGTAAGGCTGATCATGCACGCTCCTTGCTGTGGGGCTGCCCAGTAAGGCTGACCACGCACGCTTTCCACCGTGGGGCCGCCCGGTGAGGCTGATCACACGGTCCTGCCGCAGGGCCACCCGGTAAGGCTGATCACGCACACTTTCCACCGTGGGGCCACTCGGTGAGGCTGTTCACGCGCGCATCCGGTTGTGGAGCCGCCCGGTAAGGCTGATCATCACGCAAGCTTTCCGCCTTGGAGCTGCCTGGTAAGGCTGATCACACACGCTTCCTGCCGTGAGGCCAGCCAGTAAGGCTGATCACGCATGCTTCCCACATGCCATGCATGTAGCTGGTCATGTTTTTTCATGTGCGTGTTCATCTATTCATGCTATGAATAGCCATCTGCCATTTCCACCCATAGTTCTGTAGATGGCGTTTCCAGCTGTGCACTGACTATACGTTCCTCAGCTGGTTGCTAACTTTCCGGCACCCCAAGGGACAGCTGGAGCTGTGGGATACGATTTTGAGGTCCAGCAGCAGGACAACGGCAACGAGGGACTGGCGGCCATCGATTGCCAGCGGTGGTCATTGTAGCAGGCAACCAATCCGGTGCTGGCCTGAGTTGGGGTATGCTGAAGGCAGGAAGTTGAAGGTTTCTGCTCTCGATTAAGAGTGTCAAGGCTCCCTACATACAAGAGCCTTTGACGAGTGTAATATGGCAGTTGTACCGGCGCTGGCAGTCCCCACCAGCTGCCTGATCGGACAGCCACCTTCCCTGAGTCCTGTGGGCATACTGAGTGATGGTGCAGGAGAGCACTTGGTGCATGCTGCCTCCGAGGGTGTTTAGGTGAGAGCTGCACAGTATACTTGGTGTTCAGGTCTCCCCAAGTGCTGGAGGCACTGAAAGAGCCAGGTTTGGAGTTTGTGTGATGTCTTTGAGGGGTCTGAGCGGTGTGCACAAGCTGGCACGACAGCCCAGAGGCACAGTGACTGCTCTGCAGGAACACGCCTACAGTACATGCAGCCACCAACAGCACCTGAGCATTGGGAACCCGGTTTTGGTATACTGTCGTATTCGTAAGACAGGCCAGCTTTCCAAGCAGGACAGCCATTGGAAAGGGCTGGGGAAGATCCTCAAGTATCTCTCTGCTGTCATTCACCACCTACAGCTATACACCTGCAAAGAGGTTATCTGCCACCGTATCAATCCCTGGCCTGATGTTTCCTGGAGATGAAGGTACATGGAGGCCTTGTAGACTGTGACATGTCAGTCCCGGCAACAACGCTGGCTTCCGTAGCACTTGCAAGACTTGGACTTGTGGATGGGTGAGGATGGCTGCACCCTCAGCTGGAGGCAATGTGAGCTGCAGGGCTGGCCAGTGAGGCTGAACAAGCATATAAATAAATGCTCTTTACAGTGGCTCATGTAGTTAGTTTAAAATGTGGTGCTAGTGTCATAATCCAAAACGAAATAATGTTCTGCTGAGTAGCAGAATCAGGGCTGTTACAATATTCTGAATCTCCACAAACAAGACATTATTAATCACAAAATAAATTATGAAACACAATTTATTTGAAGTGGAGTCAGCAAGTAAGGAAGTGATGAAGGGTATATAAAATATTTTATTAGGTGAGAAGGAACGCGCAATTAAGATGGTGCGTCAAATTTGTGTAATTTGCGGATTTCTAACTGCGATGATTAGCAATTATACGTCAAGTTACATCCACCCGTACTGTAGTGTTGGCAAGGGCATTTGGGGCAGTACAGGAAGTTTTTTTTTTTGCCCCAAGCAGAAATATGAAACCCGATTTGCCTTCGTGTTCATGAACAGCTTGAGCCTGATGTCTTTTCGCAAAGTGCAAATCTTTGCATTTTCTTTGTGCTTGTTGCCATACAGTTTCTAAAACTGCAGCTGTAAAGACAGTTGATTCTTAAGCAAGATTTCGACTTTTCACTCTGCTCAAGGATAAATCATTTAGAGTCCATTTTTCATCGCCGTCTTGGATTTCATATTTAGAATAACTGGAAACCGAAAGTACATATATTTGAATGAAGCAACAAAAAAATTGATTTGGGAAAATTCTTTAACGGAGGTGAAGAGTTTTTTATCCTCCGGAAAGGGGAAGTAGTTTTCAGTTCTTCGGGCATTAACATGGTCATCTAACCCAACGCAGCAGCATTAGGATGGCTAAGAGATTGTCTGACTAATGTTTGTACGTTTCACCTCTTAGCTGATGCGAAGAAAGCGACGTCAGCAGTAACCCGGACTATACGCTAGGACTAAGCTTCCCTGCATTGCCCGGAGAATACTTTCTGGGGACTGAAATGATAATGTGAAACACTGATTGTGTTTCTTTGCTGTGTTTTTTGGAGGATCCGTGTAAGAAAAAAAGATGGCGAACTCTTTGATTAACGTGTCTCTTGCCTTGGTTTTCTTCGGATTTCTCCTCTACGCTTTTCCAGCTGTCACGGGAGAGCCCGTGGAACAAGAAGAGGAAGATGAAAGTTCTTGTCAAGGTGTTTTCGACTTGTACTTTGTCCTCGACAAGTAAGTCATCCTTATATTGAAAAATATCGCTTCCAGTTAGAATATGATGAAAGGTACCAAGAAGGGTAGTTTAGTCATTTTGACCATTACGCATTTTGTGCTTCAGTTTAAGTTGTGCAACTTAAAAACAACAAAAAAAAAACGTAAGGAAAGTAGAAAATAGCTTTATGGACCTATTACAAATTTGTTATTTTATCAAAGAAAGCTTTCCTTTATTGCCGGATTCATATGTAAAACTAAACGAAACGTTTTTCATGTATGTTTTGTGCAAGTGGACAAACCAGGTGTTTTCGATTCATCGCCACATCCATTCACTGTCCCCGAAAACAAAGAGAACGGCGCAGCCGCGGCGAGCGCACAGCGGATCTGGGTTAGGCGATTCCAGATGTTTTCCCCTGGAAAGAAACGTGTCGCCGCCTTTAACAAAAAGAGCATGTAAAGACTTTACCGGCTATAGCTGCGATGGTTTTTAACTTAACGGGCAAAAGCACTAGTTATCCTTATCCTCAGTTTGCGGTTTTATTAAACTTGTAAACTTTGCAACAAGTTGAAAGACTGTACTTATCACTATCAGAGCGGCATTAAAGATATGGAGATGATGTGACGGCTGAGCGCGGGTATTATCGCTATTTAGTGAGATATCTTAAGCATAATAATAATAATAATAATAATAATAATATGCGTAAGTATGCGGTTCTGAGCGCGGTTAGCTGACTTCGCCCTTTCAGAAATCGCTGCACAGCTCCTTCTGTGGTTTGCCTGTCCCCCCCCCCTTTTGGAGACTAATGGGAATTCATGTTACCACGTCTGAGGAGGAAGCGTTTCCTGTCTCACAGTTAAACAGCCAGTTATTAGAAGCAAACTGCTCCGAGTTATTTACCTTCTCATAGACGACACAATGCTGTTAAGCGGTCCCACCCCCGGTAACAAAACAACAATAATAATTGTTATTATCGTTGTTGTTAGCTTGTAGATAATACGAAATCAATAATTAAGTTTTCTTTTAGGCCCTCGGTTTGTCATTTCCTGCTCTTTTATGCAACGGAGTCACTATTAAAAAATAATGTTGTAGTTCCAAGTTTTTTCGAGGCAGCTGTCACAATCATTAGTGAAGGTCTACAAAGAAAAACAGCTGTCCGGTCGGTCTGTATAAATCAATGACAAGTGGATTTGTTGCCCTAACCTGGGTATTTGGATCCCCAAAATACAATACAATGGAACGGAAAGGGAAATGCAATAATTCGCGGGGCTAAAGACGAGATTCGCCTCCTGTCATGAGCGCAGCGTGGGACTGCGCTACTGTTTTGTCAAAGTTCCCGTCCAATCAGTTTCTTTATTTTATGAATTCAAAACTCTCTCTTCTTCAGTAGTAAAAAAAAAAATGCTGTTTATTTTTTCCAGAACACAGAAATGGATTTCATTAAATAAATGAACTGAAATTATAACATGCTTTAGTATACTATAGATGCCTTTTGGGGCATTCCAGGACGTTTGCATCATAAATAATTATTAGTTTTAAAAAAAGAAAAGGTTTTTTGTTGGATAGATTTGCACACTAAGTAATAAGACTGGTGTGGTCCTCCCAGTACATGCAGATGTCCCAGTGAAACCAGATGAGTTCTGTTTGTGCCTGTATGAATTATGACTTGTGAGAGACGAATAAACAGCTGCAGTGAGGAGCATATTACACTCCTGCTGCGCTACCCCCATATTTAAGTGCCTCACACAAAGCAAACACACCATTTCGGAGGGCTGTAATCATATCTGGCTGACGAGATGCAGAAAAGCCTATTGTTTTGTTTTATTACTAAAAGAAACTGACCAATTTCCCTCTAACAACAGTCTGTTATTTTTTATGTCCTAATGTTATTTGAGTAAGTATGAATGCAGGGGATCAGTCATAGATAAATAATAGTAAATAGATTAAATAGACTGATTAAAACATACATACATCCATCCATCTTCACACCACTTGCAGTATGTAGTACAGGGACATGGTGCTATTAAAAGTGCTTTATAGCACTTTAGTAGAGCGCTGCTGTTTTTATTGTGTCGGTATTTATATGTGAAGCACTGACAGCACTGTTCGCTTTGCAGCATTGCCTAGACTTTGCATGGCAGGAGTGTGCAGACGGGCTTCTCTGTGGCTCTCACTCTCGTCCATGAGCCAAACTGCAGGCCCTGCTGTGGTATGATGTCACCGCAGGGCAGATGATGGAGGTGTTCACATTAATGGCAGGAAACACGTGACGCAAGTCGAAGTCCCAGGAAAAATACCTCGTGATGTCTGCTGCATCTCCTAGACACACTGCTTCATAAGGAGTAGCATTTGAAAGCATGGAGTAATAATTAAAAATGTGAAACGCTTATTATGCTTTTGTCATATATTCTTGAATAAGAGGTGGCTAATTGAGTCAAAATGTTCAATGTGTTGTAAATTCGACTAAGGAAACTTGCTTGGCTTATTCATTATTATTTGTGCTCCTCTAAATTAGCTGTGTATTTGTTGTCTTTTCATGCCACAATCTAATTCTAGCATTTCCTTGGAAAGTCCCGTCTACAGAAAATGAGCCTTTTGGAAAACAGTCCTCATTGTCAGAAGAGTGAATGCAGCAAAAAAGCTTATTTCACCAGTTTTCTTTTCCCAGTAGCTGCTGGCATGTTTTGATTGTTTACATGTGGAAGATCTGTGGCCATAATAACAGATAAGGCATGTTATGTCTAAATGTTGGCTTGCAGCTGAGTAATGGCAGCATCGCTGGGTTCTGTATCTGCAGAGTGTATATTGTACTGTGGTGTCATGCAAGGTGATGTGATTTGACTGCCGTTCCATTCATTCCTGCCTCGATATTTTAAAGGCCGCCGTAAACTGTTTTCATCGAAGCAAGGGTTCGCTTGGCTCAGAGCTTAGAGAAAGGGCAATAATGTAATATTACAGTTTTATCTTTGTGTCCCCTGGCAGCTGTAAATCCACAGTAAATGCTCCCCTGGAACCTGCTCTGTCCAGCTGGCTGTGTTGACAATGATCTCTGTCCCCTGTGAGTTGCCAATGGAGCCATCATAATCGCTGTTTATTGGATGACCCGAGTAAGTCTGCTTTGGTGCTAATCAACCAAGCAAATGGCCAACTTAACAACCGAGAAGATATCAATCTGTAAACAATTTTGGGGCTCTGTGCCTTTAAATGGTGCGCCCTGGTAGGAATTCTTAGACAGACCAAAGTAGCTGATTCAGGCTGGTGAACCCAGCCCCACTGTTTAACAAGCCTTGCTAAACAGAGGGATAATCTCTTCACCCATTCGCTGTCATCACTCAGCCGACCAATCGGGCTTAGTCTCAGTCGGGCTTTCTGGGAGCTGCCCGGCCTTTGATAAATCATGAAAAGCTCATGTAAAAAGCCACAGTGGTAGCAAGAGAAAAGCTTAGACATGGTCTAAGAATAATGGCATGCGGTAATGGAATGAAAAAAAAATGAAAAAAAAAACACTGGAAAAAATCATGGAAAATTCCACTTTTCAAATTGTAAATAGATTTCCTAGGCATCAGCAAAACATCTCTTGGATGATTTCCTTGAATTCCACAGAATGTGTTTTCTAGAGGTGAGCAAGGGGTCAGGCCATCAGCCAAGAGAGAATATTTAAGGCACCTACCGGGAGAGAGAGAGTACCTTTGGTAAGCAATCCAAGGAGGGGCATTTCAGCCAGTGTGTTAGTCTACCGACTGGTCTACGGGACCTGGAGGGCCAGCAGTCTACCATTAAGGCTTGTTGATTACCTCCAGCAGTGCCACCTCCCCCCCACCCGCAAAGTGAAATCTGCCGGTATTGAAATGATATTTGTCAGTTTGTCAGCAGCCCCCCTACCTGCAGATGCCATCATGTATCTGTAGTTTAACATGAATGCAGGTTGGATGTTGTTTGGACAACCTAGTAATGTCACGTCAAATTCCTTGGCGTTCTTTCCGTCCTCCACCATGGACAAGTGTAGGTCATTAGAGGACCGAAGTAAACAGGCAGCTGCTCATGATGGTCTGTGCAGATGTGCTGGTCACTGGCCAGTCTTCTGTACACTGGCTGCCTTGATCACACTGAAACTGTACCATCTAATTCCTCTCTGCTTGACCTTTTGATTTCTCTGTTAAAGCATCTATCCAACCTCCATGGGACTTTATCCAAGATGGGGAAACAGTGAATGTAGCACGTGCCCCAGTGAATCACTGCACAAGGGGAGGCAATCTGCTGAGGGCATCTGATCAGCAAAACTGCCCAAAATCTAAACTGAAACAAGAGTAATACCTTGATTTCCACTGATACCTTCTTACAGTCACTTCTTTCTTATGTTCTTATCTTGACACAGCGTGTAGTGTGGTGTATGGAAACCCTGGGTTCCTTTACATCAGAGCTAGATAAGATTTTAACACCTCTGAGATATTAGTTAAATTCTCCTCAAATGAGCTTGATGGGCCAAATGGCCCCCTCTCGTTTGTAAATTTCTTATGTTCTTATGAACTGCATGGCCATGTTACCAAGACAGCTCAACAAGAATGTTAATGACGTAAATGCTCAAATCATTGTAAGACTAGCTGGGGACAAGGTGCCGTGTCATCATCTTTAAGGAGGGCAGGAGCCTATAATAGAGCGCCATGCCGTGAGCTGCCGGGACAGGGCGCCTCAGCCGCGAGCTGCCGGGACAGGGCGCCTCAGCCGCGAGCTGCCGGGACAGGGCGCCTCAGCAGCGAGCTGCCGGGACAGGGCGCCTCAGCCGCGAGCTGCCGGAGCAGGGAATGGCTGATTGCTAATCCTACCCTAGGGTGGTGTTTTAAGAACATAAGAACTGTACAAACGAGAGGAGGCCATTCGGCCCATCAAGCTCACTTGGGGAGAACTTAACTAATAGCTCAGAGTTGTTAAAAT
>JAABNX020000047.1:4036177-4047037 GCA_015163995.2 Mormyrus lacerda | reverse complement strand
CCCCCCCCCGCCCCCCCCCCCCCCCCCCCGCTCATTTTGCAGCTCTTTCAGCCTTTTAAGATTACTTACACATCAGACCCCCAGGAAACACATTTAACATCAAAAGGAACAGCCGTGTTTAATTAGCCAAGATAAGAGAGACTCCCACCCTTGTGTGGTGTGTTTATCACAACAGCAGGCCGACTCACAGTTCTGGTAAAGCGTTCCTGCGGTGGGGAAGACTAAACGTGTTTATAAAGCTTGTTCCTTGACCTTTGTATTGTTTTGTAAACTTTCCCATCTTTTATGGCTAAATAAATTTTTAGTTAACAGCAGAGCAACTTAACAGTTATTATTTATAACTCTTAGTGTTCTCCTCAATCCTCAATAAAACAACGTATCGGGAACGATTGTTTTCGCAAATCCAGCGCTGTCTTTACGGAACAAGTTGAAGTTTGTGTATTTGTCGCCCTCTGCAGGTAAGAGGCGGGAAATGTTTTCGGGAAAACAAAAAAGGTCACTCAGGCCAACAAATATTGACGATATTTGAAGAGCAGTATTTCCACGGGTCCAAGACGGTGTGTTAGGAGTCTTCTTACCCACCAGCCTCAATCATCACATCTTTAATTGATTTAAGAATCAAGACTTTGAATCAGCGTCGCCATATCGGGGTATACTTATAGGGCAGTTCAATGGGATCCACTACCTGTAACAGTTTCGCAAACAAACAGCAGATGAATTATGGTTTGGTGAATAGAGATGGGGTCATGCATGTCCCATAAAACAAACAAAAAAAATGCTGAATTTGTATAATCTGGAAGCCAGCTGCCCTGCGACAGATGCGATGGCCAAGACATCAGCACCGGTCTGCGGAAGAGCGCCCAGCTTGCCCGCAAGCAAGCTGAGAGAATGTTCTAGAACAGCAGGACTTCGGACTCTAGCTCAGGGGGCGTCTTCTCTGACACATCACACCCTGTTTGTTTCTTACATCTGTTAGAAATCAGTTTAAGGACTGGCACTGCACATCTTAACGTGGTTCCTTTAAATTTCATTTGACTAGTGTGAATTGGATTTCAGTTGTGTAAACTGCTGATTATTTACTCACGTTAATCTGCTGATTGCAGAAAGTATCAGAGACACCCATGAAATGTCACACGCTTGTGCTGTTGCCAGGTTAGTCAATCCGGGATTAACTGGCAGTCAGTCAGACAGAAGTCAGGCTCTCTTAAGGATCCATCCATCTATATTTTAACAAGTGGATGGGGGGGGGGGGGTTGGCAGCACACTGACACAATATGGGCAGCTTACCCTGTGGCTGCTGGGGGGGCAACTTGTCTTACAACACATGGGTCATATTTGATACTTTCTTCCAGATCTTGGACTGACAGCAAACTCCATTGCATTGTCTCCCCACAATAAATGCCAGGGGTATTCAGTGCATCATGCTGAAGGAATGACAAGTTGCATAATATCAAAACTAAACCTGAAACTTAGCTTACTCTCATGGCTGTGAAAGACTCTGCATCAACAGGCCTCTACTGCTGAGAAACTACAATTTTCAGTCACACTTTGTGTTATGTGCATAATATCAGTAAATTTTTATCTTGATGAGAGTGGAGAGTGTTTCAGAAGAACTGGACGCTTAACAGAACCTTGAGCCAAGCTGTCAGTTACAGACACCCACGACACAAAAGAAAACCTGAGGAGCCAGATGGAAGAGTGGACAAGTGCAGAAAGGTCGTACGACACAGGATAGTGCCAGTCAAAGGCGAGTTTGAAACATCACACATTTACTCTTCCACACCAATAGGGGGCAGCGTAGGGTGCTTTCACAGATACTTTTTGGTCTACTTTCCAGAAGTCATAAGTTTTACCTCATAAACTGTTATACAACACACAATTTACTTTAACTCAAATGAAAAAATCCACAAAGCTACTTGTGGTGTAAGAGTCCTAAAGACAGAATTTAGACACCGTCTTAATATCCAAGGAGATAATTGATGCATAGTCAAGAATCCTGTAAAAGGGGACATTGCACACTGGGTTCCCTTTCTTGCTCCTCCGGAGGGAACCGCTCGGATTTGAAGGCCCTGCTGCCACAATAAACAGTCAGGGTTTCAGAAGCACATTTTTTTAGCAAACCGACAAAAGACTCTGGTCCCAGACGTCGACCTGAGGGCCCCGACATCGCACATAGTGTTCAGTAAAAACCAGGGGCCCCATCAGAAGCAGCCCATACAGGGAAAGCCTGAGATTAGCATTCAACCGTACTTAAAACTTTCGAGGCCAGGACACAGAGACAGACGGCATCTCAGGCTAATGGATGGTTCCAGGCCATCTATCGAAGCCACACGGTGCACAGTGCAGAGGCAGGGATTGGCACTGCCCATCTGAGACTGCCATGAGATGCCCCACCCCCCCCCAAAAAAAAAAAAAAACGGGAATTTTCATAGGATGTAATCATGCACTACTAGAACAAAAAAAATGGTCCTGGGCCATTTTCACAGCAGAGAATTAAGGCAGTATTTACCTAAGGCAGACTGAGGGAGGGGTCACACACCCTACAGTGCAGGGGTGATTCTAGGATTTTATTTCTTTTTAAGGTGAGGAGCTTAAAAAGGGGCCAACATTATCATTAGCCTATGATACGTTTTGCAACAATGAGTAACAGAGGCGGCATGCCAGGAGCCAATCAGCTTTCGGCTGGAGTCATTGCCCCCTCCCCTGTGTGTGTCTGATAGAGTGGCATGACAAACACACACATATATATATATATACCTTCATAGGCAGTGAGTTTACAGAAAAGAAGAGAGATAACAGCCAGATGGGCCAGACAGCTTATTAGTTAAAAGACAAGATGTCAGAAGGGGCTTGTGCAAGTGAGGTTCAGTCAGAGTGAGTAACCTGCCCCCTAGTGCAAATAATGCATGCAAGACGGGTGAAATGATGTTACCTGGAGCGAGAGAGTAAACGGTGACGTGATTCAAGGGGACAGAGTGATGCCAACCAGGCAGAGAACGAGAAAAGGGGGTCCTATCGGAACCCTCATCACCGTGAAACAGACCACAGAATTGGCCGAAAATAGGGCCCCTCAGTCTGCGGACAAAACAGTGATGCAGAGTCTCTGGTGTGTGCCCAAACATGTCCATCAAACATTTTGATAAACATTTTTACATATTTAACTCCCAAGCAGTTTGCTGTTGTAGAAACACAGGTTTCATGTTTCAGGGATTACTATAGGTCACCAAAAACCGAGAGCAAACAGCAGTGATTACCAGCGAATAGCAGGCATGTTTGAGATAGACAGGAAGGGCAAAGATCAAAATAAACAGGTCACAATTTTAATTAACAGCTTAAAAAACAAGAATGAAAAGAAATCAGCTTATAAATGTACATCACTCGTACAATAAGATGTGGGCACATTAAATTATCTGGAATCCTATGGTATTTTATAATCACATACATTTCCAAATGACTAAATATACAGATTTCTATACATTTACATCCTTTTGGACATAACACTTGAATGCTTGCATCTTTTAATACGAACTAGGGGTGATATACACCCAAAACTAGACATTACTGGATGGCTTCTTGATTTGTCAGGTCTGTGGAGCAAATCCGCAGACAGAGAGACAGTCGTTCGTGGCTTTTATCTTGAGAGTACCTGCTGTCACAGTGTTTGTGAGCACATACACACCTACCCTCTGAGATAGATACAGAGACTATCACAAAATAAAGCTTCCCAAACACAAAACATAATTCAGATCACACACACACACACACACACACACACACACACACACACACACACATTTCCACAGAGAAACAAAATCAGAACAGACCGATAGGTTTCGGTTGGGAGAAACTTGCTGTATCATCACCTGAAAACCTGGACAGCCTAATGGATGGGAATTCTGTGATAGTGTCTCCCGAATATTGGCAGTGATATACGAATCCCTCGCGTACCTGTGAGAAATACCTTAGATCATCATAAAAATCAAGCTACCCAGGAGAATCAGGACCTGGCTGGAAAGGCTCCCTTGCATCTCACGTATTGTCTGGAAACAACTCATGTCTTTTCGTTTGCTTCTACTAGAAGGCTGATTAACCGATTTGTTCCACAAACTGCTTTAGAACCAACAAAATAAGATTGTCAGCACTTACCAGCTGTTTTTTTAATTATTATTATTATTTTATTTATTTTTTTAAGTAACGGATCCAAAAACCTTTTGAGAATACATATCAAATCAGACTGCCTGTGTCTTTTTTGCCAGTGTACTTTAAGTATGGCTTTAGAGCCCAACCCCAACTGGACACACAGTCGCAAATCTCAGCAAGTTAGCAACTGCATATGGACTAAACTATATTGCACTATTATTTAACCCCAGCATGTGGGGTTTGCAAGCTCCAGGAGCAGCAGTCCCTGTGCAGATCACATCAACGCTACTTTTTTTTTTTTTTTTTTTTTTTAAATACGAAAAAGTCCTGCATCAGAATTTACTGCATTTAACGAAAGGAAAGTCTTTGGAAAACTATGCAAACTATTCAGTGTTGTGCCATACGCTCACTACAGCTATAAAAGTGTGCTAAGAATCTAACTGGATGCCGAGACTTGTCATATGTAGGAGGTCATTTAAGACTTTCACTGCGCCCTGGGATGTACGACAGCATGCGCATTCAGGACACGTTTCCATAATGTCGGAAAGGTCCGGACGCTGCTCCACGGGGGCGAGGGAACCCAGCCTCCCCCCCGCCTCGGGTTTCGTGAAACGGCACATCCGTTCCACATGCGCTCTCTCAGATCTTCGCCTTGAGAAATCCAAGCCCGTCGGCATACCTGAGCCGCTGCGAGCCCAGCCGAAAAGGACAGCGTGTGCGGAGAGCACTCAGCCCGCTCCGGAAGTCTCCCAGAACAACCAGCTCCATTCAAGCACCCTCCCCGCCATATCCGGCCCAAGCGTCTAAAAGGCTGAAAGCATCAAGGGAACACCAGGGGAGTCAAGAACACACTACCAGGGACCGTCAGGCCCCACACACCCAAGGCCTGGTCCAGGTAGCGGGTACCGTAGGTGTCACTCTCATGCCAGAGGGCCCCAGGCAAGACAGAGTACGATCAGATTAAACTGACCTTTCGTTAGATATTTACAACACCTCACCTACGTTAAAAGACCATAGTGATGTTGAAATGTGTTCAAGTATGACCTTAAGTCTTATCAAGGACTATTAGCAAGTGCCGTCCCCAGCTCCCTAGTTTATGCTGGGGTAACTGTCCAAGAGGCCCTATTAACTGTACTAGTTAGGCTCTGTAAGGTTAAGGCTTACAGCACTGGGGCAGACCACAGGATCGATACCCACTTAGGACCCGGTATCATTGGTTGCAGGATCAAAAGGTTGCATAAAAGGCAACTACAGAAATGCATGAACCCATCTCCTGAATGTTGATCTGACAGACCGCGGCTAGGCTTAGCAGTAACACTAGTGTATTTTTAAATCCTCAAAAAAAAAAGGCACACAGCTACCATATTAAGTGAGTAAAAGGAGCTTGCCACTTAGAAGTGTCAAGTCACATTTGCAGCGGGATTGAGGTGCGGCTCGGCCAGGACAACGTTCACTGGGACGTTTGGGTCCGAGAGGTTGGGTGGCTCCACAGTATAGATGCAGAGCAGTATGGGAAGATCACCCCATGGACTGCCCAAGCACCCTTCAACAGTGCAGTACCCTGTCCAGACCTTCAGTTTGTTCCTGGTATCAACCAGTCTATTAAACAACCAAATCAGAACAAAACTTTCACAGGCTATCAAAGACCAGCAGGCTCTTTGGAAGCTTCAGCTCGATGGAGCAGGGAAGGTGACAGGAATAAAAACACAAGGGTGGGTATGAGAGAGGACCACTGACCAAGATCTTCTCAGTTTAATAGCTCAGATGTTAGACGAGATGATCGCAGAGGGAGTCCACGGCCTCAGTTAGGAATGGTGGGCTGGTTGACGATGACCTGGATGACGAAATCCTTCTGGATCTTGGTGTCCTGCAGCCGTGTCTTGTCAGTCAGCAGCTTCCCCGAGAAGAACCAACGCTGGTGGGCAGCGTCGATGTCCTCCTGGACCTGCAGCTGTTTCTTGAGCTGGCCAATGGAGTCCGCCATGCTGGCGCTGAGCCGCAGGTCCCGGCCGGTGGAGAGGCGCACCTTCAGCTGGAACTCCTTCTTGGGCGCGGTCTGCGGCTCGGGGTTCTCCGCCACATCCTCCTCGCTGCGCTCCGACACCAGGTTGACGGGCGGGGCCAGGCAGTACACTGGCAGCTGGTAGCGGTTGCCCAGCTCGTCATAGCACTCCGTCAGAGAGCCTGCGCCGGGCACAAAGACTTCTTACCTTTGAGTGCTAATTATGCAGCCACCCCCCCCAACTGGTTCCCAGTGGGAGCACAAGGCCTCACACAGCCAGCACAATGCTTAGAGATACCGACGACTGCTCATATTCAGTACTGTGCAGAACCTCTTAGGCAACCAAACATAATTGTGTTTAAATGATCTTCATATTGGTGTAAAACTATGACAGTATGCCTGTCTCAGTGTATTAGCTTAGCATTTTAAAACTTCTGGTAAAATAACCCCAGAATTTTCAGCAATCCTCCAATACACCCATGACCACTAGCAGCTCATATGGCTAATCAATAGCTCTCCGTCTTAAATACTATTTTAGTTTAATTAATCCAGAAACGTTTAATACATACATAGAATGGCTAAGGTGCCCATAAGGAGAGGTTTGGGTACTGAAGCGTTGTTCATCTATCCATCCAATACCAGTAGATACCAGTAACTTTTTGGAGAACAGAAGAAATCCCTGATTGTTTTTATTGTCTATCCATCTTCTGCTACTTATCCGGGTTTGGGTCGCAGGGGCGGCAGTCAAAGGCATATCCAGACCTCCTTCTCACTAGCCACCTCCTCCAGCTCCACCAGGGGAATACAAAGGCGTCCCAGGCCAGCCCAGAGATATAATCTCCCTAGCGTGCCTTGGATCTGCCCTGGAGCCTCCCGGCTCTCCTCTCGCCCCTCCCGAGTGTCTGAGCTCCTCACTCTCTCTCTAAGGCTGAGCCCAGCCAGCCTGAGAAGGAAACTCATTCTGGCCGCTTGTATCCGCGATGTCATTGTTGTTTCGGTAACTACCCAAAGCTCATGACCTTAGGCGAAGGTAAATCGAGAGCTTTGCCTTCTGGCTCCGCTCCTCCTTCACCAGAAGAGAACGGTACATCGTTCGCATCACTGTCGTCGCAGCACCGATCCGTCTGCCGACCTTCCGCTCCCCCCCCCAACTCGGGAACAAGACCCCGAGATACTTGGAACTCCTCCACTGAAGGCAGTAATTCATCACCCACCAGGAGAGGGCAACCCCCCTTTTTCCAGTGTTTTTATCACGTTAATCTTAATTGGCATGTGTTCCAATGTTAAATCGTGCTTTTGTTCTGAGCAAATTTGCACAAATAGCTTTAAACATTTCCTCTGGCCGCACCAGACTTTTACACAGTATTGCATAATTAATGTAACAATCTAACAGACTTCCATACTACTGTAACTGGAGCTGCGTCAGCTAAAATTTATGGGAGGATCTGTTTACGCAAGCACCAAACACAATCGGGCTTCATCCCTCCATATCCTCACCCCCCCGTAGTAGGTGCCGGGTGACATTTCTGCTTAACACCGCAACTTCTTGCCTAGTGAAAACGACACCCACTACATTGTGACGACGTTACTCAGACGTAGCCAATTACGGAGCTCCTGGAATCCCCACCCACGTCATCCAATCCACACTTGACGCTTAAATAAAAACCCCCTGCTAGATGCCGGTGCACCTGTTCCCACGTACCGTGGGGCAGAGTGATGCTAGCCCCATCCACGATGGCCTGGGCAAGCTCATGGTCGTTGCACTCGATGGCCACCGCCGCGGCCTTCAGCGCGTCCCAGATCTCTTTGCGGCCTTCGAAGGCCGGCGCTGTATCCCAGAACTCGTCACGCTTGCTGCGCAGTTGACCCTCCGTCATGGGGTAGTCGCTCTTCCACTTAGGCTTGTCCTTCTTCAGGGGCTCATTGCGGCCTGTGGACAGGAGACCAAATTACATTTTATATGTGTGGCAGACGGTTTTATCCAAAGCAATGTACATTTCAGAAGGCAGAGTCCAGACACTCCTGGGAACAAAAGTGGGGTTGAGGGCTTTACTCAAGGGCTCAGCAGTGAAACCAAACAGCTGACCATGGGACTTGAACTGGCAACCTACCAAGCCACAAAACTACCTGGAAACCGCAAGAAAACCTAAAGCCCTAAATCTCCCAAAACCTAAATCTCCCACACCGAGTAAGACTTCCTCAACCATCAAATGCTAAGAGACACATCTGGGGAAATCCAACACTTCATGGTCAGGAGCCCAGACAGCAGAGCACCAGAGTAACCTTTGATGGGTTCAGAATGTGCTTTCTCTTTTATAAAGATACACACAGAGTTCATCAATGAGTGCAGGATATAAAAGTTCCTTTTTATTAAAAAGGGTCACAGGCATGGAGAAACAGTATGCTCACCATACCAATCAAGGGCATGGACAAGGGCAAGGGCCTGAGCCAGTGCACAGAGCGAATGGGGTGACAGCCAGCAGAATAGAGGGTCTGATTGTTACCTACTACGCCAACAACAAACCGAAGCTGGGAGTTCCCCAGCCAAAGCGGACTTACGGGTATGACAAGCAGCAGGCTGCCCGATGAGAGCACAGGGATTACATAGCGATCTTTACACCGAGCGTGAGGAGGCACTTGGGCAGAATCAGCGGATCAGAAAAAGATGTTTCACAAGCTGGTGGTTACAAAATGGTAATAATGGGTAGGTAAGGTTTTTGGTGACAAGACTCCCATTCTGATTTTTTTTTCTTTTAATAATGGATGCATAACACATAGAATAAGCTGCTTTTTACAAGTGGAAACCATTAAAAACCATACAGATTCAAAGAAAGTGAAGGGGTGGGGGGGGCAAACAGTGAGGGGTTTTGTTTGTACATGCCGCTCTCAGGCTTCTGCCGGAAGAAATGCCATCCTCCCCCCTCCCGAAAGCTGTTAGAAGGCCTGTAGTGAAAATGTGGCCCAGCAATCACAACAGCAGCCACAGGATGAAAACCACACACAGAAAGCAGGATTTTAAATTTATACAGGCTACAGTGATCATGTGCGTGGGCCTGCGTGTTACTAGCTGCCATTGAGGGTCGATATCGCACCTCCTGACTGACACAGGTTCTCACACACTAAACCTGTTTGGTTTATTCAGCATCACCTCTTGGAGGGGGGGAGGGTTTGTGGCACATCACATGTGCCACATGGTCCCTGGGAAAATGCTACCCCTAGGGTCAAAAGGACGTAGGCAGAGTAAGAATATGCAGTACCAGCAGGGGGCAGTCCACACCATCCTGTGCTATTCTGATTCAGTCATATCCCCCACTGCCATGACAACCTGCAGAACAGGGAATTCATCCGCCAAGCACCCAATGCTGACGCTTAGAGATATAAATATATATAAAAAGATTAGAATGTAATCAATGAGCAGAGAGCAGGATTTAAGAGTTAAACTGCCTCTCCCCAAACCAGCACAGCTGCAAAGCAGACACACTGCTTTTTTGGGATCTGAAATCTGCATAGGGACTCTGTTTTGCTTTTGCCAGGGTTTGTGTTAGGAATACAAGGTCACTGCTTAACAGTAGAAACAAAGGTGTTCAACACCCCTCTGTGTCTGGGGCTTCCTGACACAGCAGACCATGCCAGAGATGTCCCACTCCGACAAGACGCGCCAGCAGACTAGAAAAGCAAGAGTGGCGTGCACTTTGAAACACATTAAAAATTAAGCAATTGTTGTATTCCAAAACCTCGCATGTCAATTGCATTTGTGCAGGACTGGCAAATGGAAACATTAGCTTTCCGGCTGAGAGTGAGCGTGCCGATTCAGGCAACCTTCAGGATATGGGAAAACACAAGCACCTTGATGAGACCCTCACAGCAGCTGCGATGCCACGTAAAAGCTGCTTAAGCAAGAATCAACCCCCAAAAGGCTGGTTCTTTACAAGCACAGCAAAAAAAAAAAAAAAAAAAAAAAGAGCAGAGGGTGAGCTGTACTCGTGTTCAATCATTCACTGATGAGTACAGATTGGGAACACTGTGCTACTGTCAGGTGACAGATACGGGATTTTAAAAGGCATCTCAGGATCGAAAACAATCCTACACAGCCTGAAGCTAAACATAGAAAACAGGGACAATCATATACTGTAGAGGGAGGGGGAGCCAAAGGAGCATCAAAACTCCACAAATCACCAAGAAAAAGCAAGAACTCTTCCACTATGAACATCCCAAACGGCGCCAAAACCAGCACCTGCCCATAAATTAAACATTCTTACCCCGGAGCGCCAACAGAATGGAGCGTGTCTGAACATCTGTGAGCTTACAGCGCCCCCCCCCCCCACCACAGCAAGCGGATTCCATCGCAACCACGTCAACAGTCAGCAAGGAGCCAAAGACGGCTGATGTCGCCACCCCCCAACAGAAAGATACCGCCCGTGGCTTCACAACAAAGTTTTGCAACCACGCATTTCTGCAGCTGCAGATAACCGAGGGGGGGAGGGTGGGGGGCACAACTCCAGAGTGTCCCTCCCGGTTGCCAGATAACGGCACGTGACGTCTGCATTGGTGGTCTCTCCGAGGCTGGAGATGTGTGGTGAAGTGCCTCAGCTTCCTGTGGAAACTCATGCACCCACACATAAGGGGGGGTGCACTTGTCTTCAAGGAAGTCACATGAAAAGCAGAGACATGACCACTGGCATGTGATGGGGGGGGGGGGGGGGGGGCCATTGCCTGGA
>JAABNX020000047.1:3983952-4029209 GCA_015163995.2 Mormyrus lacerda | reverse complement strand
TTGATGAGGCGGGCCGCGGTGGGGAAGAAACTGTTCCTATGCCGTGATGTTTTGGTCCCAATCGACCGCAACCTTCTGCCAGAGGGGAGAGAGAGTAATGTGTTTAATAGTATAAACACATGAACATGTTTCACATCAATAAAGGTCATACATTTACATGCTCACATTTAATATTTTTGAATCCCTGAGCAAAGTAAACTTAAATCACCAGATAAAGTCCTTACTGACAGCACCACTGGTATTGTATTTGTCACCTCCCCCGTCTTTGTGATTTCGTTCCATATATATTGTGATGCGTATTTATAAGTCCGCAAAACCTGTGTTGCGTGAGCTCTGGTAGTCATATTTCTATGTCTTGTATTCATCCTATCCGTATGATTGGTCAATATCTGCGCATGCGCAGTTTAGTTTCGCGCACGATGGCTACTGATGGTGTTGTACTGGAGGGCTTGGTGGAGGAGTTTGTCTCAGGACAACAGGACAGCAAGGCCGCGGCCACGGCAAGAGGTAGCGAGCGGGATTTTGATCGGTGCCGAAGGCGCGTGCTTAAGGGGCACTGGGTTGCTGAAGGGCCTGGGGGCGAAGCAGGAATCTGCCATGCGCGAACACGATGCTCCTCGGAGCTGTCTTCTGCTTTCCAGCTTCGCTGGTGGTTTTTCGCTCTTCTATGCTTAGCAACACAAAGCCAGACGTGTTAAATATCTGCTTTATTTAAGTCAACTCGCAGAAACGAGCCTCTAAATCACTGCAGTCTTCCGTAATGTTTACTGTCTGAAAAGAATGGTACGCTGAGTTTGTTCACAAAGTGCACCGAGGCACCATTTGGCATCCAGAGTTCACTGATTTGACCGGGAGGGGTTTCAGGGCCAGACCTGTTGATATTAATAATGTTAACTGTGGTGATGGAGTTTGTTTCGGGCGACGTCATTATTAAAATAAAAATAAAAAGAAAAAGAAAAACGTCTGACACTTACAGATGGCAAGAATGAGCCAGAGGCAGTGCCCTGAATGTTGCAATGTTCGTAATACTGTCTGATATAGGTTAGATACAGCATGCTTTACAGAGGGTCCCCAAAGATGTCATCAGAGATACACATAACCACATGCACAGTGTTATCTATGCTATAGTGTCACACAAGATTTACATTTCCCGTTTGGAAAGGAACATTGTGGTTCTTTTCACAGCCTGACCTTTGGAGATTTTGATTATGTAAATGTGATATTGACTGTTGTGGTAGGCCTGGATAGTTACTGTAGTAGATACTACCTGGATAGTTACTGTAGTAGATACTACCTGGATAGTTCTGATTATCAAGGTTTATATGTTGTATGCTGCCCTTTATTTAAATGGGCCGCTAGTTCCTCGATGACGATGCATTAAACCCTTTATTTTCTTTGCAAGGTGTGAAGACTGGACAGTTTAAAATATTAGAACTGGTTGAAGCTTTGGGGTAAAGTATTAGTTTTTATGTATAAAATGTATACTTTTTGAATGTATGTTTTATGCTATTGATATCATGTATTATGTAATTATGGCATGTTTGAGTGATGTAAGTTAATATAAGCTAGTTGTGGTATCTGATATTTCTCCAAAGAGTTCCCATGATTTATAGGCTTGCAGTTTTTGCAGGATGTGGAGTGTATAAAAGTCTGTTCAGCAGAGTGTCAAGTTGAGACTTTGCTGGCTAACTTCAAAGTGCCAGACCGTGCCTGTTTTGAAAAGGGATGCAGTATTTGCAGAGGCCACCATCTGGCTGCTGAATGCTCACGTGTAACTGTTTGAAACGAAATGGCCACTCACCGCAGATGCAGCTTTCGGAGCTGCGGTACGGCGGCCTTAGGGACCCAAACCGCATGTATTAGAAACATAATGGCCGCCCCCAGGACTGGCTGTTCAGTGGCCCGTGTTTCTCCATGCAGTCTGAGCCTGACGAACTCCCAGCCGCACACCCGGGCACGTGGAGTGCAGCTGCTGTCTGAGGTCCTACACGAGTGTGCCAGCAGTCTCTCAGAGAAGGAAGGTGAGGCTTCCCTCTGACCTGGCACAGCGCATCAGGGGCTGCTGTTAATCACGTTCATCAAGGCTTTATGTGCCACATACAGTTATACACAGTACAATGTGATACGCTTGTTTGCTTATCTCTGGGATTATGAGACGAGAAGTAAGTATGAAGATTTAGACAGACATAATAAATATCCATAAATAGTGTGCAGTTGGCAGTAAAGTGACAGATGGTAGAGCAGAGAGTGAAATGAATAACTTGGTATTTACATATGTAAACTGTGTTTATGTGATTGTGCTGTGTGGGCTGTTGAATCATTTATTATGCACCCCTAGGACACTGTCCTTGTGTTCTGTCAGACTTTCAGGAGAGACGTGTTTCGTGCATTAGACCATTAAAGGTTTTTTTATGATTGAATGTTATCCAGCTCCCTAAGTCTTACTGTAGGATTACAATCAGAATCATTTTATTTACCGTTTGCAAAAATAACAAGGAATTTTGTTTTGGTGATGGCACAAGAATGCAATTTATACACAATGTCAAGACAGAAATACACACAACAATAAATCTAATAATGACAGAAAGAGAGGAGATGAATACAGGTGTCTGTGTCAGCTGAACAGAAAAATTACAGTCCTTAACTCTGTTACCAAGGCTGCAGTCCCTTGTTTGGAGTTCTGTTTTGTCCTCATGTCACTGTTCGGAAAGCTGTTATGGCTCTTAATCATCATGCCTTACTGTGTTTGGAACTGTCAGAAATCTGATTGGCTGTTGGTTTCACCACCTGCTTTTCACTGCTGTTTTTCTTTTTTTTTTTAAATTACAGTCGAGGTCCTTGTAGTTTTTTATGAAAACAGACTGAAGGACCACTATGTCATCCTGCCCCATGTTCTGCAGGGGATCAAGGCCTTGGTGAGTTTTTTTTTGTCTTTTTTTCTTTTCTTTTTTTTTTTATAAAAAATATATATATTTTTTGTTTTATTTAAAAAAAAAAAAAAAGTCTTGAAATTTATATACCTGGGAGGTATTTTAATGCAAAAAGATATTGGTGTGTTTGATTTACATACTCAGTTTTTGAGGGTGCGTGTGTGTGTGCCTGAAAGTGATTTTTTTTTAAATATTATTTCCTAATACCATCGATCAATCCAGATGATGCTCAGCTGATCAGTTTCACACATATACCATCTTTTCTTCACGTCTGAATTTTCTGTTCCAGCGCTGCTGTTTTTTTCTGCATAACCATGGAAACTTTCAAGCCCAGACACCCTAAACTCTCCTATGGTTTAAGACAAACTTTGCATCACCCGCTTGTAGTGTATTAGCGTCACTGCAGCCTGTTAGCTAGTCGTGCGCTTGTAGCGTATTAGTGTCACTTTCATCTTGAACCTGCAGCAAGGGTGCGCTCAGGCCAGCCTCATCGTCAGAGCTGTACATGAGTCATGTGCTTTTAAACATTTAAGTTATTGTTAATTTACAGACACAATATTTCTTAACAGAGTTTGTTCCCTGTTGCTTTTCAGTGTTTTATGTTGAAGGTCCATTGAGGGAGGGTGTTGTTCCTTATGCTGTATATCCTGTCTTGTATCTGTCTGTTAGACCAAGACTCCATTGTGGCCTCCCGGATTGGCTGTTTCAGTCCTGAGGTCTCTCTTCCGAGATATTCACGTGCAGGTAAGCCGAGGTCAGGGAAGGTGATCAGGGATTTTAAACAGCTTGTACCAGGGAAGATGCTCCACGAAGCAGGATTTCTCAGGTAGCTGGGTTACCTTAAGCTACATGTCATGATTGTCCAGTAAGAGTTTAGGTAAGGAGCATTTCTGTTGGAGCAGTCATGACTCTTACTCAGAGAACCCTGTATTTACCGTACGTAAAATTTTCACCAACATGTGGGTTTTATGCAGCTTCACAGAGGTATGCCATGTTCTGTCTTAATGTATTAAATTAACGGTAATAGAGATGGTTTTTAATCCTACACTGATTATCCTTTAGAATCATTGGATCCAAGTACACTTTTTCGTTTTGGAGGCAGTTTAGCCTCAGGCACACAGATGGATGCACTCTGACAGATCTGTCAGGCCTGAGGGATGCTGACTGTGATTCTGCCCCATGGATGCGCCCAGATGAATGACTGCTCTCTCTCTCTCTCTCTCTCTCTCTCTCTCTCCTGCCCCTCCCCACCACCCCCACTGCAAGTCTTTAATGTTGGTGGAGCGGTCATGTGTCTACAGCATTCTCATCAATCTGATGGAGTTCAAGGAGGAGGGTAAGATATCTCCTGGCAGAGTGTTAGAAATGCTCCCTTTCCTGAATGTGTGAGGGGTCATGTCTCACTCTCACATGTACCCCCCCCCACCAGAGCTGAAGGGGCTGGGCGCAGACTTCGTCTTCGGGTTTGTCCAGGCGATGGACAGTGAAAGTGACCCCCGGAATCTCCTGCTAGCCTTCCAGATCGCCCGGAATATTCTCCTCAGAGGCTATGAGCTGGGTGAGGGGCGTGCCTGAGGGTGGGCTCGCTTGCCATGCGTGAGTGGGGTCTAACCCCTGTCTCCATCTGCTGGAAATGACACAGTTCTGCTCGTGTCGCAGGTAAATTCACAGAGGAGCTGTTTGAAGTGACGTCCAACTACTTCCCGTTAGACTTCACGCCTGTAAGTGACTGTCCCTGTATACCGGAGCTGCTGATTTATTATTTTCTCACATTTACTAGCATCCCGTGTTGCTCAGGGTCTGAATTCCTTGTTTTGTTCCTTTGCAGCCCCCTAACAATCCCCATGGGATCACGCGGGAGGATCTGGTCGTGGCTCTGAGAGGGGTGCTCTCTGGGACGGCCCATTTTGCAGAGGTGAGGAGGGGATCAAAGGCCTGATGGGGTTTACGGTGGGGGTATCGGCGTCCCCTACAGGCATATTACCCACGGCCCACCTCTCCCTCTCCCCCACCAGTTCCTGCTGCCACTGATCATCGAGAAGCTCGACTCGGACGTCCAGAATGCCAAGCTGGACTGCCTGCAGACGCTGGTGAGGGATGGGCCACACCCCTCCGCGTCGGGCCGCTGCTCAGAACTGGTGTCTCCAGCTCGAACCCGTGTTCGCTCAACTTCTTATGTTGAAATGTCCCACGTAACCGTGTCAGTTTACTAATGTCCAAACAGGCTCCAACATCTGCTACGGAAGTGGAGGGTCACGATTCTCTGTATTAATGTTAATATTTAATGGTCTAATTTCCCCTTACTTATTATTCTTCTTTATTGTCACTTTCTTAATTCAGTAATTAGTCCTGTCACTACAAGAACAGAGTCAGCTGTGGATTTGAGTCGCACACGCGTTGCCAGTCTGAGTCACCCATGTTAAACTATTAAAGTATTAAACTATTCAAGTAATAAAACGCTTCAGACCGTCTGCCAAACCGGCACCCTTACCAATTATAAAAAGTGAAGGCCTGTCTCATATATTAGCATACATTTCTATAAAATGGCTGATTATCTTAAATTGTCTGTATTGACACTAGCAAAGCCCCTCACAGGAACTGGACATATAGATTTTTTTTGTGTTTGGTTTGCTTTTATTTTTCAGTTTTAGTTATTTTTTGGTTTAGTTTTTCTTTGCTTTCAACGCTGGCTCAAGCAGACTCACACCCACGATTAACTCGGATCCTGTAGTGATAAGTTGTACAATATAACTTGTTCCTGTTTTTCCTTCTTCTGTCCACACTGCTGTACTCATGCATCATATGTGACTGTTGCGCCTGGCTCCCCCTGTTGGCAGGAGGCCTGCACTTCTGTGTACTCCCACAGGGAGCTGAAGGGGTTCCTGTCAGGCATCTGGGTCTCGCTGCGCAGAGAGGTGGGTTTCCATGGACAACCTGGTCCACCGCCGTCTCGTTACTTACAGGGCCGAAATACAGGTTAAAGCCCCCGTTTGGCTTAAGTAACGTGCCCCTCGGCGCTGTATCAGTTACCATCTCAGCGCTTGAAGTGTGTAAGAAATGCCCCTTTTTTACTGCCATAAGGCACTCGTGCTGTTCTCATGACAATGGATGTTCATTTTTAATCTGAACATGTTTAGTTCAATTCCGATGCGGGCGGGGCACGTCTGTTGTACCTTTGAGCAAAATGATCTGTCAGTTGCTGCAGGAAACAGTATGTAATTGGGTAACTGTAGGTAAGTGTCAGGTAGCCGATGATGTAGTGGAAGAACGGTCCTAAAGAGCACTGCCCCACCCTGCCCGCCTTACCCGCCCCTGCAGGTCTTCCAGACGGCCAGCGAGAAGGTCGAGGCTGCAGGCCTTTCTGCCCTGAGTGCCCTTTCGGCCTGCTTGTCTCGCTCTGTCCTTGACTCACAAGGTGACGACGTTCTGCATGTTTTCCTGGATCTTGTTATACAAGGTACTGAAATGCCAACATTCGAGAGCATCACACTCAACTTTAAAAATGTATTTATTTTTAAAAATGCTCACTTATGCTCATCTCCGCAGACTGTCAGCATCACCTCTGTGAGCCCGACCTCAAGCTTGTCTGGCCCAGTGCCAAGCTATTGCAGGCGGCCGGTGGCGCCTCCTACAGGGCAAGCCACAGAATTACAAGTACAGTCATGCCAAAGCTGATGGAGCAGTACATCAGCCAAACACAGGCAAGCCTGGCTTTATATTTTCCACATATATGTTTGTCTTTTTCAGTTGAGCCTCAAAGTCCAATATGCTGTCTCCTTTAGTGTGCTCACCGGCGCACCCTGCTGGAGGTCCTGCAGGGATTCGTGCAGCCCGTACAAAGTAGCGTCCCCTTAGAGGGAGGTAAGGCTTCCTGTTAACATGCTCCAAAACCCCACGCTTGGGTGCATTTCGCTCCCTGCTTTTTGGTGTAGATGGAAGGCGATATAATTAACTACTTATGAATTAGATAAACTATATGGATGAAAGTATATGGACACCAGCCTGTCCAACATCTCAATCCAAAACCAAGGGTGTTAATATGAAATTAATCAGCCCACTTGCTATAATAGCTTCTGCTCTTCTGGAAGTTGGGTTATCAGGTCCCTTCCTGGGAGCTTGAGTGGCCGACCGCTGCTCACACATCACTCTGACCTTCACATCACTGGACAGCTCTAGCAGGACAGAAATGTGGAGAACTGCCATGTTGGAAAGATGGTGTCCCATGATAGTGTCCTATGATGGATCTAAGTAGAAAGTTACTAACGTCTCCTGTACGACCACTGCTCTGCTGCTGTTTGCTGCGGGAGATCATGTGACTGTGTGCTTAATTATTCACCTGTGTCAGAAATAGGTGTGGCTTAATTAGGCAAACACCCTGATTATTAGGGGTGTCTGTGTGCTTCAGGCCATGTGTTTTCTGCTCTCAAAGTGCTTATTTTGAATTATGATGCCGGTGTTTAGTTTGTCAGGTGAGAGCAGCTGATTGGCTGCTTATGAGCATAGTAATGACACTCCGTCTCCTCCCCACCAGATGAGAATGTGTTCACTGCGTTCCGCGAGTCCCTCTGTACCGTTGTCTTCTCTGCCCTTTCGGAGTCCAACTCAGGACTGCAGGTCGCAGCCTGTCGAGTCCTCGCCTCGCTGGGCCAACAGCCAGGTAGGCGGTCTCGTTTCTTCCTCCCTCCTTGGTCTGCTGACTGCTCCACCATAGCACCCCGTCCTTCACTACTTCCCGTCTGGATCTATGACGTTGTTTTTTTCAACTCCACGGTCGTCAGCATCCTTCAGGGTGTCACAAGCCCTCATCATTGTCCAAAATCCCCTGCTGCTGATGCAATTAAAACCTGCCAAAAAGTATAGCATAACCCCCCATGCCACAGTTACTCCCTCGGTGCTGAATATTGTAAAGGAATATCAGTGCGCCCCCCAGTGGTTGACTGATGCAAGATCAGCAGTTTGAGTGAAGGTCACGCATGTGTAAACTGTTAATTGTCCTGCTTCAGTGGACATGTGACCTCAAGCTGGGACTCAGTCAGTGATACTGAAATTAAAATCCACTATTGTAAGCCTCTTGTTTTGTACTCGGGCAGTAGCAGTAGTGGTTGTGGTGATGATAATCGTCAGGAAGGGTCACACCTGTTTTGGCTCCCCCAGGCCTTTTGTTGGCATCAGACGTGGAGCAGGCCATCAGTCACCTGACTCGGCTGGTCTTGGAGGAAGAGGAGATCCAAGTCAGGTGAGCAGGCCGCGCTTCGGTGTCTCCAACGCGACCTGACACGCGTCACACCGGGCCCGTCGAGCCACCGTCTACATTGTGATTTTGATTTCTCTGCCCCCAGGACGGCTGTTCTGGAATGTTCCCGCTCCCTGTCCCTCCGGCACCCAGGCACCTTCGCTGCCACCATCGTCCCTCGGCTCAAAGGAGAGATATTCACAGGTGCCTGGGGTGGGGGTGAAAGGAGGGTGGGAGGTCAGAGGTTAAAGGTCATGGGAGAGGTCGTGCGTGACAGCCGGGACCCACACACCGCTCCTGCTCACGGCCATGGCTGCACTGACACGGCTGTCTCACGGGACGGTTTATTGAAAGTTAACACTTTACAGCGTTGATGTCATGCGGGGAAAAGCCAGGAGATGAGAGAAGTCATCATAAAACTCCTCTTAGTCAAAAACAGTCAGGAAACGCAGCAGGGAGTGAGATTATTGTGGCTTCTCTTTGGTTAAAGCCGGATATAGTGAAACGTGAGCAAAAGTGTGAAAGCTGCAGGCTGGTTGATGTTATGGATGAATTGGGGACATGGAGTCACTGAGGAGGTGCTGTGCGTGACCTCCACAGAGCCCATGGCTCAGGGTGACGGCCCCCCTCCGAAAGCTTTGCGGGAGCGGTGCATGACCGCGCTGGCTGCCGTGTCGACTCAGCCCGGCGTGGTACGGGAGAGCGCCCTCGTGCTGCTGGAGGTCCTGGCGTCTTCTCACACAGGTAATTAATTCGGGTATGAAGATGGGTTTGCATTCAAGGGTACAGCAGACGGTCCCTGTGATGGAGCAGGCTTCTGCTCTGTGCCTTCCGGGGTGGATTCTGGCTCACAGCAATTCCCCTCCCCCACCAGGAACAGGGTCGTTCGCGGCAGATGATGCGATGGCAGCGTGCCACAGTCTGCAGCGGATAGTGGAGCAGGCCCCAGACGTGGAGGACACTGGGAGATTCTTCCATGACATCATCATTCCGCGCCTTCTGGGCTTGGCATTGCAGGCTGGCCTGTGGCGTAAGTATGGGGAGGGGGGCAGCACTTCAGCCTTTCTTACTGGGCTATTCCTCAGGGCTGCCATTGGGTGGAGTTTCTCTGTGTCCAGGTGGGGTATCCCCGCCCCGGGAAAGCCCCCTGGCCGAGGAGCCGATGCTGCTGGCCTTGGTGCCGGTGATGGGTACAGCCTGTGCCCGGCTGCAGCCGCAGTGAGTCCACTGCACATGCGCCGAACATCCTGTCGGGGGCAAAGTGCGTCTCTGTGGTGGTAACCGCTGCATTTCTGCCGGCAGACTGTCCGCCGTCACCGCAGTGCGGGCGGTGTCCCTCTTCCTGGACGGGGACGTGAGTTTCCTGCAGGAAGACGAGCTTCCCTCAGGACTGCAGCTGCTGAGAGTGAGCCCGATGACAGACACACATGGTCAAATAGACACGCGTTTCCATGTCTGCCCAGCAGGGGGACTTCTCACTGCATCTCAAGTTGTGTAATATCAAAAGCCACTGCAAGAAGATCAAAAAACAATGAATACAGCATATTTATTATACCAGAAATCATACGAAGCTGGAGAGGGTGAAGAATAGGTGTTTTGTGTTTGTAAAACGAGGAGTTTTTAAAAATTTCAAAAACTCAAATCCCACAAATCAGAACCGGTGTAGCGAGTCTCACATGCACAAGACACAAACACTCCTGAACATCTGCACACGGTATCTGCTTCTGAAGAGGTGCATGCTGGGAAGGCCGTAGGCCATGCTAACAGTGGCCGTCTTTCAGGTGCAGCACTCCTGGAACCGGCTGACGTGCCTTCTCATGGCGTGCGTGTGCTCCGTGCCGCAGAGTGTAAGCCCTGCTCGCCATGCCGTGCCATCTTCACCCTGCTTTGCCCTTTTGCTGTTTTTTTTTTTTTTTTTTTTTTTTATGACACTGCTCAAGTCATGTGGTAACGGCATGTATCCTGTAGGGGGCACTGTCTCAAAGAACAGTCCCCAGACCAGAAGCATGTAATTTAATGCTCCGCCGTGCAGGTGGAGTTGCCCCAGGTGGAGCGCTTGATGGTGGAGTTGGAGGAGCTCTCCTGTACCTCCACGCACCCCTTCTCCTACACCGCCGCCTCCAAGTGCTTCGCCGGCCTGGTGAACAAGAGGCCTGCGGGTGAGACTTTACCCAGAATCCCTCCCTCTGAGTCAAGGAACTGGTCACATACAAAAGAGGTTGCCTGAGTAGGTTAACCCGTTTGAGACTGTGATGGACCACGCAGTTCATCTCCCTGAAGCACCTGGGTCTTCCCGGTGATGGTTATGAGGTACTGCAGCTTTGAGGGAGAACAGGGGTTGGTCCCGACTGAGAGGCTCAGCTGCGGATCTCCTGCTTCTAGGGGAGGCGCTGGACTTGCTGCTGGACAGAGTGATGGGGAGGATCTGCTCGGAGCTGGACTGCGCCTCCTCTTCCCTCCGCCTGCAGGCCTTCACCCTGCTGCTCTGGGTGAGATGGGCCGCCTACCAGAAACGTGTTGATGTTATGTGCCACCCTCAGCCCTCAAACTGCACCTCCAGGTCCTGTTTAGGGCGTATCTTGCTGTATTTAGTTTGGCTGCTAAACCTTTAACCCGTAACCCTGCTCTCACCTCTAAAGTGCCACCAGCCTGTCCAATAATCTCTCTACCCTCTCAGAAACTTTCTGACTTTAGAAATGGAGGTGTTTTTCATTTGGAATGGTTCAGCGTTAAGTCCCGTGTCTCTGCCCTGATCTGCGAGGTCCGGTTCTGTGACCAGCAGAACTCCGCATTCCACTGAGAACCGTGATCCCCTGTTTTTTAGGTGACCAAGGCCCTTCTGATCCGATACCACCCCCGGGCCCCCGTGCTGACGGATAAGGTAACGCATTTGGGTCACGAGTGGGTTAACTAAGGCCTTCTGGGGCTCGAACCTGCAACACCAGTGTGTTTAAGCTCCACTGTTCTGCTTCAGATGTTTTCCCTCTTGACGGACCATGAGCTGGGCCCCCTAGTGGCCGACGGCTTTTCCGTCCTGATGAGCGACCCGGTGGACGTGCTGACCCGGGCGGGCCACGCCGACCTGCGCATTATGTACCGCCAACGCTTCTTCACGGAGAATTCGGCCAAGCTGGTGCAAGGGTTCAACTCTGCGGAGAAAGGTACTGAGGGGGGTGGGGCCTGTGAGGGGCGGTGTTTGGGAGGGAGGGGGCAGGGCTTATGAAGAGGCACCAAGCCTTAATTTTGAGGCTAGGCTGAAAACCAGGACACTACCCAGCAATTTCACAACTAGTTTAAACTTTTGTGGCTGTTAATCAGACTGGAAAGATCCCCATCAGTGGTGCATTTTTGGGCTGGGAACTGGCAACCTGCCTCAGTGTGGTTGAGTTGCCAGCAGAGCATTGCTGTCCTTATTGGTGTGAAGTTAGAGAGATGCAGCACCCCTACCAGCCCAAGGCTATGCATGCTGGATGTGAACTGGCAACCCAGCTCCACGTTGCTGAACACAAGCCAGGCAGGCCAGCGGCTGCACTGTCCTCGAACCCGTCACCGGGATTACATCCCATACATCCCTGGAAGCACCAGACGTGCAAAAAGTAGGTCAGCCCTCCTTTTGTGTTTGGCGCCCAGAAGGCAAGTCACCGGGGAAACTTAATCACCAGGAGTCCAGACTCTCTCTGTTCCTGCTAACCACTCAGCTAATGAATATTCATGAACCTGAGAGCCAGTATGAATGTCCTGTCCTGAAAGAGTAGAACACTCTGTATCATGTTGAGATATTTAAAATGAGCGTGCAATTCCAGTGACATGTGAAGGTGTTCATGTGCATGTAACAATTCATTATGTGAGATTATGAAGTCTGCACCCCTGTAGACAGTCAGCACGGTCTTCATTGCTATTCTGACCACACAGAACACTTCCTTACATCGTTCTGCCTCCACTGTCCCAGTTCACTGCATAAGCAGAACGCTTTTTTGCTCAGAAGGTGGTTTCCATGGAGATGGAACAATCAGGCATTCTGTCAAGGAATTCCCGAGGTCCAGAGATACCGTCAGCGGCCTATGGGGGGAGTGACTTCGCCCTTGACACCTGTCTCCCTCTCTCTCCCCCCCCCCCCACCCCACCCCGGCACAGAGATGAAGCCCAGCTACCTCAAAGCGCTCTCACACATTGTGAATAACCTTCCGAGGCAGGTGCAGCTGTCCGAGCTGCCAGCGGTGAGTTGCCCGGGTAGGAGGGGGGGGGGTGAAGAATTTGAACGCCAGAGACTGTTTGTAAATGTCTTTGAACATAATGCAGGGATAGTTACACCAGGTGCTGAAATTAAAGACCCTGAGATCACGAGAGAAGTAAGCAGAGAACAGTATTTAATTAGCGGTGCTCGGGATTCTGATGCCCGGCTGTCAGCCGCAAGCTGGAGATTCGACAAAGGGACTATCTGTGTCTGTGCAGCTGCTTCCCCTCCTGCTGGAGGCGCTCTCGTGCCCAGACCAGGCGGTGCAGCTCTCCACCCTCTCCTGCCTGTACCCGGTGCTGATGGATTCTCCGCCGGTGTCGACCCTCTGCGTCCAGCTTGAAGGGCTCATATCGCGCCTGCTTGGCCTCACCAGCAGCCCTGCCATGGTACTCACCGCCCCCCCATCACCTGAGCTATTGCTATAACAGGAGTACTTGTACAATCCATATGTCTGATTGTGTCTCCCCCCCCCCAGAAAGTACGTGTCGCTTCCCTACGCTGCCTTAACGCCGTGTCCCGCTTCACCGATCTCGAAGTACGTAAGCATGCCGCCGTCCCCATCACATCCTGCTAAATATGGATCACATGACCAGCGGTGTGCTGAAGCGCCGCTTGGGGGGGGCAGGTGCATACCGCTGTGGTCACCACAGACCACAGACCTCAGAGTGTGTCAATAATCTGTCTAACTCCTAGTCAGGGCGCTGTGACCGGAAGGTCGCTGGTTCATATCCCGCTGCTGCCCTAAACAAGGCCCTTAACCAGTTCCTAAAGCCATTGGGATTGTACCTCGTTTTGGTTTAAAGCATCTGCTAAATCAATTAATAGAATCTGTTGCATTGATGGTTTTGGGATTACGTTGTTTGCAGTTTTGTACCTACCTCTCTACCCAATGATAAGATTCTGTGCCCCCCCATAGGTCCTCCCATTCCGCGATAGGGTTCTGCGGGCACTGGCCCCTCCCCTGGATGATAAGAAGAGGCTGGTGAGGAAGGAGGCGGTAGCGGCGCGGGGAGAGTGGTGAGTCACGCTTAAACAATATGGCAACTATGTTTCATCCTCCTGAGGAGCACTTGGTTGTGCATGAATAGACAATGCATGGGATACAATGCGAGCTGTTTGAGAAGCCAAAGCAGCGGTTCAGCAGCAAAAGGGAAAATTCAACAGACATAGACGTGTCACAGGTTTGGAGGCGGCTGGCAAAGCAGCAGTGGTTACTAAACAATAATCCAAAAACCACAACCTAAGAGCGCAAGTCAGCGGATCCTTGAAAGGATTTTCATTTACTAAAGATCCAGATTTGAACCCACTCAATATTTGGAACATTGTTTGTATGGTTTAAGCATGATTAGCATATAAACTAACTGCACTTTTTATTAATCCCCTAAATTGAGTTTTTATAAAAACTAGGGCATTTTAGTTGGAACTTACAAAATAGTATCAGTACCAACATGAGGATAATATAAATATTCCCTACAAGGTGCTTAAAACTGAGGAGTTTTGCTGGTTTGCAGGTTCCTCCTGGGAAGCCCAGGAAAGTGAGCTTACCAGCTCCTCGCTCTCTGGGGAGATGAAAGCGTGTCCACAGCAGCCGCCCCGGACTCCGACCTGCTGCCAGTCTTGTATCTATAGTACTGCTTCTGACCCCGGAACGCACAAAGTGAGGGCCTAGAACCCAGACTACACCGGAAACATGTTCTAGATCAAATGGACTCTTACCCACCGAACAGTGGGAGAGGTTTGCACCAGTCTTATAATACAAAACTACAATATTCCCACTTGCGCTCTAACTGGACAAGGTGGAAACAAAAAAACTAATCAATTACCACTGACCTGGAACATGCAGGGTTATGTGTCTCACATGGGCCACACAGTTAGTACTGGCACCTAGTTTTAGTTAATAAAAATGTGTGTTAATCCTTTCAGAGAGCAAACTGGTCACCACCTGTCTGTCGCTGTTAGCTAACTAACTTCAAACCTCACAACAAAAGTCAGGGCTATTGTGGATTTAAGTTTCTATAAATAAATGTCAGATTTTTATAAATGCATTTGAGTCTGAGATTTCCTAAGTAATCTGTGCATTAAGGGATGGGTTTGAGAACACTATACTATGACAAACATTTATTAAAAACATTTAAGCAAAAAAAAAAAACAATCCATTTCACAGGTACAAATTTGCACAGTCTGCAGTGGAGCTCTGCTCCTTTTGGTTACCGCTGCATGGAGTTCAGTCTGGGCTCTTTGTATTGCTTCCATGCCATCCTCAGGTTGCCATAGTAACACAATCATTACCTCATCCCACCTCCACTTCCTGCCCGACTGACCAATCTCATTTGCCGTCTTTCTGGGAAAAGCCCATCAGCCCTTTTAGTTTATGGCACGACAACACCAGGACGTTTCACATTCAAACACACACACACACACACAAACGGGCCCGTCCTGTACAGAAAGGGCAATGGAGCAGCCTGCTGGGATGAGCTGCTTAGGTGGGGTGGGCTGGACTGTCCTCTTTCAGGTCCTCCATTTACAGTCCCAGGGAATCAGTAACCTTCACAGGCCGAATGTCTGTGTCCAGGCCAGCATCAGAAGACACGTGTGGTTATATAGCAGTTGGATCTCTTCTATATACAGAGCAGTCCCATGTTAGCCCCTCCCCAAAGGGGGTGTGGTCAGAGGGCAGGAGGACACGAGTCAGCCAATGGCTATGGAGGAAAGGGAATAACATTAAATGCACTGACACCTTCAGGCAAATTAATCCTGACATTTACAGATTTACCCCCCATCAGTACATTTATGGCTCATGACTTGGGTGCTGGAAATATGTGTTACTTTGACGTCTCGCGCTGCGCTGGAACGCTTTGTCCAGATGAGTAAGTGGCAGTCTCACCTTCTTTTCTTCACACCAAAGAATATTCTCCAGTTCTCCACCTTTCCGTAGTTGTATGGGTTCCGGAAAACCTGCATAAATATCATGACCAGACACTTTCCATTGCCACCATTGTAATATACTTTCAGATATTTTCACAACGTTAATAAACCGTTGGACTGAACAAGGTCAATGCATACAGGCGCCACGAAGAGGAGGGAGGGGCTCACCTTGCCGCTGTCCCGCAGCCGTCGAGCCTCCTTGCGGTTGATGTGCCTCTCCACGCTCGTCTCTCCCCGGGTAATGAGAGCTGCATGCCACAGCGTCAGCCCTGTCAGGGCTACCGCCACCGAGCTGCGGGGAGGAGGAATGACAGCGACTGTAGCGGCTCTTGGGCTCTGCATGTGTTAATGCAGGGACTGTAGGCATGTAGTCATGCAGGTCTGCTGTACATTAAATTAAGCTGAAATTCTGAGAGGCCTTACCTAGTAAGCACCCACAAGTAGATCATACACTTGTGAAACAGCTTCTCCGTGAAGGTGAACAAAGGCTCAGGGGTCTGATAGTAGCTCTTGAACGACACAGAACAATGATTTAAACACTCACATCCCATTGGTCGAATCTTCATCCATCAGACTAGACGTGCATCCACACAAGGCAAATATCTATGAACCAGACTTGCATCCACGCTGCAGCATGAAATGACCTTAAAGTCACTATTCTCCATATTTAAAATGTAAGATCTACAGGTCCGTGGACCCTTTTATGTGTTTTCTGGGTGCAGCAAATATCGGATGTAGTGCAGACCCCCAGCAAGATGGCAGCCCTACATTCTAGCTGATACACAAGGAAAAGTCCGGCCGTACTCTAGCTAACAGGAGGTGTGATTACACTGAAGTGCGCCGGTCGCCAAACGGAACAGCCGCGACGGAGGTGGCGGCAGAAAGGAGGCAAAGTACAGCAAGGCTGAAGGACACACAGGATAAGGTCCATGGTGAAGGACACACAGGATAAGGTCCATGGTGAGCACAGAAGAAAAGACCTTTTGTCGGTTTGTCACGACAAAAATCCAAAGGACCAGACCTCTGATGAATGGAAAACCAATAGAAAAATCTTCAGATGTTTCATTTGGTTTGCATTAATAATTCAGAGGAGATGTTGTAGGACATCAGCCCAAGGTGTTACCTATTCTGCTTGGGGGAGGTTTCACACCCCTGGGGGCGTGACCAGCGTGAGCAGATGGACTACAGATGGATGCAGGGAACACCTACACACACATGCACCCTCTGGGGTGGGTGGAACAAAGATCCTAAATATTGTACCTTCAGTAGTGTCCTACCACAGCCCCACCCACTTAATTTCTCCATAGCCCAATTCCTGTGGTGCTACCATGGTAACATAAACACAGGCTACCATGGTTACTCATGCCCCACCCCTCCCACACATTCATTAACACCAAGTCCCGGCAGGCAGTATCGTTGGCCTTATGGGACGTCAATGTGCAGGAAACAATAGAGATTAACAGCACAGCTACTCAGAGCTTATGGTCCCATGATACACCTGTGAACACCACACTCACCTCCACGGCGTTGTAAGCCCCGACGAACATGTCCCAGCAGCTCACGCTGCAGTAGATGCACCCCATGGTCATGAAGAGGCAAAAGGAGAAGAAGTAGCGGTGGTTGAGGTGTCCCACACAATTATTCAGCCAGGCTGAGGGAGAAGCCAGTCAAGGAGAAAGTGGAGGACAACGATCACGGTGATGGGGCCTTCATGTTATACCACGCGCTCTTACATCACTGGGAAAGTGAATGTATTTATGCGGAGAAGATGGCCGCCTCTTCACGCTACTCAGCCCCCAAGGACCAGAGACCTGCTCGTCCTTAAGCAGCAGCATTTTCAATGGTACAGGTCTCAGGTGAGGCATCACCAAATGTACTTTGAAAAGCCATTAAGGTGCAACGAAAACCAGCACAATCAGTGAGGAGCAGCATCTCCCACAGCTGTGTGGGGTTGATGTGGGGGTCAAATGGTTCTGTGCCCGTGAACGCCCCAGGAACCGGCTGGCCCCACCTCAAATGTAAATGTGATGAGGTGAATATACAGTTTCCTGGATCCACAAACAGGCGAAATGCACTAAATTTCCTGTTTAAATCACAAAGGATACGGCAATGGTGATCCATCTTCAGCACACACCTGTAAGAGACGAAGTTAAGAAGGGCCCCACAATCCCAGATCATGACAGCCATCTGAGAGCATACCAGAGGGTATTTTAAGTGCTTTGAATGCAACCCAGGATCACAGATAGCCAACAGCACTGGAATTCAGTACCCAGCAAGATCTGCAGTCTCCTTACCGGTTGCAGATGCTACAGTGGTGAGTTCTGGCCGGTTTGGGGAATATACACTTCTTACAGATGGACACTGATGGTATGTCAGTCTTCATCTACAAAGGAAATATATATTTCCTATATATTATATATTATTAGAATAAGCATATAAAATTCTAATATGAATGAGATGCTTTTTAACAGAAAATGATGCCATATGGAGTAATAGGATGACAGGTTAGTCTTTTTCTTGCATAAACAGCCGCAGTGGCTTCTGGGTAGCGAAGATGAGGAGCAGAAGCCAGGGTGACTGTGATTACTATGGTGGGCAGAAGTGTAACGTTCAGGTCCAGAAAGTATAAATCCAGACCAAGGTTTTGTTTCAACCAACCAGTTTACTATGAAGAGTCACATTCACAGAGTAGTAAACTGGTTGGTTGAAACAAAACCTTGGTCTGGATTTATACTTTCTGCACCTGAACTTCCCACCTCTGATGCTGCATTTCTTGCTGTGGGAGACAGGGGATTGTGGCTTAAACCACTCAACCACATCACATCTCTACCCCAGCCCTTCCCATGATTCCTTTCTGCACTCAAACCCCCCTCTCCTCCGCTCTACTCCCGGAACCCGTGGTGCCCCTCGGGCAGGGTGTGTACCTGTGGGGGGTGTCCGGGGGACGTCCTGATGGCCTTATAGTAGTGGAAGACGACCATCAGCAGGTTCCAGTGGCCGTAGCAGAGGTGCCACGTGACCCAGTGTGCCGGATAGGTGCTGATGATCAGTGGCAGGACAAAGTAGTAGACGATGACCACGACCGAGCTGGTGAGCAGGATGACCAGGCAGACAAACACCTGGGTAGCGGCGGGGAGGAGGGGGGACAACCGGGTGATGGAATGATGATATAGGTCATGAGCAGACAAGTTAGCGGGTAAGCAGCATGAAACAACAACAATAATGATAATAATAACAGCTGAAGCTAATCATATTTTACCGAATATTAAATCCCGCTGACAACATGCAGATCTACCGTGTTCATCTCTATATGTGCTTATTTTTATTTAGTAGAGGCTAAATTGTTGAAAGTGAGGCAAATGGCACATTACAACCAATCCGCTGTGAAGGAGGCGAATAGGCACAAGTGCAGCCAGGCTGAGCTTCCAGTGAAAGTCCAGGTACGAGTGTAAGCAGTATTGGAGCAAAAGAAGGATCCTTCAGCTGAGCAAGAACATAATGAATCTATTGCACAACCAGAAGTATGGGACTGAGAACATCCCAGCAACAAAGAGGCGTCAGGCTAATGAAGGAATTCCTGGAACTGATAGGTCTGGAGCCAGAGAAGGAATCTGATGATCACTTATTCCACTCTTGGAGAAGCACATGAGAAACGTTTTTTGCTTCTCTAGGTTTTCTGCGCTAAACGCCAGTCTGTTCCGCCACACTCATACCCTCGTAGTATTTTCATGTCACATCTCCTGGAGACCAGCTCCCTCTCACAGTCCCCCTAGGATAACGTGCAGATGGAGAACGTGGACTGGACTTACCACCCCAAACCAGCGGGTCAGGTGGTCCACCAGCCAGTAGACAGGCTCGAAGACAGAGTCCAGGAACACGTCGAAGTTGCAGAGGGCGTTGAAACAGAGTGACTTGAGGAGAAGCCGGCCGTAACTCCAGAGCTCTTTCAGGCGTCCGCTCATGCGCCCCCCGCGGCCCCCCCACGAGGAACACGGGCGCAAGCGCAGGCAGCGCAGGAAGAGGCGGGCGGCTGTGGGGCTCAGGCGCCTCCAGCGGCTCATCGCCCCACCCTGCGGGGCAACAACATGGACACCTTGAGACGTTGGTCCAAAAGGCAAACGATCACTGACCTTCACGCCTGCATATCCCAACTGCAATGGCGGTACACATCACCAGCACCACCCTTTTATTTAAAAAACTCAGCAAAAGAAGGCTGTTGTACCCTTACACAATGTACCTTATCGAACATCGGCTAAATGACTGTATAGCCCCCACCCTGTACCGTCTGATAATCCCCAACACCTTCCTGCACTAGCGTGGGACAACACTATTTATACCAGCGTATGGAAAGGGGGTGTGGCCAAAAACCAGGAACGCAATTGCTATTCCTGACGCTCGTGAAAATTTCATGAGCAATACACTTCCCCGTGCACCAGCCCGCGCCTCTTGTGACAGCACAGATGCAGCAGAGGGTGAATTTCTCCTGCGGAGATGGAGGTGGGACACTGGAGACGAGCGATATTTCCGATAAGCGGGTATCCGTTGCAGACGAATGCGGAGGGACCCCCACCCCGTCTGGCACATGGTCAACGGGGGCCCCATCCGTAACGGCCAAGGACTGTCCAGCATCTCACCAACCACACAAAAAAATCCTGTGGTATTAATTACGTATCTGCTTTTGCCAAACTCTTGCGGTTCATTTTTAATGTGATGTGGCGGCTGGCAGATAATTGACCCCCCTCCTCCCCAATTAATCACAGAGGTATAAGATGACTCTGCTGCAGGAGAACACTATCGCATCTCATTTAGATGGAATGACAGGAATGCAATAATGCACCATGCAACGCTGGACGAGACGGACCACCAGATCACCAAAGCATGACCAGCGGAGGATGACGGAGGTCAGGAGGTATCCGATCGCTGCCTCCTCCCACTCAATCCAGCCGGCTGACCCAGTTTATCCTTAAACTATTCATTCTAATCAGGAACAGCTGGGTTTCAATGACCAAGATGTTGTCGGGCTTGGGGCTGGTGACCAGTCACCATGGCAACACCACATGGCCTAACGGCAAGCCCGGTGCAGTCGCCCAGCTTCTTGCCAGATGACATTTGTCAGACGTCTCCTTACTCTTGATCGTGACCCTTTTATGAGGCCCGCTAATGGCTGCAGGAGCCCCCAGCGGGACGGATCAATGTTCAAAATGAGCAGATGGCGCCGTCACCATGGCGACTGGCCGACGTTCCGTCACACGGGGAATTCAGTGTTCCGCAAGGTCTGGCTAAAGCTCCAGGTAAGAATGGTGAGCATGGTGGTGCTGTAATCCCAGCCAGCACGCCTCTGAAAGATGCACATTAATACCATCTTAATGACTTGACTGCTCCCCCACCAGCCCAACGGCGCCTCCTTCAAAGTCGTCGATCCAGGTGCAACAGCGGATGCCAGAGTGCTTCGATGCAGATTCTCGCCAGCATCTTAACCATGTAAAAGCTTCATCCCACATCCAACTCACAGATCGCTGGTTTGAGTCCTGGCCTTGGTAGAACAGTCAAATTTCTGTGGGCCCTTGAGCGAGACCCTTAACCCCCAGCTCCAAGGGTGCTACACACAGGCTAACCCTGTGCTGTGACAACCCCCCCCCCCAAGCTATGAAAAGCAAGATGGGGTAGGTAAAGAGAGGCATTCCAATGCTTCTGTGCAAATAACAGCCTTTATTTGTGTAATATAAAGTACTGGTTGGTGTTACTTTAACCACAAACGAGTTGTGCTGAACTGAGGCAAGCAGCAGTGTGTCCGTGAGGGATCAGAGTCTGATCCCAGGCGAGAGACCAGGAGCACGCAGAGAACAAGCACACCATTAAAAAAGGACCTGTCATAAGGACATTAGCACAAGACGTACTAATATGATGGGTTTACATAACACAGTGTGATTCTGAGGCGGCCAAAAATGGAATCAACAAATCAAATACAGAAATAAATCTCAGCCCTCCAAGTTTTGACTGAGGAAAATGAGATTAAATACTTTCTCACAGTCCTATCTGAGGAGGAGGTTCTGGTCCAGTGTAGAAGCTGAAGCTGACTGTGTACATGACCTGTACACCCATAAAGTTTATTTGCTCAGGTTGCGTTCTTTCCATCTTTCAGATTCTGTGGTGATCTTTAGCAGGAAGATGCCTAGAATGATGGAATTACAGACACCAATGCTGAAATCTTAATGCATTTGCACACGTACATGCACACACACAATGCGCCAGAATGATCTCCTTCACACGCCTTTTAGGACAGACTGACTGGGTAGTCTTTATAATTAAAAAAAAAAAAAACGACAGCACAAGTGAATGAGGATAATCACCTTTGCTACAAGAGCTCTTAAAAGTGCAAATTAAAAATAAGTACAGGAAGTGATATGGAACCCATATTTACATGCTCATCACTGTAACTTTTAAAATTGCTGTTTGGATGATAATTCAATCTTGCAATCAGATTCGATTGCAAAAAAGGTAGTACAGCATGTGATCTAATTAAGAAACTTTAAAGATTTTAGATTAACTTTGAAAGATGCGTATTGACCTCTGATTTCACATCTTGACATGTGGCATAGATTATCCAAATATTGCTTCTGCTAAAAAAAAAAACCTGCTGTTTAAGAAGGTAGCGGTGAATTTACATTTTCAACAAGACAAAGAGTTAAGGAAACTGCGGTTATGACTATGAGTCACGTCTGATTATATGGCGTGTCGTGTTATAATCACATGATCTCACAGAAGACGCACACAGGGTGAAAGCTCTCAGTTATCTAACAAACATCTTTTAATAAATATCAGTCCAACCGTGATGCAGCCCTCCAGTAATCAGCATATCCAATTCAGTCGGGTACAACCAGTTTTAAAACAATAATTCAGTTTGTTTAATCCACCTGGTACGGAAATCATGCGAATTGCAGGCCACGGTCAATTTTCCCTACTCGATTTTTATCGAATTTTTAAATATTTGCAACTACTTAAATAAATACCGTTTACGCAGAAAGACATTTGATTACAAAAGAATTTCTGCATTTTGCCATACTTTGGTACAACTGTTGTACCAAACATAATAAAATTAAAATACAGCTTTACTAAACACTTAACCGGCAGTTTACGGCAAACGGTGCTCCGTTCTCTGTCACGTTCACATCTTTCCCATTTATGGACAAGTGGCGTGTTGCAGTATCGTTCATTGTAAGGATGTTTAAGAAACAAAGAAGGACAATAAACAAGGTGCATGTTAACACTTTGCAAAGCTATAGAGTCAACAACAAATTTACATTGTAATAAAACGTTTAAATATTTAGACGGTTCACGCTAATTTTCAATTAATTCATATGCTTTATTTCCCTAATAACATTACCAGTTTTACACATATGAAAAGCTTCTCCGTGCCCTCCGACGGTGACATATGACTGGCTTGCAGAATCAACTATTCCAACTGCCTGATAGTGTAAAATCTGCACTGTCTACCGCAGTCTCTTCACCAGCATCTTATCAATACAGAACTTCATTGGAACAGTGTTTAAAAATCATTATAAAACACGCAGTTCATGCTAATGAACGAGGCATGCAGCCGAGTTCCCCCTAACCCGCATGTCGCCACCAATCGCCTTACCTTTGACTTCCTCCCGCGGTCCTCAAGTCATGTTACTGCCGAAGAAACGCAAGGTATCGCACCCACACGCAGCGAAACGGCATTTCAAACTGCAGATCCTCCTTTTCCCTCCCAACTCTAACCATATTGCGCAAGTTAATGATGACAAGGGAGCGATGGGTGGAGATACGTTCCCGTTTGGACGTGATGGAAATCTCAAATTGCAGCAGTATCGCCTACTTTGCACAATCGTATATAAAGTATAAATGACGTATTTATATCATGTTATAGAAGCATTAAATAAAATATTACAGAAAAAAAAAATGTTTTCTGAAAGGGATGCTGGGAGATGTAGTACATTCCCGCTTGTCACCTCGTGCTGACGTGCATGCATACGGTAAAAACTACAATTCTATCTAAACTCCGAGGCATATGCGTATATTAAAATGGCCTTCAGTTTTAATTTCGATGTACAGATAAACACCAAGGAACTGATCGATGCGGACTCGAGTGAGAAGGATCGTATCCAAATACAGCCGGATCGTTCGACTGACGCCGTATGTATGCGACTAGTTTGTTAAACAGCTGAAATGTCGTTAAACCGCTAGCGTTATGCAGCCACGTGCTTTCATGTTATGAGTTTTTTTTAATTGTTTGCAACGCCGCATAGTGATACGATTGTAAAACTCTGAAGCGTCGACTGTTTGTGCTCTGTAAGTGAATGGTATTTTCTTCTACTCAATATAATTTCAGGAGGATGCTGTAAATGACCAGGGATTAAAGGTAAAACAGGCCCTAGAGCACAATCCTAGGACTGATCCGTCCCTATTTGAAGACAGCGTGTTTGAGACCTTCTGCGTGGGGTCACTGCCCCCCCTGCACTACCTAAATGAAACTGTGTTTGAAACAACCACCTCAGTGGAGGCAGATAGTGAGAAGATCCTGTCCCAGACCGCAGCCCTGCATTCTGACCTCATCTCTGGTGTATATGAGGGCGGACTCAAAATTTGGGAGTGCACTTATGACCTCCTGGAGTACATTGAGGCTGAAGGAGTGAGCTTTACTGGGAAGAAGGTGCTGGACTTGGGCTGTGGGGCAGGATTGCTGGGCATCGCGGCGCTGAAGATGGGAGCCAGTGATGTGCACTTCCAGGATTACAACAGCACAGTGGTCGACCGACTGACCATACCCACTGTTCTTCTGAACTGTGAGGACAGCAGTGTGGAGGAGGATGACGGTAGACCTTCATCGAAGAAGAGAGCCACAGATCTATCACAGCACCCTCAGTTTGCCAAGTGCAGGTTTTTTTCTGGTGACTGGGCAGCATTCCTCCCACTGATGGTCAGCAGCGACACGGCGCCTAAATATGACATCATACTGACATCAGAGACAATCTATAACACAGCTTACTATGCTGCACTCCACCAGGTCTTTCACAAACTCCTGGACCCAGATGGTGTCATTTATCTAGCCACAAAGTCCCACTACTTTGGGGTTGGGGGTGGACTTCTCCTCTTCCAAAAGTTTGTGGGAGAGAGGGCCGTTTTCGCGATGAGGTGCGTGAGGGATGTCCAGCAGGGTCTCCAGAGGCATGTGGTGGCCCTGAGCTTCAAGAAATGAGAGATCTCAGAGAATCTGAAGTCTTTAGCGGAACACTTAAATATCACAACATAACCAGGACACATTTTATTTTCAGTAACCAGTTTATTTTTGTAAAATATTTGTAAAACAACCTCTGAAATATGTACAAAGGCCAGTGACCATATTCATAAATGATTCTGACAGAACGTCAGTTTGTTGAGTTATTTCTCACTCTTAGATCAAAACCTCACATTCCTTCCCGTTCTCAAAAGCAGCAGCAAGATAATCTACTGTTGAAGACCAAACCATCCCTGACTTTTCCCGCTATCGCAATCACCGATTCTGTGCCCCCGGCATCTGTGAACAGGTTAGTGCTGTTTCACTACACACTGGAAGAAGCTGGGGGCCCCTGGAAAAGCGGCTAATCGTAGGAGAAGGAGAGGGGGGGCTGCCACATCGCCGGCTGGCAGGTCACGCCTGCAGGAACTCTGGCTGAACCCTGGCCACCTTCCGGAACTCCTTTCCATGCGTCCTGGGGCACTGCATCTCACACCAGCTGATGGGGATCATCTGTACTCCTATTGTTGGGATGGGGCGGGAAGCGCAGAGTTACATATAAACATATTGGCTGGATCTACTTTCGTCTGAATCAAATAAGATTACGATAAACGTTGCTGAGCTTAGGGGGAAATTCTTGTGCATCCCGTGACAAAGTATGTAGAGCACAGGTGAAGACGCATGCAGTAGTGCGAAAGCAAAGTGCAGAGACGATCCACATGGTGCAAAAGAAATCTCACAGTACACAAGCAATTGTAGAATATTAAGGAAATTAAATTGTAATAATACTCATAATAAATTAGCAGACAGCATGTGCAATCACAGATAACAGTGCTTAGAGCGCCTGGGTGGGAAGGTGACCTTCATCACGACGCGACGGGCCCCACCTGCCTCACTGTGCGCCACCACCACACCCAGCTCGTTCTCCGCCGTAGTCAGCAGGTAGTTTGATTGGACGTCGCCCAAAGAGATATGAGCCCCGGTCAAGGATGGTACCAGCAAACGGTAAACATGCAGGCCAAGACTGACCATGCTGTGCCTATGGAACTCATACAGGCCAAGTGTAACCTGCCGCTGGGTTTACAGACCGGGTGAAACAAGGAATACAAGGGCACTGATTACCGGAAAGAACATCAGCGGAACCATGAGGCTCGTGATCTGAGGAGAGTAAATGTCCCACTGCGGAGGCACCCTGCGGGGAGACTGGGGGCTGGACATCACCACCACGTGCAGGATGCATTTCCTCCTTTTTTTTCCCCCCAACAATGTTTTCAAATCTCCTTTCAAAAGGATATCACTTTCGCAAGGACGATATCTCCAGGCCGGAAGCTTTTGTATATTTCTACCTACAATGAGGAAATAAAATCTTTACCAAATCTAGATAATGCTAATATTGTCATTAGAAATTGCAGTTCAGATACTGAATGTCACTTGCATACATACCTTGTCTTTTTCTGTTGCTCTTACATCCTCTTTCCTGTAGAAGTATATTTGAAGACCATTAAAATTTATTTTAATGATAAGATGGCAGCATACTTTGAACAAAATCTTCAGAATTGACGCTTTAGCGATACGACATTGTATGAGCCGTAATCACCATGACGACCACTGAGTCGGCACACCGCCTGTGCAGGGTCCTTGAGGTGAGCTTTTCCTATGTTCTGATCCTGCCCACTGTCCATGATTGGCTGCCATAAATGTGAAAGTGCGTGTCTGGTCAGCAAAACTAATCATGCAACTACCAACATACTTTGCACCGCACCACAGTTGAAGTATTGTAAATGAATGTATATTTGCTAATAGCAAACGTCGTAGCTGTGTAATACGCACGTTTCGCTAGTGTGTAACCATGAGGGTTATGTAAATTGTTGGCTTCCCTCTCTGTGCTGCTTCTAGAATTGACCCAATAGTGCCCGTTAATAAACAGCACAACTTCCATTGTAACAGAACCGTCATCTGCTTTATAAAATGACTCACACTCTTGCAACAATACATTTATTCTGCAGTCTGTTTGTGGGTCGGTGCTGCATGGAAAAATTATGTGCCCTCTAGGGTTTTGGTGTGAAACCGAACAACCATGGTGAGTTTCGTTTTGTCCAGACTTTGTTTGAAGTATACAGCCACCATGGAATGTCCTTGATGGAATGAAGTACTAGAGTAAGGTTTAAAATGCAAAATACGTTATAAATATCAGCTGTCTAGGTACAATAAATGTGAGAAAAAGTCATGACCACATCTGTGTCTGAAATACCACAGGGGTAGACATGGCAACTGGCATTTTGTTCAAAGATGCACTGGAACCCCGAATATACACACTGAGAAATGAACCTCAGACAGTTAAATATCCTTTGGTGTTTATACATGCGCGCGCACACACATACACACACACACACACACACACACACACACACTGCACAGCATGAAATATGTACATCTACATTCAAAATCCAGAGCAGAACAGACAGAAGACTGTGGCTAACTTAAAAAGGGGGTTTTGTGCATAAATTTTACCTGATAGTTCCTCTGAATCTGTCTTTTAGTGGTGTTGAACCGACATAAAGGATGTGGACTTTTGCAAACCTTGGGTTGATGCTAGTGACCTACATAAGAGAAATTTCAACAATTAGTACAAGCAACCCAGCCCATGCAGTATCGGCACATGCAGTATTACAGGAGTCGATTTTGTTTTACCTTGCATGTAACTATAGCACCTACATCAGGCAGCAGCTGAGCTTCTGTTTCTTTAACAACCGAAATGACAGGCAGCTGGAAGGGGGAGAAATCACTATTTCAGGTCACAATGCGTACAAAATTATGTGAAATTAATCTTCTTTAGCTCGCCTTTGCACGCACCTCTTCGCCCTCGTTTTTCCTGAAGACATAGCCGGCGAGCGCAGCGAAAATGTATCCGTGCCGCAAGTAAGTGCCTGTCCCAGGTATACAGTCTTCTGTGCTGCAAAGCTTTTCACCTGTAGGCCAAAAAATAACTTCAAAATGATCTCCAAAAACGTTTTAAAACCTTAATTGTGCCCAGACTAATGACATGGATCAAATATTTCACAGTATAAAGATAAAACTTTTCAGAGCAAATTTGCAAGAAAAACGCTTTAAGAACAAATTATGTCAAAATCAGAATGGTCATATAGTGAAAGAAGAGGGGATCAGTTTTGGTTCACGAGTATCTTAAAACAAACATACTGCAAAGACAAAAATACACAACACAATAGAATAAGTGTGCTATTAATTAATAAATAAATAAACAAACAAGTCGAAAGAACACAGACAAAGCAGTAAATGTTATATGCTATTGAAGTGGGCGCACCCTGCTGCATTGATTATGTAACTCAAGGTGCAAGTCGGAATAAAAAAGCACGAAACCAGAGGGATGACTGGAACGTAACGCGCCCCAGGCAGTGGGAGGGGGTATCTGTCAGCCAGCGTTAGCTGTTTACGCCTATCAGCGGCACTGCTCATTACTGGCAGGCAAGCCAATTTCACGTTAAACGCCTAAACCTGTAGGATTACGATGGCGCCTTATAGATAGGAAACAACACGCAGCGCGATTACTGTTTGTATGAAGTCTTCAGATAGTCAAGTATTTCGTATAAACGCAGGCATGTGACGGACACCAAGCAAAGTGCCAGCGTCACGCCCCGGTCATCTCAGCGTACCCACGTGTAGGGGACCCGAGGAGGCACTAAGCAAAGCAAATTCAATCTACTGCCCTTCGTGGGTTTATTTTTAAACAATAACACGCAATCACACATCGCCATAGATAAACCGAAGAAACTCTTTCGTAGACCTACCTGGAACACATAGCTTTCTCGGCGACATGTTTCCAAGAAGGGAGTAGCATGCGCTGATTGGGTATTACTGCCTACAAAAGGTGGACGCTGATTGGATAGTTCACATACACGTGCCGGTATCCCTCTACCGCCATGTTGATTGTGGCATATAATTACAACTACAATACGGAAACTCAAATTTCCCTTCTTTTTAAAAATTAATATTATCAACGTTCGAGGCGGGGGTTGTTGTATGCTATAAAATGTATGTACTATAGTAGCGGTAGCACTTAGAAAGTGCAAATGTTAGTTATATGTTGGGTTATGAAACCACACTTAAACCGTTCATAACCAGTTCATGTTTTTAATACTTTTTAAGCCACTTTCATACCTGATTATACCAGTCACCTCAAAGCCATTGTTCGTAAGGCCGAGGTGTTCAATAGATGGCTGGGAAAGCAATAGCCAGGAGCAATAAGTTGCCTTTAAGCTAGGGATTGCCCTGTCACCGTTACTGTACCCTTCGAAACATTACCAGGAATGGCGTATTTGTTACAGAGGTTGTGTTTTAAACATACAAGGCAGCCTGCCTGTTTTTCTCTGGAAAAGCTTTACTGGTGTAATTTCTGCTTTCAGGCTACATTTAATCTGAAGGCACCAAAAACAAAACAGTAGAGGGGACTGAATCTCAAGAAACACATTTGCACCAAGACACATGCATGATGATTTCAGACATTTATTAGTCACACAGATCCAGTATTACATCTAAAAAGTGCGTCAAGCCCAAAGTGAAGTTTTCTTTTCCTCTAAACATCAAAGTGAAGCGCAGGTTTTGAAAGTGCCGGAACAGGACACCCGAGACACAGGTTAGAGAACACAAATTGGGGCAAAAACCATATACAGGAATGACACTAGATTTCCACATATTCATATATTTTCAGGGTGTCCAGCGAATTTTAATGGTGTAGAATCATGCAGGTTCGCAGGCCTCAGTGCTTACAGGAACAGACAGTATTACAGAGTCACGCCATGGGAAGATGACTAGACACGAACATCACATTTACAGACTGAAGCACCACACTACCCAGGGAAGCGGAGGCCCCTGCCCCCCCGGACACGGCAAATTGGGAAAGGGGGGAGAAAGCAGCACTTCCTATCAGTTTATACTCTAACACTGGCATGTCAGAGAAGCGAACCTCCACTCAAGAGAGACAAGCGTGCAGTGAAATTCTACACCAGCATAATCGAACATGAAAAAGCAAGCTGCTTCGTAGACTAGGCAAGTTACCATGACAACAGTGGGGCGGGAAAATAAACACTATGCATTTATCCAAAGCATCCTCAGAACAGGCTATCCACTCAATGAATAAATGAGAAATGATCTATAAACAAAGTGGGATGTTTAACTGTAAAACATGCATAAATTTGAGATGGTAGTATAAGTGGTCATTAAACATACTTCACACAGGTGAACAGTCAGGTGGATTCAGTCATCTGGTCCCTAGGATATCTATAGCGTTGAAGTTCATCCCCATCCCACAATACTGATAGACTTCCATGTGCTGATAAGTGGTTCCTAATGAAGTAGCAGCATGTGCCATGATTCGCATTGTCGCCGGTGGTCTACACACATAGTCGCACTGATTAGCCCCGCCCTCTCCACCCAAAACCCTCGCTCCGGTGGTCGCTCAGCCAGAGCAGCAGTCTACTTCTTGGCCTTCCCCTGGGCTGCCACGGCCTCCATGGCCTTGCGGACGGTCTCCTCATCACCCAGGAACTGCATGGGGCCCACGGGCTTCAGGTTCTTGTCCAACTCGTAGAGGATGGGGATCCCGGTGGGCAGGTTCAGCTCCATGATGGCCTCTTCTGACATGCCTGTAGGCGGGACGGAAAGCACAGGGGGGCCGGTCAGAGCGGGGCAGGAGCGAGAGGCTACGACGATCACCTTCGAGCCTGTATCAAGCCGCAATAATGCAGCTGCCTCTCAGCAGGCACAGCTGACAGGAAAGAACTGCACTGAAGCGCACTGCACTGGCCAGCCCGAAAGCCTTAGAAAGTCAGCACTGCCCACTTCTTGCTCACTGATACTAACAAGCTAAAAATGGTCAATATCCTGCAACCAAAGCCAAAAGCCTGAAACCAATCAAAGAAAGTCGGCTTGTGCAACTGATTAGTGCAGCGGCCTCCACACTACAGCAGAGCTCTTCAAGTCTGGACCTCGATTCCAAATCCAGACCGTGTTTTCAGTTCTCCCAGGTAGTTAGTTCAATAATTACTGATTCTGATTGGTCAGAGGCTTCACACCTGGCTCACAGGTAAAGGATGGCTAAAAAATCAGCAGTGCTCAGACCTCGATTTGAATAACCCTACACTACAGGATAGTGATCATCCAAAATCAAAGGCCACTGATCAAATCCATGGCAGCAAATACAACGAGTCACCCTAATAACACTAAAAGTATAGTATCACTCAAAGACTAAACCTCCCAGGGTGTAAGATCATGTGGCATTTTATACAGGAGCATATTCATGTAGCAGGAATGAGATGGAACAGCCTGTTTCACTGGAGGAAGTGTCACAAGAGCAGGGAGGAAGTCAAGGCGCGGAAAGGCGGCATGCGGCAGAATTTCATTGCATCATACAGCTGCTGCAACAATGCATTTTACCCCAGAAAATAGGGCTAAAATGCAGCACTGCGAATAATGCACAGGACAGCCGTTTCCCCAGAAGTAGCAGCCCTGATCCACAGAGCGGTCGGACACACACCCTCTAGGTGCTTGACGATGCCCCTGAGGCTGTTGCCATGGGCGGCGATCAGCACCCGTTTGCCCTCCTTGATCTGCGGCACGATTTCCTCGTTCCAGTAGGGCAGGGCACGGGCGATGGTGTCCTTCAGGCTCTCGCAGGTGGGAAGCTGGTCTTCAGTCAGGTCGGCGTAACGGCGGTCCTGCAGGAATCAGGATTGCAGACTGCTTAATAATCACAATAATAATAATAATAATAATAATCACAACTTTTTTTATTGATCCCTGGGGGGAAATTCCTTTGTTGGGGAAATTCTTTTTACGCCTCCCTCAACTTGCTCATTGTAGAGCAAGCTGCCCGCGAAGGGCTGCCACCTGCTGAGGCTGGGTTTGAACCTGCGACCTTGCGATTATGGTACACAGGCTTAGCCCACTGAGTCACATGCTGCCCCTGTTTGCAAAGGGCCCAGTCCAAACGTGGCCATACTAGGCACAATTTATGTAGACAGACGCACATTGAGCAAGCTGTGAAAGGCTGAATGTGGAACTTGGTTCTACCAAAGCCTGATGTGATTATCATGGCTGGTGACCTTTGGGACTGGACATGTTCTGTACACAGAAGACACAATATGGCTGCAACACATTAACCCAGGGCTGGGTTGCCGAGGGAACTTAAATCCACATTCACCAAGAACACACACACATTCTGGATATTCATGGTGAGAGCTGGGGGGTCATTACGTAGAGAGAGAGAGAGAGAGAGAGAAAAGAGGACCCCGGGTGACTGTGCAACCATGCGGAGCTGAAATCTGGAACAACAAAATACTCCCCCCCAAAAAAAAGCCTACAGGTAAAGTAATTAGAGTCTGGCGACAATTTGAAAAGAATGGAGTGAAATTATACTGCATTACGGAATGCACATTTCACCAAATACATGGCATTCTGGTGACAGAATATCCTGCTGCAGTACTGCACATTCCCAAACATTTCTTTTGAGGCAGATGTGAGGATTTCCACCATCACCAGATCTAGTTCTGAGCTGCGAATCCCATAATGATTCTTAGGCTGCTTCCAAAGCCACAAGGCTCCGCCCATATGCTGACTCACCAGTTGTCATGACAATGACCTCAATGCCTGTCCAATGGCACAGTGCAGAAATTGCCCCCCAATGAAGACGGCACAGCTGTGATCCCCTCTAATCCCTCCCCACCCACAGATTACAGTACACATCTCTGATGTAGCATTCAGTCAGCGTGGGATTAACAGCTGCATAGTGTTTGAATGCACGTCTCTCTTGCCTTGCTGATGCTGCTGTAGTAGTCATGTGCTTCGTCCATGGGCGGAGGGGGGATGTCAAAAGACCTCCTCCAAATCTTGACCTGGGCCTCGCCGTGTTTGGCGGCAGTCTCGGCCTTGTTGAGTCCCGTCAGGCCGCCGTAGTGGCGCTCATTCAGCCGCCACGTCCGGTGCACCGGCAGCCACATCTGATCGATGGAGTCCAGCACCACCCACAGCGTACGGATGGCTCTCTTCAGCACCGACGTGTAGCAAATGTCAAACTCATAACCTGCCTCTGAAAGAGTGCATGCGGGAGCAGCGTGTTTACATATCTGAAGAAAAGGCATATCTGGTCAAGTTAAACACACCACTGGCTATAAACTGATTTCCAATACATTAAGGGAAACGGAAAAAGTTCAAACTATAATGCATCAATGGAAACATTTCTTGGTCCCTCGCCATCATTGATACAAAGAATTCCCCATACAGACTTCCACGCGCAGTTCGGAGTACGTGCGGCACGCGGCGTCTCCCTGCAGGAAGTGGCACGCGGCGACCGGTAATACGCCATGTGCTAAAAGAGCGACTCTGAACCACCCGGACTTACCGTTCACTTGCAGTACTACGGTATTATATGAAAGATACTTCATGTCAAGCTGCCTTGACCTTTATTCAAAGCGCTTTCCTATAGGAAAAAATGCTTTATGCCATTTTCAACTAGTAGACAATTCATCGAGTACTAAAGATTAAACCGGCAACTCATACAGTACTAATGCAAAATTATTTACGACGACATATATGTGCGTATTTCATCCAGTTTCGAATGAATCCCCAACATCCACTTGAGAATTAATATATCTAACGCTAAAACGACAATTTTGAGATTCAAATAAAAGTAATTATATGTATCATTTTAAGAAATTACCCTTCCAGTTACGAACTAGCAGTATACAGTTACTAGTTGGCTAATATATTACAGCCAGCACGTCAAACACTAGGACACTCGCTTGGGGGAAAAGAAAAAATCAGACAGTCCCTAACGGGTAGAGAATGCTAGTAGAGTTTTAATTAAGACACGTCGCAGCATCACCTTTGAGGGCCTCCCCGCCTCTCCTCGCCTCCTCTGTCCCGGTCTCGCTTAAATCGGCATCGAACCAGCCACAGAAGCGGTTCTCCTGATTCCAGCAGCTCTCTCCGTGACGGATAAGTACGAGTTTATACGCAGCCATACCTACTGTTCAACCTAATTTGTGGTATTCCCAGCAATAAAAAAAGTCGCGTCTTTTGTAATAATAAGGAGAAGAATCCTGCTAAAGTCGACCAAGCCGCTGCTTCTCCCCCCCCACCGTAATGAAACACCACTGCGCCGCATTGAGGGCAGTCCCTATGACTTTGATCCCTGGCTATATTGTGACGTTTGGTTACTTCCGGTAAAATGCAACCAATCAGAGTTGAACGAGGCTCCGGAAGAGTATAACGGCTTCCGGCACATCCGTTGCGAACCGCTGAAATGTGACCTTCACCTGAGGAGTAGTGACTGTCTTCTTGTGTTCTGTGTTGTTTCCGGTAAAGTTCAATATTTTACATACAAAGATGTAATGCAAATTTATATGAGGTATGTGTTTTATCAAAACAACACAAATTAAAACATTTATCGTAATTCAGTCCATAAATACGGTGTCCTTTACATAAAAGACTTGAATTTAAAAAAAAAAATCAAATAGCATATTGCATTTATAAATCATTCATTTTAATACATCTGATGGGATTTAATGTGTATAGACGGACATTAGAGCCTCTTGTCCAAGAACTGTCTTTGTTCTTCGTTTCTTCTGGAATCTGCGCAGTTGGTCTTTGAAGTCCTTGTGCTGCATCGGCACGTATCCAGCAGGGTTACACAGGCCCTGTGAAGAGACACTCAGCTCTGGCCAAACGTCTGCACGTTCCTTATTTTATAAAAGCCCCAGCCCTCCACATCCCATCAGTACTAAAAGTGTATTTTACCGGGAAGTGCGAATGGAATTCCTTGTAGCCTCCTTCTAGGATGTAGAGCTCAGGATACAAAAGCTCTGGGTAAACGTTGAGACACCTGTCCAGTTTTCGCAAGTAGCGATACCTGGAGAAAGAGGGAGTGAAGTAAATACTACCTTGTGAAAGCAAGCATTCCAGTCCTCTTATAAAAGCAAACATTTCACATTCCTGTTAAAATTGTGCTCAGAGAAGATATTTCAGGTTGGTACTTTGGCTCCAAGTGACAACTAAAAGCAGACATACAGAGTCTTTATACTAAAGATGGCATCCTTTTTGATGTGTTATTTTAACACACGTTCCTTCTTTTGTAGCCTTTGTTGTATATGCTATTCTGTACTTTATATGGTGTTTTGTTTTTGCAGCATTCAGTCCTGCAGTATTCTGCTTTGTTGTGTATTCTCAACACACCTTTTGCTGTTGTGCTTGCATAGAAGACTGCTGTATTTATTTAGGAGGATGGGACATGTAGCTGAAAATTCATCTGTGCACCCTTGCGTGTGTCAGTGTGTGAGGGCTTTTATTGTGGTTACACTTACAGCCGTGGCCCTCGTTGGGAAGAGAACTCGCAATGGAAGACTACAAGCTTCCGAGAGGAGGGGGTGTCTGAAGACTGGGCTCCATCCAGGGGGAGGTCCTGCAAGGCCTTCTCTGATTGGCCTCCCCTGATGCCAGGACTCCAGGTGATAGGGGGAGTAGCTGATACCGCACGGCTTGTGTGGCAGCAGTTCTGTTTTCCCAGGAACGGTGCCGGGTTCACGAACAGTGCCTCCTGCAGCTGATCCTCAGAGTGGAGGTTCACAGCCCCCTGCATAGACGCCCAGAGCTTAATGACATGCATCTCCTGCTCCATTTAATACCCATGTCATTTATTTTAGCATTTTGGACCTAAGGGAGTTTGTCCACCATCTTATTTCTGACCTGGGAGTTCAAAACTAATGTAATAAATCCATTTTTGGCACCAGTATGACACTAGTGTGACACTAGTATTTCTCTGCACCAAACTAACAACCACCGTCTCATAGGTGCGGAATATAAGACACAGAGACACCCTGGAAACACAAGCGATACCGTTTAAACCTGCCTGATCTGCAGGACTCAATAGCACCCCCTTTCTGTTTTAGCGGTACTCTAAGCTCACCACAGCATGTCACTTTGCTCAGTTAACACCAATCATACCACATCTGATCAGGATCAGTACCATGATGTGGCCCCCGAGGTACTCATACGGGTATCGGCAGTCTATTATGAGGTAGGTCCCCACGACAGCACTGTATTTTCCCAGGAGGAGAAATGCCACCTGCAGGACAAATATGACATGCAGCTGCATGTTTGAGGCGGTTCTGAGGTGCTTTTAGATGATTTGAAGGAGATGTGTTGCCTGCCAAGCAGCCTGGTCTGTCTGGCAGGGCGGTTGCTCACCGTCTGAGCCGATATACCCCTGAGGTCTTGGTGGTCTGCCCCCCCTGCCACGAACAGATGTGGCTGGTGGAACATGCAGACTGTTAATAAGCACCGTCTGTCTCACATTTCACAGAAAACCTGCCTTTTTCTCAAAAATGTATCAAGATGCTGCAGGTGATGTTGGTCACACTTCTATAAAACAGTCACAATGTGCATTTAATACATAATTGCAAGTGTCAGTTTCTAAGATGTCAGTATGCCAAAAATCATCGGTGTTATAACTGAACTTATACTTAAAAACCTTAAAGACAGAAACGCTGTTGTGGCCTGAATGAAGTTACACTGAAAATCTCATCTGCAAAGAAAAAAGAATTGAATTTAAATGAAAAAGTTTTGTATTATAAATCATTATTTTCTAAGGAGTATTCCATACAACTTTTGCATCTCTGCGTTGTATTCAGAGGCAGCTCATTACAGCCACACCTTGCTGAAGTCTCCAATCAGATTTCTGTCCTCTAGGACAGAAAGCGGGATGTCCAGTAGAGGGCGCCTGAGCCTACAGTGCGTCTGCCAAAGCCGGCGGCCGGGCTCCTGTGAAGTATGCGACAGTGCGGGAGTTACCAATACACAAGTCTTATGAAACACAGTAATCTTTTAGCGAATATACAATATAGCTCTATATTTACATCATGTTGAACACACAATTAAACACTTTATAACTAATTAGACTAGTTCTAGTCAAATAAGTAGAGTTAAAAATGGCCATTACAATGTTTATTAAATTAAACACGTAATGACTAATTAAATCAGTTTAAGAATTGCCATCAAAGAAATGATCATTTAAAGTTAAATGCCAGTCATGCTGTTATATGATTATAATAGAGAATTATATCTCTAACTGTATGCCAGTTGGTCATGACTCTTCGTTCAAAAAAACACAAAGTCCCATCTTTGTTCCTTTCCGGAGTTTGGAGATGCTGAACTTGCGTCTGCGCTCTGTACAGTAATTAAAGGCATGGCGAATTCCCGCGTGCCTTACCACTACATCTCGGGTGTTCTCATCTCCAAGGCAACCCACGTCCTCTCTCTGGGATGTCCCGCCTTGCCGTTCCTCCAGGTGGGCCAACTCTTGCTCTGCTTCTGGGCCCACAAACCTACTGGAAAGCTTGACACGCAGTCGCATCTACATCACGGAGCAGCGAGCATGAGCATCGGGGCCAGACCCAGTACTGCGGCATCCAGAGATGCCATGATAACCTTCCATGTGTGATAATCCTACTCAATAAACGAAGCGAAATGCAGTCTGTATGCACAGAGCACTGCAGTGTAACGTCAGTGCGCAGATACTTTGGCAGTTACATCAACACACGTACAGTTACATCATTTCTAGCGTAAAACTGGTGTTTCACAAAGGAATACAAATCAGTATAAATAGATTGTATTAATATCTGTGAATGCAATTATCAAGGTCATAAAATAGCATTCCTCGTTGTATTTTTTTGTTTTATGTGCTTGATAGATTTTGTCTTTATTTCTCATAACCTGTCCTCTCAAAAATTCCACTACTCAAAACTTTGAAAAAGAAATAAGATAATTTTAAGCCTTTTTGAAATTTTCATTATGAATCTGCATTAATATCCACTGAGGAGAATCAGGTGTAAACCTTACCATCTTAGAAAGTCTGCATGAGGGCCGGAATCTAAAAGAAATGACATGTGGAAAGTGAGGAAAAATCATGTTGAGTTTTCTGTATATCATCATACAGCATAATGTCTCAGTCACAGTCATTACAGACAACTGTGCAATATGGCAAATCATAGCTGTTTCATAGTGAATACAGTGTGTGTTACATTTTTCATTTGTATTTAATGAAGCCCAGTGACCTGATCTGATTTCCTCTCACCTCTCTGCTCTCCTCTTTGTGACTGTACAAAAAAAGTTTAAAAATACATCAATGACTCTCCCAACACACAGTGAGTTTGTTAGTATTTCAGCTGATCAGATTTAATTAAAAAAATGATAGCTACACGTGGCAATGTCTAACAAAGATTCATAATATAGGCCTGTTGGCAATACTGGTTTCATTGCCGACACTGCATGGTTACTTTAGTGAGATTTTAATTATCCCAGCGCGTCATCAAGCTGAGAGAACAGCATGTGGTTAATTTTAAAAAGGTAAGCGGCTAGCCCAAACCTGCCGGCGTCTTGATCTCTTGGGAAACGCTTCGGCTTGACAAAGAAATGGGTGTTTTAAACTCCGGCGTCAGTTGAAGTTTTCTCCGTGGGGTGACGCTGTAGGGTAACAAAGAAAAACATTAAATCTTTATCAAATAGATTAACATGATTTACTTCTTATGCTTTTTGATATACGATACATACATTTCTCAGGCAATATCTTTTAATGTGACTTGGAACAAATATGTCCATAGTTTATGATTTCTGGTTGTCTATTAATTTTTTCCTGTTATATCCTACCGCAGATTTCATCCCTACCTGTCACGGCAGTGAAGTTTCCTTAGATTGCAGGACAGCTCGGTGACGGGTGAGGAACGGCAGTCTGGAAGCGAGATCCACTGCGGGGAAACCCCATCTTCCCCGCAACGCACACCTTTCCAGCCTGCCTCCATTCAACTTTATCGGAGACGTACATCAGTTAAGAGTAACACTGGCACTGCAAAACAACACATAACAATTTCATTTACCATGAAGAACATTAACAACATGCAATGTTTCATAATATAAATTGCGACTAGAAGTTTTGTTTACAACATGCATAAATAGACTAAAGATGAAACAATTTCAGATGTTTAAATCTAAATAATATTGCACCTGTATTCTTTGTTGCCGTAGCGTTACTACAGATACGCAATTAATACACTCCACAATTAAAAAAAACACGAACTGCATATACATACCCCATAAAGAACGAGTAATATTACGGGGTCAGAGAGGAACATTGCGATGTTGACTTGCCTTCAGTAAATAATGTTCGCCTTCGTCTTCATCCACTCGGAACCCCATGGCTGTGTCTGTACCTCCTCCCCTTAGAAACCACTGTTGCTACAACAAACTATAGCTCTAGGATCCAATCAGCACAAACGTCATCTCACAGAAATACTTCAAATGGCGATGTCAGGGCAGGGCAATCCTGTAAGCCAGTCTCACTTTGTCTCGGACCGGGGGCGCCGGTGGTGATGCTCGCATAGGGCGCAGTAGTCCAGTACTGGGCGATGTGCCGATAGCCTACTGTAAATGACAAAACCTTGTGTATTACATTATCAGCACAGGTGCCATAATGACAACTAGTGATAAACAAGCCCGACTATCCGAGCTCATATTGTTTATGAAGCACTAGCCACATATCCACGCCTATCAAGCCACATGACAGTATGTAAAAAACAACGTGATCTCATTTAATTTCGTGTTTTGGACGCGACTTTGAACGACTACTTCAAATACCATACGTTTTAAGCCGATGCTCTAGATGAGCAATCTAGTGTGTCTGGCATATGGTCTACGACTCTACCGCATCAAGATTGACCACGCTGCATTACAAACAGCGGAGTTTAGCGCCGTTCAGTCTCTGGTTGGTGGATTCCACGGTGGGTGGGGTGGGCCCTTCCCCGGAAGTTAGTCAGCAACGTCACATGTTTTAAGATGCGTTCCAGCTGAATCAGCATCGTGGTGATGTATGGTTGATGCCCTGCAGTGTCTGGCCGGTCTACTTGCTACTTATTGTGTTTGGTTTTGGCATGGATGAAACGAGCCCCCTTCTCTCTCCCCATCAGGATCCACCTAATTATAGCCAGACCCCTGCAGACCCTGCGATTCACCAGGGCGCGCTGAGGGGACTGCCAGGGTCGGCGGTACGAATTCCTCCCGAGAGCCCGGGAGGCAGCCAGGGGCGACAGCCGGGGCTGGAGAGGGGTAGGGGGAGCGCTCAGCGGGACTTCAATAACGACGAATTTCTGGACGATCCGGAGTTCAGGGAGATCATTAGAAAGGCAGAACGAGCAATCGAGGAAGGGGTTTTCCCAGAAAGGATCTACCAGGGATCCAGCGGCAGCTATTTCGTTAAAGATTTACAGGGGGTGAGAAGTTTATGTTTAACGTTTAAGTGCATTGGTTTGAGGGCAGAGACGTGTCGCCTGCTTTGACCCTGACCCGTGACATGGACGGCTCAGTTCACATAGAAATTTGCTAAACTCTGTAACAATCATTTGTAAATAACAGCAATCACGAATGAAGTAATCCTCTTTAAAAAGTGGTACGAATGAAATCAGAATTTTCCACATATAATCTCGCTTTCGAGTTGATGTTTATACATGCTAATAATGTTTAATAATTATAAATTGAATAATTATGTGAATCTTTTTTTATAAAAATTGACCACCGTCACCTGCAGCTTTAAACGATGCTTCTCGCACCCGGAATGTGACTTGGGTCTTTTCATTATGCATATTAATAAGCCCTAACGTGTTCATGGAAATCGGCTCATAAAGTAAATTAAATGTATTAATTTAAAGTAATTACCATTAATTTAAGTGGGGGTAAAAACGGGATAAACTGAAACGAGATCCCAAGCTCGGAACAAGACAATTGCATGGAGCACAAGTTGAAATAAATGGATGGCGATAGACGGGTGGATGCTGGCTCTAATCTCCCACAATCGTCTGCTTTTATTCGTAAGATCTAAAATAATCATCATACTTGTACGCACCTCTGCAAATGTCATCAAGTAATTTAAATCTCTTACGCGAAAACTCATAAATCGAGCGATACCCGAATCTTAAATGTGGGACGTAACCCCCGCCAGTTGGTGTAAATTAAGACTTTTCTCCTAAAAGAGGAAATGCATCAGACTGCGGAGTTTTATTAGTAGGCGAGAGTTTCGCTTTTCCTTGGTTTTTGAGGTTTAAAAAGCGCATGTCTGCCCTTTTCGGTTTTAATTTATATAAATAAACCTCGGCTTGTAAATCTAGTTTCATTTTTGAGAAAACGAAAACTTGTATATGAAAGATGTCGTTTTTCCTCTGTTTCCGAGTCCCGCATTATTATAGGCTCATGTTATATTTGTACACGAGATTTTTGTTCTGAATTTGGTTATTATGTGTAGTTGTTCTGATAGGCGGTACATGTGGGGGGGTCGGCAGAACGGGAAGCTGAAGCTGTCCCTTTGCGTTGGGATCCTTTTCTGCCCGTCAGCACGGATCGGAGATGGGGCTCTAAGACCGCGTTCCTAAACTCTGCGGCTGACAGGTTCTTTTGCATTTTCTTGTTCTCTTTACATCTCAAATCCCAATTTCCAAACAATGCAATTTTCACAGAATGCTTGATAGTTTTATTTCAGATGGGAAGGAAAAAGACTCAGAGTGTGGAAGGAAGATGCAGATGAGCCTTGATGGCAGCTATTAGTCACGTGGGACGCGGGGAACAGATAGACCCATGGCGGATTATCGTATTCACAGTAGGAGACTGTTCTCCTGGCCTGTCATACCTGGTCATGTGATAGAAATGGGGCTTATCTTATTTACATAATGATCCGCGAGCCGCTTTACATTTCCTTCTTGTTATCTCACATTAAACACGGCCTGCCGGTTTCCGGGATGTGTGTAAAAGAAAACTCTTTACCCTTGTGCATAGTGATAGCCTAAACAAAACCAGGTTCTTTAATGAAACCTGTTATGTTGCATAATTCAAATATCGTGAGCTCTTCCTGATGAATATTTTAAATACCTGGGTCGGCCACAAACAAACTGGGATATGCAGTGCGCAAGGTGGTCATGGTGAATGAGAGAAGAAATGAGTGCTGCTTTAGAAACATCTGGGAACATACTGACTGAAAAGCTGCTACAAGGTGAAGTGAGGATTGTCTGAGGGCCACATCTGGGCGTTTTGTGCCCTCTGACAGTAATACTCCTCCATCTGTAACTACTCAGAAGATCATCGGGGTGTTCAAGCCCAAGAACGAGGAGCCGTATGGCCAGCTGAACCCCAAGTGGACCAAGTGGTTGCAGAAGCTGTGCTGTCCCTGCTGTTTCGGCCGGGACTGCCTGGTGCTGAACCAGGGCTACCTGTCGGAGGCCGGAGCCAGCCTGGTGGACCAGAAGCTGGAGCTCAACATTGTTCCCAAAACCAAGGTACGGTCTTGGGTGGAGTAAAGCTGGATTTGGTGTCTTCACTCTCTTCTCTGATATGTTTGCAGTGTTAGGAAGGTCAATCACTTTACCTGGGGCAGTCATGCATTCTCTCAAACCATACTGGTCTAAAGTTCTTGAGTTCCCGATGGTTCTTCACCCTTGCCTTAAGGTATCGGGAACCTGTGGATCTTTCAGATCGTTCCCATAAACCTCTTATAGCTAACCTCACACATGGGTGTTTTGTTTACACCACCGTACCGTCTGACTTGCAGAAGCCATGGGGAGTGCAGTTATTTAAGGCTTTTATGATCTGCTGGCAGTGCTCAGTTTGAACCGTGGTGTGCTCCAGCTGACCCTGGGCACGTTTCTCAAAATGATCACGTTAGCAGCCTACATAGTTGGACCCATTCAGTTGCATGGTTTCAACTACGTAGGTTGCTAACATAATTAGCAACTATGCTTTTGGGAAACGTACCCCCTACTGATTCTGCCCCCTCCCCTCTTCACTGACCCCTGTCTCCGACAGGTTGTCTACTTGGCCAGTGAAACCTTCAACTATAGTGCCATTGACCGGGTCAAATCCCGTGGAAAGAAACTTGCCCTGGAGAAAGTGCCAAAAGTGGGCCAGCGTTTCCACAGAATCGGGCTTCCTCCCAAGGTGGGCCCCTGCTGTAATCTCCATGATGACGATGTAGCCAATGGCAGCGGCTGTCTCACTTTCCACAGGTTACCATCCACTCAAGTACTAGTCTGACAGTTCAGTTGAAACCTGGTACTTGAATGGATGTTTACTGACGAGCACATAATGATTATTGTTTTTATACAGGTGGGATCATTCCAGTTGTTTGTAGAAGGCTACAAAGATGCAGACTTTTGGCTTCGGCGATTTGAGGCAGAACCACTACCGGAAAACACTAACAGACAGCTGCAGATGCAGTTTGAGAGGCTTGTGGTCTTGGATTACATCATCAGAAATACAGGTATGCACAACATCACCCTCTAGTGGAATTCAGAAACTTTGCACCTTTATCCCTTAAAGAAGAACTCGGACTAGTTCCTAGTTTCTATATGTGCAGTACTATGTTCAGTGGGTGGGTAAACCTGAAAACCCAAAAGCACAATATAGACTGTAGACAAAGTACTGCAGTGATGAAGTATTTTACGGCTTACGGGAAGAGAATTTTTGCTGACTTGGGCTGTGCTCATAGATCGAGGGAACGACAACTGGCTTATAAAATATGACTGCCCTACGGATGCTGGGGCAAGCAGAGTAAGTGGACTGATTTCATTTGTCAGATTTGCACATCTGCAGTTCCAAAAGTATGAAACTCGCACCATAAAGGCACAAATGTTTTACATCTGTTACCATTGTTCTATAAGTAAAATACTTTCTCCATGGTGAAAACCGGGTGTGGTGATGGGATACCACTATTTAGCCTCTCAGCTCTTCCAGGACATCATCACCCATTGAGGGCACCTTCCTTTCCCAGCATTCTCTTCTTTCCATACAGGACACAGACTGGGTGATGGTAAAGGAGCCCATCACCAAACTGGCTGCCATCGACAACGGCCTGGCCTTCCCCCTCAAACACCCAGACTCCTGGAGAGCCTGTGAGTGCCCTCACTGCTTGGCCCACGGGCTGCACTGGGATGCATACACTATGGGTTGGGCTGGGCTTCCAAAACATTCCACGGTTTCCACGGCTATGGCCAGAACAAATAGGCTGTTATTTGCGTTTTACTTGAAACGGCTGCATACAGGGGTGGAAGGTTCAGGCTCAGTAAGTAAAAATCCAGATCAAGATTTTGTTTCAACCAACCAGTTGCGTATAAAGAGTCACAGTGACAAAGTACTTAGCTGATTGGTTGAATGAAAATCTTGGATTTTTACTTACTGGACCTGAACTTTCCACCTGGCTGCATATTTACTATTAGGTAGTATGGTTCTCTAAGAGCTGTGAGGATCTGGGTAAGAGATTATTCTAGAACTGATGGTCAGTGTTTGCTAAGGACCCAGTTTGATTCAGTCCTGCACCTCTGTTGTCTGTCTGTCTCTCTCAGATCCATTTTACTGGGCTTGGCTGCCACAGGCCAACATTTCCTTCTCGCAGGAGATCAAGGACTTGGTCCTGCCCAAGCTTTCTGACCCAAAGTTTGTGAAAGACCTCGAGGAAGACTTGTACGAATTGTTTAAGGTGTGAGAGACCCCAACCTCTTTGTAAGGGAAGTCAGTGTTTTCATTGTTGGTGTTTGGCCGAATATTATAATTACTTTTATTTAAATTAGTTTACTCTCTATCCGGTGTTTATAAAAAGCTTGGCTTGTCTGATACGTTAAAGGTCACTTTGGGATGGCTTCTGGGAAGGGAGGTATGAAAATAGCATTGATGTCTTTTTCCCAGCGGGACCCGGGGCTTGACAGAGGGCAGTTTCACAGACAAGTGGCAGTAATGAGAGGACAGGTGAGCCAGTTCATGTCCACTTGGATCCATTTATAGAACATATGAATAATTTATTTATATATGTAACTATATATAACTATATCTTGCATATGTATGTTCTATAAATCAAGCCCATTCTGTTGGAGGACTATATCTGCAAAGTTGAGGACAAATTGAATATATTCGATTTGGTGCTTTTGTTTATCTAACGCAGGTGTGGCCAATCTTATCCTCAAAGAGCCGGTGTGTATGCAGGTTTCTGGGATAACCTTTAGGTCAGCTGATCAAACCAAGCTGTGAGGACTCTTCAGCCAATCAGTTCTCTAATCAATAATATGATTAGGGAGTTGCAGCAAAAACTGGATAAGATTGGCCATCCCTGATCTAAAGCAACATGTGTTTATTTTATTTTTTTTGGAGAACGCAGGATCAAAGTCCCTGGAGCAGTCAGGCCTTGTACGATACTTAATGCCTTAACAGTATAACTCTGCCGAGCCTGGGATTCGAACCGGTGATCTTCGGGTTATAGGCACAGCGTTTGACACATTAATTTAAATCGGTACTTTTCTTATTGGTACAACAGCAGGGACCATGTGTTTAGCCGCTATGCTGTATTCCGCTTTGAGCATGTGAGCTGGCTGTGGGTCTGCCAGCGAACGCCGTGCCCTGCATTTCAGATCCTCAACCTCAGCCAGGCGCTGAAGTACAGGAAGACTCCACTGGAGCTGGTCCAGATGCCCCCGGTGCTGGTGGAGACGGTGCGGAACACTCAACGGTCCAACAGCGAATCCTATACGCAGAGCTTCCAGAGCCGCCGACCATTCTTCACCTGGTGGTAGAGCTGGGGGCTGGCAGGGA
>JAABNX020000047.1:3900515-3931928 GCA_015163995.2 Mormyrus lacerda | reverse complement strand
TCCCTTAGGGGCCTTGTGCGTCAGGGGCAGTGCCCTCTGATCCCTTCTCCCTTAGGGGCTTTGTGCGTCAGGGGCAGCGCCCTCTGATCCCTTTTCACGTGTCCTTCCCCCTTTGGCCAGCAGGTGTTGCTGGCCATTCGGTTCCCTCCTCTGTCTTAGTCCTAAGCCTGTTATTAGTCAGAAATCCCACAGTTTAATACACACAGTCCCTGTGTTATGAATGAGATCCATTCCCTAAGTCTGTGTCTAAGTTGAATTTGTAAGTAGGTCTGAATAATATGAATGCAGTAAATAATAACAATAATAATAATAATAATAAAACTACTACATACTGTAAAGTATTGTACCACTGAAGCCATACAATGTCTTCATGAGCCTCACAAAGCAGTCTGTCGGTTATTCACATGAAGCATTGTATTTAATATGACATTTTAATATAATTCATGGCAGTCTGTTCATAAGTATGGGTTGCCAGTAAACTTTAGGAATAATAATTAATCTTTATTTGCAATTTGTAGAAGCACATATGGATTGTTTTGTTTTTTACTTATGCCGTCAAGCTGTCTCCTGAGAGCGAAGCTTGGGGTCGGAGCACATAGTCAGCCATTTTTCAGCACCCAGCAGCAGTTTTTGTGGTTAAGGACCTTGTTCAAGTGCTCAGCATTGATATGATCACTGCAGGATTCAACTGGCAACCATGCAGACACAAGCATGCACTCCTAACCCACAGAGTCACACCTTCAACCCTTCAGTAAGGCATACAGTGAAAAAGTGATAATCAGTTCAGCACATGTCCCATTTGGAGGTGAAATATCAGTCTGCCCCAAATATCTTACCCTCAAGTCACCTGGCCTTCCTCCTCATTATATCAGCGGGACCAATGAGGGCATGGGGTTGATCATGTGACCTATCCCCCAGCCAGTCACTGCTGCCGGGTGTGCCAGCTTCTGCTTTGGTACCCATAGGTGGAGTGGGAGTGAAGGGGTGGAGTTTAGATCTGATGCCTGACAGGCCATTGGTTGTCATGACCCCTGTATGTCACAAGGTCACATACAGAACAACATAGGTTGTTACCGAGTTATAAATTTGAAAAAGATCAGTCCAGCTTAAGCACCACATCATGCAGCAATCCAGCCTATCTATGCCATTGTTTATTTTTTTTAATCACAGATGCCCGCATTTTGTTACAACTTTACTAAAAAAACGTTTTTCCTCCATTTTCCTTTACTTTGAGCTGCAGGCAGTACATACATAAATAAATAAAAAGATCACAAACCTCCAAAGCTTTTCTGAGTTCCACCACTTTTCCTTTTGATTATCTATTAAAGTCACAGCATTTCTAACGGAATATCCAGCGAAATCTGCTCTGGGGCTCCCCCTTCAGGCCTTATTGATGAGAACAGCATAACCACAGCATTGAAGGTGACACAGATTTGGATCAATATTTCCACCTGGGCTGTATACCCCAGAGGCGGGTTCAAAGAAGGTTTGAAGGGATGATTTTAATGCCAAAAAAGTACAGAGTAATTGACCGATTGTGTAAACCGCACCTTGATTGTCTCAGGGAGACTATATAAATTCTCAAGGACTTTTTCTGTGGTACATTCACAAGACAAATTCAATCTTACACCTGAAGAACAAAAGAGCTCTGACACTCATGGACTTATTTTATTCCAAGATGAAGGTGGTGGTCCTTAGGACTTTAACTGAATCTGCAAGTCTGTGGCGTAATATATACTGACCGGCAGGTTCACGTCCGTTGACTCCACCAATCATCTACACTACAAGTCATTTTCAGACACGCCTCGCATCCAATCAGCAGCCCTGAGTCCTGGAGGATTTTGGTCTCTTGTGGTCTTCTGCCCAATGGACTTAAGAAAGCCAGGCACCCTAGGTGGGACGGTGCTTGCTTGATCTTGGAGCAATAAAGTTTAAATCTGATTCATTGATTGTTCTGTTACAGCGTCAGATCTGCATGCTGTTTTGTGAGCAGTGGTACAAATGTATGTTTAATTATAAACACCACCAGATGCATTCTGGTACAATGCCAATGGTGTTTAAACATCTAAAAAGCAAGTGTGATGTGGTCGTATTTTTCCAAAAACATACTCATGCATACATTGCATATATTTCAAACATTTAATAAACTAAACTGACCATCTGTTTAGGGAATGCAGCAAACTCTGGAAAGGGTTCATGATGTTCTGCAGCCTAATAACTGATATCATTAATCCATAGGCATATGCCAATGCCTTTTCCAGATTGACTGTTGGAAGAAAAAAATCAGATATTTAAGCAGCATTAAAAAGCAAAGATTTTTTCTGAGGATTCCTACTGTACCAAGGGCACTGATTGTCTAGACAGCAGTGTTTCAGTCAGGAGCAGATGACAGAGACAACGGCGACGATGTAAAATGTAGAAACATGAAAAATGTAAGAAATTATCGCCAGGCTACGCATGATCTGAAGAAAACATGAAAGCAGACATTCATGAAGCGGTTTGTGATGAAAATATCCTGCTTTATGAGAAACCAGCCTCATTTTTTCCAAAATAGCAATAGAGCAGAACATAACTCCAGACATTCTCTCCAGTGAGATACTCACTCCATGAGAGACCAGCTCTGAGAGACCAGTTTGCATTTACAGACAAACTAAATTCATAGGCAACTGGTACTAAATGTTAAAGAAGGTTTCCTCATAGGGCTGGTTAGCTAGCAAGAATGATCCATATTGAGAAGCTGTCTGCCCTGTGTTTGTATGTGTCTTGCACTGGTAGGTGCCCGTCTCCTGTGGTCCGCCGCCTAAAGTGAGTGAGATGTTCCCATTGAAGGTGCGTGAGTCTGTATCTTGCTTGACTTTACTGCAGTAAAACCAGTTTAATCAAACTCATTGATTGTTTCGTGACACGATTAGATCTGCATGCTTTTCTGTGAACATGCTAAAGGTCAGTGGTATACAGATCTATGTTTAATTTAAAAATTGGGTATAATCCCAGTGGTGTTCTAACATTTAAAAACCGAACCATCGTGATGCGGTCATATTGTTTTGAAAACATATACAGCATGCAGAAGCGGGTAGTTCAGGTCCAGAGAGTAAAAGTCCAGACCAAGATTTTTTTCCACCATCCAGTTGAGTTCTCTGTGACTGTGAGTCTTTACAGTTAACTGGTTGATTGAAACAAAATCTTGGCCTGGACTTTTACTCTCTGCATACATGTTAAAGAAGGTTTCCTTAGCTGTGTACCGTTAGCTAGCAGAAACGGTTCATACTGGATTGCCCTCTGCCTTGTGTCTATGTGTGCCTGTCGGCATGGCGACCGCGGGGCATCCCAGGACCCTCCGAGACGATGGCGCATGAGAGACCTGATGGATGAATCATGGCACGCCTGTCCTTCTGCCTCCTTCACGAGCCAGTTGGCAAGAAGCATGGGCAAACAGAGGGCACAAACAAGGTAAGCGGAGCGTAAATGAGATACACTTCTAATATTTCATTACAAACATTGAAAATTACGATTTCACAAACGTACGGTGTCGTCGCAGAGGAAAGAGAACAAGAGGAGGGATTTGCGAGATTAATGAACTTAATCAGATGAGGGACACATATCATGCACTGAAAAGGTGTTTCACAAAATATCTTTGATGCGATTCTTGATGGGATTCTTTACTAAAGAGCGGCTACAAGACCTGCTCTCTCTTGGCCTCATCTGTAACGACAATAACATGACACTGGATTAGGGTCAGAATCCCGATAAGGACATGAATATGTGGACTGTGCGTGTGTGTGTGTGTGTGGAGGGGGTTATGTATATATTACGTTGTGGGGACCAAATGTCCCTACAAGGTGGTAAAATCTTATTATTTTGTGGGGATTTTTTTGGTCTCCACAAGGTTATCCTCAATTTTATAAAAATCTGTGACTGCAATCAAAAAACTAATAAAGTCTTGCATTTTGTTTGGTCACTTAAGGTTAAGGTTAGGGCTGGTAGGGGTTAAGGTTGTCATTGTTGATTAGGGTTTTTCCGATAGAAATGAATGGACGGTCCCCACAAAGATGAGGATACACACGTGTGTGTGTGTGTGTGTGTGTGTGTGTGTGTGTGTGAGCTTTCTGATGGACTAGCTTTTGCCCTGTGATGCTCTGAATAGGCTCCCTACTATCTGGTACAAAAGCAGTTATAGAATACATGGATTGATGGATGAATGGATGGATAGATGAATGGATGGATAGATGAATGGATGGATAGATGGATGGATGGATGGACTTTATAAAGTTTTTGTACCTCACAGAAACCCCAGTCCATTTGTGAGATAGTCTGCAGAATAATCCTTAGGTATCTTTCAGTGACACAGATAGATTACAGTCTCCCTTGAGGAGGGAGAGGTTTCCCAGACTGTCTCTTTCGCTTTCATTCGTCCATCAAGAATGCGTCTTCCTCTACAGCTCTGCTGCTTCTGCTGGTATCTGTCAGGGTGTGACAGATTTTTCTTTTTGCCAATAGCAGGTGTATTAAAAGTAAAGAGAAAGCCTAATGTTAACAATCTGTTAATGTCAAAGCACCATGACGAGACGAAAGAGGTAAAAGACGGAATGATTGGAGACAAAGGTTAGAAAACGATGAATTACTGGCCGTCACAAACACAGAGAATGTTTTCCATCTAAAGACACAGTGCTATTTAACAAAATGCTCTCCCACATGAGCCCTTCAAGTACACAGTTTATTGATTATAAAAAACACAAGAGACGGTTTATAAATAATATGCATCTCATGTATGGATAAACAACAACTCGAGGACTCAGTCAGGCAAAACACAAAGCTGGAAATTTGAAAAATCGATCGTTTAAAAACCAACTCAGTGTTAGTACATGACAAAACTCGCCTCGAATTTTGAAATAGTGTATATTGCATATAGTATAGATTAGAACTGGAAGTGACTGATGTTGATTCCTTTAAGTTAAACTAACCCTTCTTTACAGGCCTGAATGGTCATTGTTCAAAGAGAGACATCATCCACAGCCATACTGCAGACGACAGAAGAGTGCAATAGGAGGTTTAACCAGCCCATGTTACAGTCTGGGAACATTTCTTGTAAGGGGGATTCACTTTACCAAAACCTTGCTCTCTCCCCCTGGTAGATCGGTACAATTCTTCCAGGAGAGAAGGGACATGGTCTCTGTCAGCACAAACGCTCACACTTTCAATGCCAAGAGGTCTCTGATTCATAGATCCTCAGAAACTGGTCCCAGTTTGGACAAAAGAGCAAGGAAAAATGAAGACGAAGCAGGATAGAAATGTGCATGGACTTTTTTGCCTTTCGATGCCTGATCTTTTTTTCTGATCTGGTTCTTTTTGCATAAATTAGGACTGTGTTTTAGGTTCTGGTACCATATGGTGCTGCTATTGAACAATCTTTGGATGGACTTTGTGTCTTCGCAACACAAAAACAAACACCATAGCAATGGCACACTGCTTTTTGGATTCATCTCTTGTTCTCACAAAAGACAAACAAAAGAATCCATGGGATTGATCGCATGTGTTTTCAGGATGAGTGCGTACTTGTAATTGACCAATCAGCCACTTCCTGAGAGCCAACTGAACACTTGTCACTCTTCATTTCTTGGAAACCCAAAAGCTATTAAATAACAAAATAACAGAGTGATTTTCTCCAGAACTAAAGGATCCTTCTGCACCATGGCTGTTCCATTTTACTGTCAATCAGACATAAACCTACAAATTATTTTGCAGTGGAATTTAATGCAGTGCAACTCACACAATCCTCAAACAATGTGGTGCAGAATAGTAGATATCAACATAATCTCTTATTATATATATCTATATATATATATATATATATATATTTATATATATATATATGTATGTCTTTGCATCCCTGGACAAAATTAAGTTTAAAGTACATACTATGCATGACATCCTTTGTTTTTTTTTCTAAAAAATCTCTAACAGATCAGAATGAGAACATCAATTCAATTATTTCTTCTAGTAGTTCGGTAAACCAACAATTCTGGCCAGCAAAGTGTCACATGATCTGTTACATGATCATGTGACTCTAGGTCTCCAGGATTCCAGGTCAGCATTCCAACCACAGTCAGCTGGACTGCTGAGGTCATCAGCTAAGGTGGGCCAACCACTCAGAGTGTAAAGTCTTGGTTGTTGGGGACCCACACTTTTCAGATCAAAGTTTGCAGTCTTCCCTGCTGAGTGAAACTATCATCAGTTTTTACTTTTATGTGACTATCACTGTTCATCTTATTCCGAAGTTCAGGTAGTATATATGAAGTCATCGGCTCTAGAGGCATATAAGCCGTCACCTGTATCTCTAGCACACAAGTCCATGAGTTGCTGTCCGTGTTGTTGGCTGGTCGTGGTTTTGATTGCGAGGGATGAAACCCTTGGGATGAAGTCCAGGGGCATGTGCCTCGACTATGACATCATAAAGGGAGTGTATGTCCATGTCCAGCAGCTCCCTCAGCTGTGATCTGTGCTATTTCCTGGGGGGGGGGGCATCCCTTGATGAGACGATGGATCCTCACTTCTGATGCTGCTTCAAGCTGAAAAGAGAGTAAGGGAACAAAGTCGCTTCTTACACTCCCCAAACCGAATGTCTCTTCCTCCTGGTACTCGGCCCCGTTGGTGCGCTATTCCAAGACTACGGCAAGTAGTCCTATTACTGCAGCTGGGTGCTTATTGAAACAGTTCAGGTTAAGCACCCAGCTCAAGGGGACAACAGCAGGTTCCCAGCTGAGAGGAAAGGATACCAGATGGCATCTGGGACTGAGCCCAGTTTTCTTAATCATTGTCCCTCACTACCGAAGCGGAAACCCTTAACGAACTTCCGTACAGCACTACAAAGAAAGAGGGGTAAATTGCTTTTTCTAAAACTTTTTTTTGTGGTTAAATGGGCCAAGTAAGAAGTTGTGGGGGAACTTGACTGGCGGGGCCATAGTTTGAGCATCTGGCCCGCAATCTTAACAGAAAGATGAGAAAAGACAGAAGGGGAAGCACAAAGGAGGGAGAATCAAAGGGGAAAATCAAAGAGTAGGCAATGGCTGAGGTTCACCACCACTCTAAATATGCATTTGTGTGGGGCTCCCCAGGATTGGCCCCCTAGTGGCCACAAGGAATCATTACATGGGGCATGCGCCAAATTGGCTTTTGAATGGTGCTCCAAAAACTGCAAACCTGCCCCTGACCACCTCCAAAAGGGTTATCAGAACATGTGTTTAATTATTGTACATTTTCGCCATGGTGTGGCTAGGGGGGTGCCCACATTAGACAATGACTAAACAGTGGCAAAATACATGATTCATTGGTACAGAAAGCACAACATGTGCCTATAGAAGTGTTCTGGGTGTCTAAGACCTGCACTTCGAATAAATAACAAGGTTCAATCATCATTCCTATATACTGTAACATCTCATTCCTAATGTCATTTCACTTTTAGCATTGTTTCCTATCTTGACCCATAACTGAATTGGCTTTTAAAAAGTGATCATTTTAATATTGAAGATGGGCTCTATTCTTCGCATTGGTTAATTAGTTGTGAACGTAATATATTCTCAATTAGTCTGTGAAATATTTATCACACGGCTAGACTTTTCAACGCTGTAGTTTAATAAATTAATTAGAACGGAGATAAGTAGGAGGAGGGGACCCTAGAAACAGACCTTGTTTACCCCTGAGAAGTGCAATTTTTGGCTCCAGGGGCTTTGAAAAAATAAATACAGATCTAGCCAGTGGAGAGACTCTCTAAAGTCCCCAAGTGATTCTTGGTTTTTCCAATGCTGGTTCCCCAGTGGAGAGACTCTCTAAAGTCCAGAACGATTCTTGGTTTTCCCACTGTTGGTTTCCCTCTTCCCCTTCCAAAACCCTCCGGTTTCATGCTCCCAAAACTCAACAGATGGATTTAAGCTAGTCGTTTGAAAGATTTCCAGGACAAGTACAGTATAGTGCTGATTATTGCCTTGGATGAACAGTGGCATCACCTGGGCGCCCACACGGGCCTCTAAAACCAGCAAAGATGTGGAGGTCGGACCGGCAAACCACGCAAACAGACACATTTCAGGTGCCACTATTAAAGCCAAACAGAACGTTTCAAACTCGTCCACCCCGAGTGACACCATCGCTCAACATTTAATGAAAAAAAAAACACGCGGCTTATCAACTCACCTTCAGGAAATGGGTGATGAAACATCCTCTCCTCCAGATTTACACTGCTGTCACCCCAAATCGCCGTGGTTTTCTATTTTAATGAAGAAAGATCTACAGCGGGATGGAGTGCTTGGCACACACAAATCTGCACTTGCCTATCAACATTAAAGTCCACATCCTCCGGAGCCCAATACAGGACATGTCGCACTGGCTGATTAAGGCTGAGGGACAAATTCACGCCCGCTCTCCTCATTCTGAAGCGTTTTCATGGTGGGGAGTGCTTACATGACATCATCGCAAGCTTAGCCTCGAGCCAGGGGAAACACTTGGGTTCTAGAATCATAACAGTATCTTCACAGTTTAATGAAAAATAATGTTACGCCCTGTGGGTCCCTGCTTGCGTCTCTGCAGGTGAAACACAGGGGGGAATGTGCACTGGGGTGCCCCAGACAGTAGGCACAATCTCAGTCGCCTTGGCAACCCCCGGGCACCAGACAATGTGGCCCGAACATCACTAAGATGAAGTTTGGGGTGCTGCCAAGAATATACTCCTATTCCAGAAAGTTCAGACTCCTGAAATGGGGGTGCGGGAGGAATTGTTCTGCCAGGCCAAACTGTCACAGCAAGGTGCATGGAATTCATGAAATTCATACTCTGTTGGCCTCATATCCACTTAGCCTGTCGAAACATGAAAATTAAAATTTCGTCTCCTATCAATTCAAAGAAAATGTCAGGTCTAATAAGTTTTTTAAGGGGCAACATGACCTCTTCTGTGATATTTATCTGTTATATAAGTCTAATATAAAATCTTTCTCATAAAACTAGCACTCAGAGCAATTTCCTCCGGATCAATAAAGTTTTTTCTGATTCTGATGATAAACATAAAACAATAAAACACCCAGTGGCCACTTTATTAGGTACACCTGCAAACTGCCTTCTCCTCCAGCCAAACGTGACTGCAACTATATAGCACACCGACATGGTTGGGATGCTCCGCTCCTGGCTGGCTAAGCATTAGAATTAGTAAGACGTGTGATCTAAGTGATTTTAAACGCAGCGTGATTGTTGGTGCCAGATATGGGGATCCCAGCTTCTGAGAAACAGCCCGCTACCTGGGATTTTCATACAAAGGTGTGTAGAGTTTTACAGAGAATGGTGCAATATACTGAAAACATCCAATAAGCAGTAAATATGTCACCTTGTTAATGAGAAAGGGTCAGAAGAGAATGACCGGATTGGTTAAAGTGATCAGAGAGGCTACAAAGGCAACTAATATGTAAAGAAATATTCAGTAAAAATGTTGAGGGTAAAAAATGGGCGCCAAAATTATTTTTTAAATCACATTTTCAACATCGGAAGAAGAATACTTTTAGCCATAGTTATTTTAAATTACAGTCACTGCCAGTGATTTTGGCTGATGGGAGGGATTCAGTCAATGGTACATGTGAGGGTTTGATTAGGGCGCCATGGCAACCAAGTGATCATCCACCTCCCAGGGAGACAAAGGATTTCACGTCGCAGCACCACAACTGCGTGTAAATTTATGTGTGTGCACGTGTGTGTCTGTGTGTGCGTGGGTTGGGGGAATATTACATTATGGGGATAAATTTGGGATTTCAGGTGCACCGCGATTGAATAGATGATGTGGCCCTGGATTGAAGAGGATGATGCGAGGAAGATACGACAAAGACTCAGTTGGATAAGTTGTTACAGATCGCGTCCGGGGAAGCAGCACAGAAAACCGTAATTCGGGTAAACGGGGTTCTATTCAGGGAAATCACCAAAACACAGGACAGAAATGCAAGCATGAACGTCAATGACCGGACAGGGGAAAAGACTCGGAAGCACTAAATACACAGAATTGATTAACAAGAACTAGACACAGCTGAGAATTGCGGGATTCCACACGAGGTAACAAGGGAGCGTGACACACGAGAGGATCGGACAAGTAGGCCATGACATAAGTTGGACAAATAGAATGGCTGCAGTCTTTGGCCTTGTTGGTGAATCTCACTGTTGCTCAACCAGCTATTTCTGAGGGGAGGAACACTCATAGACGGGGGGGGGGGGGGGTGTGCTGTGAGCCATTCCTTTCCCTTGTCTGAATGACAGTACTGCTTGTGGTTTATAAAACATCTTCAAAGCTCGGCTCCTCACTGCCCAAACATGCACAGCCACTGAATCCCTACAACCAACGGGACCCCAAGCCTGCTATGCTCCACCACTTCATCACTCAAGCCCTTTCTCCTTCTACTAAAGCTTTTAAGGTGCCCCTCCTGCAAACGGGTATTTTTTGCCCCATATAGAGATCGGGGAACAACATCTGATGCTTTTATCAGGGGGGGGGGGGGGTGAAACATACGAGAAGCAAGAGCTTGAGATGACGGTGAAGCTAATTGCTTGCATGCTACCGCTCACTGCCAAGGCAAACCGCAGTGTGAGATGGAACAGAGAGTCACACTGCAAATGAAACTTTAATGTTAGTACTTGCAAGGCCGACAGCTCGATGCTGGTGGGAGTTTCTTGGTCGTTCGATTTTGTAGTTTGCTTATTCTGCCAGACAAGCAGCATAATTTGTTTTCAAGAGATGAGAAGACCAGTGATAGATTAATGGCACAGATCCTGCTCCAAGAACAGCTGGAACACAGCTATACCCGAAGATGCTGTCTGCTATAGCCTCTTTAGCCTTTCACCCCCACAGCCCTGGGGAAACATGGGGGCGGTTAGCATCTTATTCAGGGGCTTCTGCCTCAACCTTACGGAGTCCAACTCAACTACTCAACTACATGGCCCCAAACACACACTGACACACACAGCGTGGTCATTCAGATAGAAGAAAATGAATGGACAAAAGCACAACCCTTACCCCAGTACCACTCGACTGATGGAACAGGAATGAATGTTGAGTGTTAAATGGCATACGTCCCTCCCATTCACGGGATGTGGAGATGGGGAATCCATAGCCAATTTGCTCACTCACGGTCGCCGCTAATGCTAAATTAGCTGCTGTGCATACCACACAGGATAAATGAATAAACATATTATACTTATTAATATATATTAATATTTAGGTTGATTGTGCATGATAATAGGATGTACTCCATTCTCTAAAAATGGTCCATTTCCTTTGAATATTTTAGTATATAACGTCAGTTCGGTTGACGATAAAACACTGACTTTCTGAATCCCGGGTCTCCCCACCCCCCACCCATTATTCTCTCTCTGTTGCCTCTTCCTTGCTGCTGAATCACTTCTTTATCCAATCGGTCATGGCCCACATGCACACCAAAGACACCATAAACTTCCCTTTGAGTTAACAAGGGAAAAAGTCCTGGAGGAGATAGCTGGACCACTTGCACCCCCCACCCCCACATCATCCTCCCAAAATCTGCCCCTGCCCCATCTCATCCTAAAATGATCTACTGGCCCAGCATGACTACTCCCAGTAACAGATAAGAGGTACCTAATCTTCTGAGGGCAGCTAGGAGATAAGGGCCGGTGACGTCAATGCAGTGGATGAAGAGTCTCGTCTTTGATGCATATGACAGGGTGGGCTGGAGTCATCATATCGTAAAGACAAAATTCACAAAATCAAAGTTTCTTTGGCAGCCTTTCGGCTGGGACTTTTAAGTAGGTGTTTGTATGCATGTGTTGGCTTGTCGGCTCGGAAGTAAGGGGAACGGAGTTCTAAGAGCAGAGAGATAGATGAGTTATTCCATGCATCACTTTGTGTGACTCGTTGATAGATACACGACGTAGCTGCGACTTTATGCCAGAGAAGGACAAGGGGAGCTGGCGTGGAGACAAAGGCGGCCGCGTGATTTTCCATTCTTGCCGCAGCCCACAGAACCCAAGCAGGCCAACAGGCCCCCGTGGGGAAGGGGACCAATCCCAGGCCACTTCCCACTGTTCTCTGTGGCTCCGGCTAGTGATTGGGCAAAGGCCGGGACACACTACTGGCAGTAAAGCTGAGTGTGAAGACAGGCCTGGGCTATAAATACACTTGTCCTAACTAGTTAGGTTGTTAGCTGAACCTGCTGGGGAAGTCCGAAGGGGATGGGGAGGGATGAAAAGCTCGGTGGAAGTGGCTGGGAGGGGGCAGGTGATGGGTTTGGCCACCGGATCTGTCACAGCTAAGCTGCCTTTGCGCTCTGACACGTAACACCCACAGGGCCTCCTGCGGGCCAGGCTGAGACGCCACGGTGACAAGACTCACATTCCAGAACACGGGGTGAGTCAGTCACATAGGCAATTTAGGGGCTGAATTTTTTTTTCCGCAACCTTGCTTAATAAAGCTAAGAAAAAGCAACAAACGGAGGTAGACAAGAAGATGGGGGGGTGGTGACAGCTGTCCGAGGGGCAGCTCATACTCAGACTTAATCAAAACTGAGCTATTTCTCTCCAACCCTTGACATTTTTTACACAGGAACTCCAAAATCTGCAGACCAACTCTGAATGAGCTAAAATTACTTCATGTCAAAAATAAATACAAAGATTTTATTGCTTTTTATAGAGCAGTGTTACCCTGTGGATTTCTACCACTTCGGGATAAAGCCCCTTGAAATATTTGCAATCATCCACGCCGATTAAAGTTTGCACACAAACAAAGGGAGCTGAAGTTCCTCCACGTCATTAAAGCCACTGTTTTAAAACCAGTGGTGCAGAAATATGATTTTTTTTCTTCATTTGGTAAACATCCATTAATAGAGGCCTTTACAACAAACTTCCAGCAAAACTTGCTTAGATGCATGTTTTTAACGTTGATTTGCGTTAGGGGTACAGCTGTTCAGATCGTTTGAAACATCATTAGGCACAAGAAGCATCGTTACCCACCCTCTGTAAAAATATGCTCCCATCCTCCCAGTAGGAAGCCCCCCCCCCCACACAAACCTAAGTGTCTTGCCATCATTTGTTTTCAATACATATCTGTAATATTCTTTACTTGCTTAGAAGACTTAAAAATGCCTCATTTAAGATGAAAAACACCCAAATTGATGCCCTGGGGCTGTTTCCTCTAATATGCATTTAATAATGATCCCTTTCTTATCATTACAGGCCAATTTTTCCTCCATCCTTATCTCCCAGTGCAACTATTCCATGTGAGCATTGCCGGGAGAGATTAGGATAATGGGCGCCCATGACATTCCGAGCGCTAGGTCGTGCTATCGGCCGACGGCCACGCTGCGCTCACCTCCACGCTGCGCTCACCTCCACACTGCGCGATAGCATCTGTCTGACATGGAGCTCTCCTCCCTTCCCTTCCAAGGCAATAAGTTGCTGGGCAACTCAGAACGAGGAAGGAGTGTGCAAGAACACTTTGTTGGCGTGTGTGAATTAATTTGTAATAGGGCATCTATAGCATACATATTGTGCTGTTTTTTTCTGTGGTGGAGATCCAGCCCATAATAATATATTAAGCCACCTACTGTGGACCAGCCGCTTTAACAGATGCATGACTGAAACTCCCGCAAATGAGTTAAATGGCGACTAACCCCTCAACATGAGTCCATATTAGCCACAGGCTAACGCTCACTTAGCTTAGATGGTCAATAGTTGTGTCATGAATGCCATCGGACCATCAGATTCCCTGACACCAGTATAACCAGCTGCCAGAAAATCACAAATGACCTTCCACGGGTTTGTTGTATGAAAGAGGGTTAAATAAATTTTGACAGTGCATGGTAGGCCGGGGGGGGGGGGGGATGGGTACCGGACCAAAGGGCAGAGGCATCTTCTTGGGTGTACGTTTGAAGACCATCTGGAAGATAGGAGGTCGGCTTCCGCGTGCAGTTGCCACGCGTCGAGAATGTCAGGCTGGCCGTCATGTTGCCGGAATTCCAATTTGTCTTCGCGGGCAGACCCTGACGTACTCCCATCCCGCTTTAATAGGGAGCCTGGCAGGGCTGGAGTCGGGCTGCGTCCGGGAGACAGGACGCCGCCGCAGCTAAGTAATGAACACATCCGACACCCCTCCACTCAACGATGGGGGGCGGGGTGGGGACAGCAGGAGCAGGTGAGACCTGTGCTTGATTCAGGGGACTGATTGAGCCCCTCTGCCTCATGCCCCAAATGATGAAAACAAGCCTATTGCCCTCCTCTTACTCCACATTTGCTCCTCTGCTGAGCACGGCTCTGTGATTGAGCAGCTGGCAGAGTGTGGAAGATGAGGCTCTGCAAGCCAGCGAACTAGAATGGGCTACTGACATTAATATCCGCCATTACAGATCTGTGAGGTTACAGTACCTTACTTCAATTAATTCCCCACATGATATGCTTCTCTGGTAAATCTAAGATAATGTTTCATCTATCAAAGCTTATACCACCTTAAAAATACACCTATGGGATATTTCACATTCACTGTTTATGTAGCTAATTTTTTGCAGATTTGTTGTCCTTTTCATGAAGACAATTTCAACAGGATAGTGACATGCAGTACTGGTGTTAATCAATTTTAAATCTCAAACTGGCAAATATTATTGAAAAATAAAAAGATGCACCGTTTTGAACCAATATTGCATGCAGTTTGTCTTCTGCCGCTCGGCAAAATTTAATGTCACAGGGCTTGGCATCCAGTATTTCTTCAAATTGAACATGGCAATCCAACATACTGGGGATACACGCTAAAGTATGTATCGTTGTCAGGACTAGCGATTAAAGCAGCAATGCAACCTTGAATTAGCATTTTGCTACATTAGCATTAGCAGGGCTACTCATTGAGCTAGCAAGGAGACTTTAGCCTGTTAGCATTAGCAGGGCTACTCATTGAGCTAGTAAGGAGACTTTAGCCTGTTAGCATTAGCAGGGCTACTCATTGAGCTAGTAAGGAGACTTTAGCCTGGTTAGCATTAGCAGGTGCACTCATTGAGGTACCAAAGCAGGTGTCTGTTAGCTTCGTTAGCAGGATTACTCACTTATTCTGGTGCTTGGAGCCCCGGAGGTGTGCGTGGTACTGCTCGATAGAGTTCAGGATTACGCTGCACACGCTGCATGAATAGCTGCTACGCAAACCTGTTTGGAAGACAAAAAAAAACACTTTAAGATGCAGTTTTTCCATTTCAAGAAACTTTGTGCTGTGATAATACACCTGCATCAAACTGTACATTACTGAAAAATACAAACAGATGGTTGCATAAATTCTAATATTGTTTGTTTGAATATTGCTTCATGTTTTTGAATATCATGGGGGCTTTTTCATTTTAAACTTGTTTACTTCAGAAAAGCAGGAAACAAAATCAGGTTTAAAAAGTCTTATTTATTTTCCCATGTCACCCTTAAATCTGTTTCATGTGTATTTGTGGAAAAAATGCTGTAACTGTACATTTGCATGTTTTTTACCCATAAAAGCTCATTTTGGCGTGGGAAAGCGTGCTTCTGAATACAGCCATCTTTGTCGAAAGGAGGTAATTAACACATAAGGAAATGAGAGATTCCGGCACTAGGGAACGTGACCACGGGGGGGTAATGAGATTGTCTATTTGGGGGCCGCAGCAGAAGGCCGCTTTCAGGCCGCGGCAAAGCCAGCAAGAGCCAGGCAGCGTCTATTAGCCGCGCCGCTGAAGGAGAGGAAGCAGATGTGAGCTAATTAAAGCATCGCAGGTGGCGTCTGAAATGCAGAGGCCCGGAATAGACCAGAACGAACAGGGACACGCAAGGCGAGGGGGGTGGCTGGATGGGGGGAGCGAGATGTGGGCGGAGCCTCTTCGTCAGCGCGTGGCGCTGCCGCCATCAATAGTTTATGCTTCTGCACGTGAAGAAACGGCCGCTAACAGGAAGGTAACAGAAAAACAGGCATGGGGATCTGCTTACCTGGCACCCTGCAAGACAGCACATTACCCTGCTGAGTAAGGAGATGGACATACACTGCAGTTCCTGGAGTGGTCTCACAGCCTTTACCTGCACCACAGATACCGGCTCAACATGGCTGCCCCAACAGATGGCCAAACAGACTGTCAGAGGCCCTGCTCCTAACCTCGAACACATACACACCTATTTCCGCCTAGTGTTTAGCAAAATCTGCATAGCAAGGGGGGCCGATTCACAGCCATTTGGACCCCCAAGGATTTTTCTATACTCTAACTACTTGTCTTTGTTCCCAATTCTCAGTCGTCTTCCAGCTATTTTATAACATATTTTACCTGTTTTTTTCACTCTGTAATGCTACTGTTAAAATGTTAAGCTCTTTGACGTAACTGCGCTTGGAAACGCACTATATGAGATTGAGTTCATTCAAACTGAAAGGAATTGCTGCAGTGAAACCACCTGCTGATTAAATGCTTTTTGTTGTTAAGTAACTAAGTCTGAGGCAGTAAATGAGAAGAAACTGACCGGGTGGGGGGAGGGACGGCTAATGATTCCCAGTATATCCGGGGCATGTGGGATGTTTCTCCAGCCCTTGTGGGAGATGTCAGGTGTGTCCATCTAGCCAGGCCTCAGATCTAAGTCCTATGAAAGAATGAATAAAAGCCAGCCGTCTATGCTGAATTTCTACTGGCATACAGGAACCGAACAGTACCCGAATCGGGCCACGAAGAAACGCCAGTTACAGTGCAGTTCCAGCTTGCTTGCACTGCAGGAAGGTCGGCTCAGTAAAGGCGGGAATTGAAGAATGACAGTGATGTAAACCCAAGAGATGCCTATTTTCTGGTGACATGGTGAACATCATGATTTATTGTGTGCTGATTTACGCTAGCACGTCTGTTAGAATCACTCTTATTAACATAATCAATCAAATCCGAACGGAATTAGCATTCGCTTATGTAAATTTGCATCACAAATTTATTGTACTTAGCTGTTTTATAGTACTGTTTTAAGCAGGAATTTTTATGCTCTGAGATATCGGGAGTACTTTGTGATGTGTGATAATACTAATAATGAATAATATATAACATATGGCCTTTTTCCTTCAGATAACCCACATATAAATACAGAACACTGGCATTTCAAGCAATCAGGTGGTGTTAACACAAGCAGCCCGCTTGGTCACGATTTCGGCCCTGATAATAAGCAGGGTGATGTCAGCGTAGGTATGGCTCGGATACGGCACGGTTACAACATGGGTACGGTGCGGCTATGACCTGGATATGGTGCAAATACCATTCAGGTACGGCGCTGGTACGGCGCGGGTCCGCATAGATACAGCTTGGCACATCTGAAGTACCCAAGAGTGAAATTTTAGGCCAAAAATGTCAGGTAGGTCCAGAATATGCCATCTTATGCCAAATTAACTGATTAGAGATTTAATTTAAAGTTGGATTTTCTGATTTCAGTCACTCCTCCCCTAATGTCCCCCTCAGGCAAAGAGCAGCATGGTAGAGTGACTGGCTAAGCCAGAGTCTGCTGCGGAGCCCAAGGCCCGGGCTGATGCCAGCCTCTCGCCCACCAAAGCCTTGCTGTGATTCACGTCGTTTGTCTTAATAAAACCGGGGGAGGGGGCGGTAGGGGGGCTTTCGACGGACCGGAGGGGGGGCGGCAGGGGGGCTTTCAACGGACCTTCCAGCATTACCGGCGTCCCTCGCCAACCATGGTGTGTCGCTAATAAACCCATCTGCCAGGGCTCCATACTTGCCTGTGATCCAATGTTAATTAAAACACGACGAGGGCGGGGGCCAGAGACACCGGCGGCGAGCTCTGCGGACAGTCACGGTGTACGGCAAGGGTTTCGCTCAACCAGACCAAATGTGTTTATTTCATTTAGCTAATTTAGCCCCTTCTCATACTGCTGATGCAAACTGACTAGGAGAGATGGGGACAGTCAGATCAGAGATCCCAAGGATGAATTGTTGGCCTTGGGGAGGGGAGGTAGTTAAGATAACTTGGCTTGCAAGGATGTCAGATGTGCCTTAATCTACGGATTCCAAAAGGAAGTGAATTAGCCGCGTGACGCTTACAGGAAGAACATTCCAGAGGCTCCCTCAATACAGCAGAGAAACTAATAAAATGTCAGCTAAATAGTGTTCAGAGTGAAGCCACCCTCTTCCCTGACAGAGTGGCTGTGTTTCCAACAAGCGAGTGACGCTTCATCATTACGAAGCCTGGATGCTCCACAGAAAACCGGTGGGAACTTGGCAGGCGTAGAGTCCAGCATCTTATGCAATGTGAGAGACGTTAGCGATGATGCTATCATCCCTCTCTGTGATTACCAACAAAGAAAAACACAAAGAGTAAGTGCTCATTGCCATAATAGAGCACCTTTTTCCCCCCTAGTGGCAGTGGTAGGTATAGACGGCATATTTTCTCCCCATGCCGTTCAGATCCTAATTGGATTTTCGTCACCACATATATTCTCCAAAGGATTCTGACTTGGGGAAGTTTAATTATGGCCGCCAAGAAAGAGAATATCAAATAAGGACACAGGGACAGTGAATATTTCAGGGTGACAGCAATTCCAGCTCTTCGCACATTTAAGTCACGTTAATAACCTGACAGCGGTTGTACAAATGTACCTCTGAGAGTGGAGGTCAAGCTGCAGGGAGACGGTAAATACCAAACCGTCCCCTACATGATGCACCCCAGATAAGCTTGTGCCAAGCTGAGGCCCATGGATGGTGAATAATTTATAAGAATAACGAGGTCAGCTTTGCTCAGACATAAACCCTGACGTGAAAAACAGCCTTCCAGAGTCAGACGACCCAAAAGCGGGCAACAAATTGGGACACCCCGAGATTTGAAAAGTGTAAACTGTCTTTTCCTTTCACACGCATCACCAGCTTGAGCTCTGTTAAAGGTGAAGATGAAAATCTCAAACAGCTAAATACTTAAAAACCTCATACGGTCACGTAGTATTTGATGACTGATGTAATGTGATAAACATCAGCAGCGTATCTACAGAGCAAATGACACGGAACGGAGAGTCTTAAACTGTTTACTCCCCATGATGGTGGAATGAGCTTCTGAAACACATTTGGTCATCGGATTCTACCCCCCACCTCAAAGAAACGCCTGAAGCTCCATCTATCCCAGGGACACTTTCACTAGTCTATACCATCTCACATTTCCGGAATGTTCTTAATGTCCCACTTCTGCATATTTGAATTATAGTTTTATTAGGTTCTTGCTTTGTTTGGTAGATGTTCTGGGCTTTCACTGCTACACTTATGTCTAGTCGCCTCCTCAACAGCCATATGTTTGCGATGTGCTATTCGCCTCACTTGTAGGTCGCTTAGGACAAAAACGCCGGCTAAATAAAATAAATGTAAATGAATGAGAAGATATAGAGTAACTTTATACAGTATCCTGTCTGAAGAATGGGGCAGACATATCTACGAGAGAAAAATGTATTTAGTCTGTATTGAGAGTTGGTTCTCCTGTGTCCTGACTGCCTTTCAGCGAGCAAAGTTAGACCTTCTACTAACTTCTGCTGGAATGCAGGTGGCGTCGAGCTCAACACCTCCCGTAGGGCTTACAGTAAACTCTTCTTCTCGCTGTCATAGTGCATTCGGATTTCTGCAGATGATGTTTTGTCAGACTGAGGTCGGGACTGTGCTGGATGTCCACTGTCTTTATGCATCATGTACACGCAACTCCCTTCAGACACTGAGATGTCCCACTACTTCTGACAGGACAGTGCAAATGGGACGGGATGAGACTACATTTCCCATTTGTGCCTGTCTGATGGAAGACGGAACCATGTTTCACCAAAGGTCCAGGCATAAGCGAACTGAGCGGCCGCTTAAGGCCCAGCGGCCACCAGGGGGCGCTCCATATGATCAGCCTGTCAGAACGGGAAGGAAGACGACAAATGTGAGCTAGAGCAATTAAATATTACTTAGGGCCCCAAAGAAGGTTGGGACCATGGTGCATTTTTAGGAAGCTTCTTCCCAGGTTCCCTGAAGAGCCTGGTAGGCCATCTGCGTGACAAATGACACGTCGTGTCTCCGCAAACAAACCAACGTGCCTCCGCGTCTGTCTCACCCCGTTTCCCCTTCAGAAACGGCAGCCAGGAGAATCCTTACATCGGGACGGATAGAAGAAGAAAAAACACATCACCGTCAGCGTCACAGCAGTCCCGTATTCCGGCGAAATCCGCGGCTGCCAGAGCCAGGCGTCGCGGAACGGCCACTTGTGGGTGAGGGGGCGAGAGCGAGCAAAGCAAACGACATTCCGAAAGCAATTAGTGCTGATCTCCGCTTAGACGGGACTTCAAACACTTCATTATAACCCGGTGTTCTTCGATAATTAAGGCAGGTAAATTAAGTCAGGTGAATCAGCAGAGTGTATCATTTTCAGCTTCATACATTACAGTCATACAGCTGAACACAGGCTGGTTTCTGGTCTCCTATTAACTGAAGCTCCTTTAATCCTACAGTGACTCATTCTGCGATTCTGCTTCTTTTAGGCTTTAGATGCTAACGCCGGGGGTTTGGGGAGAATAAAATATTTACAGTTTTATCCAGGTGATTCACTGGTCATGCCCACTTAGCGGGGTCCTTTTACAGGTGACTGTGCCACGGCCTGATCCCCCCCCCCCATTCATCGTGGTCTTTACAGACTGGAATGACCTTCTGGGATGGAGGATCCAGAACATGCTTTCCCCAGCGGAATCGGTGCTGGCTTATCTGGATTCCACAGGCAAGCTTCCCAAAGGCAGGTTTTCTGACACGGTTTACGGGTAATATGCAGAAGACTCGAGGAAATGAGGGAGGGGCAGCGGGCGTGGGGGGGTGGTATCTGTCAGGTTTATGTGTCACCTTTATAATACAGGCCCATCTCCAAAACCCTCAGAATCTATCAGCCTTCTATCCATCCACCCTGGTAAGACCCTCATCAAGCAGCCCCCCCCCACATTCCAGGATCCTGGGTCCCAGATGGGATTTGTTGCTGAAGCCTTAAGCTAAACTGTGTAGTGAGACCTCCTGAAGTTGATGACGTCTGCTGATCAATAAAGGAATTCACAAGAATGTCCCTCCAGGAAGCTGAGTCCAGTGTCACGTCCGTGGTCTTTCGTGTGTCATTGGTGATGGAAAATGCGATAAAACAGAATGATGAGCACAGCCCCCCCCCCCACCACGGCCCCCGTGGAATGCGGCCAGCTTGCATGGAGTTTGAGGTCAGGTTGGGTCTGCAGTGCCAGAAGCGGACCTCAGTGCCTCAGTGAGCTTGAACTGATGGGCAGTAACAGCCAACAGGGATATGGAATGGGGACAGTGTAGCTGAATCCTCACACACACACACACACACACGCACATGTAGGGTAAACGCATCCTTATGGGGACCGCTCATTCATTTCAATGGGAAAAATGCTAACGCTAACTATGACAACATTAACCCCTACCCTGCCCTGCCCTAACCATAACCATAAGTAACCAAACAAAATGCAAGAGTATTTGCAGGAAACCGGTCCCCGTAAGGGAAAAAAACGGATATTTATCATGTTATGGGGACATTGTGTCCCCATAAGGATAGGTAAACCCGCTCACATACACACACACACACACATACAGACATCTGTCTGGCACTGAGGTACACAGACAAACACACAGACTCACAGACAGACAGACACACACACACACACACAAACAGACACACATCCAGGTGTTTTTTTGCAGGTGTCAGTCGAGCGCCAAACGTTGCTGCTGACATGACACAGAGCATTCTAGAAGGATCACCCAGAATGCTACAGCTAGGCCAGCAGGTATAAACTGGTTCCACTGGAACGACCAAGCTCAGGCTGCCATCATCAAGGACACGGCCTGTTCCAAGCCACCTCACTGACCTGCGGTTTCCGTGGCGTCCAGGCTGCCAGCCAGCTGCTCCAGCAGCCTCGCCCGGGCCGCGTTCCTCTTGTGTTTCTTGCCCTCGTAGTGCTGCCGTGCCATCAGCGGGTTGTTGAACCAGGCACCGCACAGGCAGCAGAACTTGCTCGCCTCCCCATTGGCCAGTGGTAGCCACATGGGAGGCAGCGGCGGGGGGGGTGGTGGGGGGGGAGGCGGCATGGGCAGAGGCGGCTGTAGAGGCAGGTCGACGGCGTGCGGCGTGCTGGGGGCGGAGTCTGTGTGCCACACAGGAAACCCAGTGTCAAAACCATGAGCTTTGCACTTAATGTAACATGTAATTAATTCCCACTGAACACAAAAGGGCAAATTTATGTTTCACAGCAAGTGTTACCCAGGCAGAAACGACGAGTGTAAAAATAACCCAAGAGCTTCGTCTAAAGAGGTTCAGCAGGAGGCCATAGAGACACTGGAGACTATTTTCCCTCTTGGATTTAATGGAAGGTTCTGGAATGTTCTGTCCAGGATGACGACCCTTTTGCCCTCGTAGTGCTGCCGTGCCATCAGCGGGTTGTTGAACCAGGCACCGCACAGGCAGCAGAACTTGCTCGCCTCCCCATTGGCCAGTGGTAGCCACATGGGAGGCAGCGGCGGGGGGGTAAGCCTGTTGCCTTGGTAACTGGCCCCAAAGAGTCCACAGGTAGAACCCACCAGACGCAGAGGGTTAAAGGGAAGGTGAAAGGTCAGGACAGTTGTGACAGTTACAGATGTGTCACTTATAACACATGCAAACACTTTTTCTACAGACTTGCCACTCCAAAAAAGTAACCAGCTGCTCACCAGAGTGACAAAAATAGCAACTTTCTCGTTCCCCCTCATCACGCCTGGTGTGCCTGTGTAGCGCTTATGACATCACTTCCTTGGTGCAGCTCATCGTTACCATGACGAACCTCCTCACAGCCTCTTGTTAACGTGCCGCAGTCACCCAGAGAACCTGTCCAGACCCATCACCCAACATTTTTTTTTCACTTTTGCAAAGACATCACAGACAGCCCTAAAATAGATGCCAGAGGCAGCCCTTCCAAAAATGATGCAATACCATTTGCTTATTTTCCTGCTTGATAATATATAGCCTATATTTTCAGTTCCATTCAGTTCCTTTATATACCATTTATGACTCAATGGATGCCCCAAACTTCTAATGAGCGATACGATAAACCCACTGTGTGTTGGTCACAGGCAGTTAGCGTTAATGACGACGTCGCAGATGAAACGGCAATTAGCATTATGGGGTTTTAATTCATTGAAAAGGCCAGGAGGCAAAATGGGAGACAAAACAGGCAGCCCCTGAGGTATGCTGGGTAGGAGGAAAAAAAACTGATAATGGCAAGGTGAGCAGACGCCTCCGAGGCAGAGGGTGGCGCTGTTTGTCAATGTGTACCGACAGGGGAGGAAGAAGGAGATTGGCTGGCAGGGTGTGTGCGGTGTGTGTGGGGGAGGGGGATCCAGCTCCATCCCCGTAGTCGGATTAAATGGGCATTGATATGAAGCAACAGGGGGGTCAGACAGAGGTACAGGTATGGAGGTAAACCACATGATTTTTATCCTGGTGGGGGGTGACATGGCCCCATTTACAAATGAACTCCATCTTCCCTCAAAGAAAAGCCTCCGTCCTTGTCCCAAATCCTAACCCCTGAACCCGTTCTTCATCAAGCTCAAACAATTATCTGTGATTCATTTCATTAACCTGTAGCAATTTTCTAACTCGGGTCACTCAAAGAAAAATAGAATCACACTATTGGTCCAGGTCTAACTGGGCCTGAGATAAAAGTCAGTCAGAGAGAGCGCTTAATGCATTGATCATTAACGCGGAAGGCGTCCGGTCTTTTAGACCATTATGGGCAGGGACTACAAATTGAGTGAACCCTTGAGGGGGATCAGATTGGGGTAATTTGTGTAAGATGGAGCTTCAGTTTGTAAGCTCCATGAAGGCGTAGCTGGTCCACTCGATGGCGCTGGTCCACCCGATGGGGCCGTTCAGGCGAATTCACTCTATGTGTGTTTGTTGGTTTGGCGCCTCCTACTGGCTGGCCCTTGTCTAATACCCTGTGCTGCCCCTGAGTGTACGTGCAGGTGCTGGAAGCAATGAGGCGATAATGAGGCAGTGTAATTTGTGCTGCGGTTATTGTAGGTACTTCAAGCAGGGGAGCTGCTTCGCCTCCTCGATAAGTTCCTCATTAGTGGGAAGTTAAGGATGTTTCCGCTTAATTAGGCTATCGGCCTCCTCAATCCAGGGCTCAGTCATCGTGGCCGGTGTCACTGCAGCTCTTGTCGGGCGCGCCTGGAGGAGTCCAGCACTGCCCCCGGTCTCTTGCCCCTTGTATGCTTAATGGTTTGCCAGACGGCTGGGGGTTTGTGTGTCATGCACGATTAAAAAGCAGGACACCGCTGCTGTTTTCACCAGAAAACTCGTGTCGCTAGCATGTGCCGCTAGTTAGGTTAGCACCTAAGGGGGGTGCCGATGGAATTAGCCGAATTATGACGCAGACGATGATGATGCCGGAACTCTTTTCGCAAATTATACGCATGACAGTCTTTCGGCAGTGGAAAAATCACTCCTTTGTTCCAGTGATAAGAAAGCCATGGTGTCAATACCTCCGGAACAACTCAGTGGTTTTGACCTGTGGCAATGCAATTTGCTTAATTTTTTCATACGTCGTTGTGGTGTGACTCTCATCCATCCATTTTCCATACCCGCTTATCCTACACAGGGTTGCGGGGGGATCCGGAGCCTGTCCCAGAAGCAATGGGCACGAGGCGGGGAACAACCCAGGATGGGTTATAAAATCATAGCAGAGACACATTCACGCTAAGGATATAACAGCTACCCAGATAACCATTACTCTACCTGTTTGGGGAATCTGGCAGTGTTTCGTTAACTGGGAAAACTGACTTATTTGAGATTTACTCTCCTTCTGGGGCTCATGCATTGAGATCCCAGATTAATGATAGTAATCATTTCTTAATCAATACTTAATCAATATTAAATAGTGATGTAAAGCACGGTTATGTCTGCGCAGCTGGAAGGAGCGGCTTCAGAGCCGATCGTGCAGGTTCTGCTTCTTCTGGGCTGTTGAGGTTAATTTGGATCTTTTGTCAGCAGAGCCGGGTCTGTGTTGCCCTTGTGCGCATTGCTGGTGAGCTCCACCGGATGGCAGCCCCCCCAACCCTCCCCCTCCATGGTGTCTGTTCCCCTCAAACGCCTCAGCCATCAAGAGCAGACGCTACAATGAAAGGTTTTTGATTTCCCTCACGGCGTGAGTGATGTCACCAGGCTCAGCAAGGCAACAAATAAAATGAACATAAATCTGACATTTACGGTATGAACCTGCAGCTCAAACATTGTGCTGATTTCGATTTCTTTAGCTCCTTCTTTTGTCTGGAGTGAAACTGAACGATCCGGGGGAAACGGCTGATGGCTGATTTGTGGAATTGGCGCTAGAACCACAATTTAGGGCTTGAAAAGAGAAAATGCAAGGTGACAGCGCCGGGGAGGGGGGGTTTCTCACTGATGGTCTCTCGGAAGTGGGGGGGGGTCTCTCTCACTGATGGTCTCTCGGGAGTTGGGGGGTCTCTCACTGATGGTCTCTCGGGAGTGGGGGGTCTCTCTAACTGATGGTCTCTCGGGAGTTGGGGGGTCTCTCACTGTTGGTATCTCGGGAATGGGGGGTCTCTTTCACTGATGGTTTCTCGGGAGTAGGGGGGAGTCTCTCTAGCTGACGGTCTCTCTGGATTTAAAGACCTACACAGCTGATTGCTCCCTCCGCAAAAACACATAAATGCTTTCTTTGCAAATCTGAAATGGAAGCGAATCACATCTCTCCTCTGCCAGCAGCATCCCCTGCTGTCCCGGTTTTTACTATTGCTGCACAGTAACATCCACCAGATCCGTGTCCTGATACACCAGGCTCCCTTGGTAAGGAAATCCTCACGTGAAAATCAAAGGACTCCAGCGAGTAGAACCAGTGAATTGAGGTCTGCATTCAAACTGGGCATGTCAGTCATGCATCCTATGCCTTGTGACTAAACACAGGTTCTACTGCATTATGAAAGCCACGACAAGGTGAGACAGCTGATATACAAAGCAGCTTTTTAGCAAAGATTTGTCCTGTGGTGTTTGTAGCCCAGAGTCAGCTTGGCTCACTGAAGTCTAACCATTTTGATGCGCGTATGTATGCATGCACTTCTTTGGGACAATGTCACCCTCTCCAGCTATCATGTACCATTGTCTACAGCAGGGGTGGGTAATCTTATCCGCAATGGGCCGCAGTTTATGCGAATTTTCGCTGTTACTCCCTAATTAGATTACAAATTAAAGGACTGATTGGCTGAAGAGTCCTCACAACTGGCCCATTGAGAATGTGATCGGCCCGCCCTGGTCTACAGCCACAATCCTGTTTTATCAGCCCCCGCCAGCAGGGGGCCTGAAACCCTCACGGGGCTCCTCCACACAACAAACGGCGTCATTCCTGACTGAGACACTTGCATAAATGCTAATGCCTATTAAGTAATCGCTACTGGAGTTTCCATGGAAACATCCCAGAGTATTATTCACACTGCCCATCTCTCAGTGACTCCTCGAGGACCTTGAGCTCAGCACGTGATGCTGGTGGAGTTTTGAGGTCAGCTCTCCGAAAAAAATAATGAGAGTTTGTGCACGGATTTGTAGCTGAGGTGTAATGCACACTAGCATGGCAAGACAACCCATAGTGTTTATCAGTGAAAAATAAGTGCACAAGTATTTTAATGTATTAATTAAGAAGTAATAAAATGCCAGAGTGGGTTTGTAAATGGGGTCAGACGGTCTTGGACAGAATCCTTAACTTTTATTTAAATCCTTGGAGTAATGGGCATACTGTAAAATGTGGATGGGAAATGGGGTCTTGTGGTTGGAGGCGGAGTTGGCACATACCTGAGGGAGGGGGCACGTTGGGGGCCTCCCCCAGCACTAGACGGACCCTCTTGGCATGTGTCTTGCCCTGGTAGTGGGACTGAGCCACTATGGCCGACGTGAAGAACATGTTGCAGAGGGTGCAACATTTATTCCGGTCAACTTCTGTCTCAGCGCTGTCCTGGGGGGTCGTGGGGGTAGAAAGAGAGAATATATGAATGGAGTGCTGCAGAAGTGGATAGTTTCGGAAAGTAAAAATCCAGACCAAGATTTCGTTTCAACCAACCAGTCGAGTACTCTGTGTCTGTGACTATTCACACTCAACTGGTTGGTTGAAACAAAGCCTTGGTCTGGATTTGCACTTTCTGGACCTGAACTATCCACCCCTGAAATGCCATTAATTCTCTGCTCAGCAGAACCTGAAAACAATATTCCCATATATTTCCACTAGCGAAGGAGAATTGGGGACAACTGTCTATTTTTTTGATCTGAAATCTCAATAGAGGGACCAGCTTTTATATCCAAGATGAAAGTTGTTCATCTGGATCTGCAAATTTCCTGCTGACTAAATGTGTGTCACCATGTGAACCTTACAGGTCACTGGCATTTCACGCTGAGGCATTTATTACCAATGTCTGATCTTTAATCCAAAATGATTATGGTCATTTATACATCTTCACTTCCAGGCTTGGTCCAGGTGGACATACCGGATTTTCTGGAAAACAGAGGTCAGGAAAGACCTGCTGTGGATGAGAACCAACCACGAGAGCTGGACCGGCAGTGACAGAGCACCATCCTCCACATCTATATCATACCATCCTCCACATCTATATCATACCATCCTCCACATCTATATCTAACTCGTGTGTTTCATAACGACATTTGGGGGAATGCTCTGGCTTTTGTCCGAAATACTGAGCATCAAGGTGCCCCCCCCTAGAATTAAGATAATAACTAATAGAATAGAATTAAGTCTGTCTTTGAGGGAGGGGCGGGTGGGATCGACACAGTCCTACTGCCCTGGGGACTGGTGTCCGCCTACCATCCTCGATATCTGCCTTGATTGACAGCCAGGGGAGCCAATGGTATCCAAGTTCCACAGAGACACTGAGGCCCTGCCTGCCATTGCCCTTAACTACAAGCAAGCAAAGCTACGGAAGAAGAAAGAAGCGATGTTGAATGAGAATAACAGCAAAAGCCTTGAAGAGGCACTGAAGGCCCAGGAGATGGGGCTGGATCTGAAACCAGACCGGCAGCATGGACCGGTCCTTTGGCAAATCCCTAATGGCTGCCACAGGCCAAGATATAATTATGTGGTTATAAACAGTCAATTAGTGAGTTAATTAATTAGTTCAGCTGGCAATTCTGTTTGCATAGCTAATGAAGTTTCTGCTTTGGACAGTCGAACACATATCTATCGATTTTGGTTCAGCACCAAATGCCATAAAGAGCTGTGGACCGGCGGGGGCAGGGACATTCCGCAAATCCTTGGAGCAATCCAAGAACCAGACATACATCTGCCCCCCATCCCTGATGTCTGGTCTGGTCCTCAAGAGCGTCCCGGTGCCGGTCACGCATGTATCACTGAAGTCACGTCTCCAAGGTTGGCTTTCGGCGGAGTACGGAACACGTTTAAAATGATGACTTTTCAAACTTCAAAGGAGATCATAGCCCTGGGCAGTGTTTCCCAATCCGGTCCTCCGGAACCCACAGACAGTCCATGTTTTTGCTCTCTCCCAGTCCCCGGTAGGAAGCTAAAATGCAAACTGCCTGGCAGGGAGCTGGGAGGGAGCAAAAATATAGATCATCTCTGTGTCCCTGAGGACCGGGTTGAGAAACACTGCTTTACAGGGTACGCACCGACTGTGCCGAAGTCGTTCCAGCTAGCATGCGGTTTCTGTAGCTCAGTATAGCTACAGAGGCAGCCTGAGACACGTCTGCCATCATCTGCTGCCAGAAAGCTGGCGGACGAGTTTCCATAGGTGATAATACCTTCCCTGGAATACATTCTACAGCACAGCCACAATTTCACACATTCAAGAAAAAAAGGCTGCAAATTACACAAAAAATATCTCTAATACACACCCCCACTCCAGAGACACGCACATATGGAGCGCTGTACTGCAGTCTAGTGTCGACCGCGCACACGGCCCATTTCTGCCTGTTGTATACAATTGAATGTTTGTGTTTATTTTTACATGTTTGTGTTCCCACTATCTGTTGGTGTAGACAGCATAAAGCATAAAGACAGGGACTTTTAGCTATTTCTAATTAGCTGTTTGTGTGATTGTTTTCATTTAGTCATACCCTCCGATTCCATGTCGATTAAACACCACGTGCATGTTTTTTTCACAGCAGGTTTAATTTTTTATGTTGCGTTCTGTGCTTTCAGACACTTTCTCAATACACAGACTATGGTGCGGTGTTATGTTACGTTTTGGAAATCACCCCAGGAAACCATAAACGATCTGCACCTCTCAGTCTCTGCCTGACACAACAATCAGTAGAGAAGGGACACTTTAGACAGTGCCAGTAAAATGAGAAAATTGCATGATTGGGAGCTATGGTCTGTAGTGATGACCAAAGGAAGCTTCATGAACCACTTGCTGTATTTTATGGCCCCACTAGATGGTGCTCTCTGTTCAAAAAAGGACTCATAGCATTCTCCAAAGCAAGCCAAGAGCACCATCTAGTGGGCTCAAAAAATACAACAAATGGTTCATGAAGCTTCATTTGTCCGTTACAGATCAGGGTGCTTTAGAGTTATATAATCAAAGGTAATTCCATCCATGTCATTTTCTTCTGTGTTTTCCTTCTGAGTCAGCGGTCAGAAGTCAGAGAAGTCTCCAGGGGAGAATCAGTGGGATTTAATGCGTGGGACAGTTGCTGACATCAATGTGTGCGTGACAAGAGACGACACTGCCCCCTCCCGGCAGCCACCCCTCCTAAACGGGGGCAATGTCGTCTCTTGTCACGCACACATTGACGTCAGCAGGATTGCTTCGAGTAGCCCCCACCTCCCACACAAAAATAATGAAAAAATGACACCCCCCCACCCTCCACATTCCTCTCTCTGCTCTCCTTCCCCTCCACTAGCATCTCTTCTGCTCCCATCTGCTCCATTCTGCTCCGTCGGAGGCCAGCAGATCCAAACTCAGTCTAGGAGGAACACTAAAAATGCTTCACATAGCAGCATGCGACAGTCCAATCCTGTAAGGGCGCCCCCTGGTGTTCGCACTGCTGCATTACGGCCAAGCGTCACCAACCACTCAGCGCTCCAAAACCTAAACCCAGACACTTCCAACCCTGTGACTAGAAATGTACCAGCTCTGTTGTCACCCTGAAAGCCAGCAGGCCACTCTACTGCACAAGCATGCGCCATAATAATCGGATGCCTTAAGCTGTGTTCATATCGCATGCATCAGTCATTAGCAGGAGATTGGTTGGGGATTTGAATGCTGCCCCCTCGGGGTGATTAAGTGCAATTTTGAGCCACCCTGTCAAAAATCACACTCATTTTAGTGCATTTACATTACTATTCACTTCCCCCATAGGGAAAAATAAAACACAACTGTCCTAAACATACACCTGTGATGAGTGTGTGCGTGTGCCTGGAGCCCTGACCTGGCTGGAGTACACTGCCCCCACTATTGGATAGGTGGTTAGATGATGGATGTGCAGATTATGACGTCATGATGGCTAAGCACTCGGTGGATGTGTAGATTATGACGTCATGATGGCTAAGCAGTCAGTGGATGTGTAGATTATGACGTCATGATGGCTAAGCAGTCAGTGGATGTGTAGATTATGCCTGCATTTACACTGCTGTGTGTGGAGTTTACAGCTGATTTCTGTGTCTGTCTGTGACTATGTGTGTGCGTGTGTGTGAGAGAGACTGTGTGTGTGTGTGTGTGTGTGTGGGTTAGATTTACATTACATTTGTGGAGAGACCAAATGTCCCCCACAATTGAATTAAAACCTATTTTTTGACGTTATGGGGTGCATTTTTGTGGTCCTCACAAAGATCTCTGAATGCAATCAAAAAAGTAAAAATGCCAAATGTCTCATATTTTGTGTGGTTACATATGGTTAAAGTTAGGGCTGACTAGGGGTTAAGGTCATTATGTTAGGATTAGAGTTTTCCCAATATAAATGAAGGGTGAGTCCCCACAAAGATATAATTATAGACCTGTGTCACTTAACATGGATTGATTCACCATCAGATCACCTTGAGAGCATTTTATTCCACAGTCCACGTGCCTCCGTGACCGATGCATTAATAAATACGGGGGTCTTTTGGGCTGCAGCAGGGGGGTGGGGGGTGTGTTTATTCCCACAGGGGGGTGATGAGGGAGTATGAAAATGATTCTGCTTAATTATACTCTAATTACGCAGCAGCTCGTGTTGGAAGCAGGGAGCGAGAGAGGGCAGATGTATGCGATTCCCCCCAGAGGACCCTCAATTAAAATGCATCCTAAACACAAAGGATAAAGGGATTTTAAAAAGGTACGTTTTCAGAATCTTAAAAATCAGAGTCATGTCTGGATCCCCCCTGCGCACCCCCGCCACCCCCCTCCCCCCGCATAC
>JAABNX020000047.1:3887176-3898725 GCA_015163995.2 Mormyrus lacerda | reverse complement strand
GTGCGTGTGTGTCTGTGCGTATGTGTGTGTGTCTGTCTGTGTGTGTCTGTGCATGTGTGTGTCTGTGCGTGTGTGTGTGTGTCTATCTGTGTGTCTGTGCGTGTGTGTGTGTCTGCGCGTGTGTGTGTGTCTATCTGTGTGTGTGTGTGTGTGTGTCTGTGCGTGTGTGTCTGTGTGTGTGTCTGTCTGTGTGTGTGTGTCTGTGTGTGTCTGTCTGTGTGTGTGTCTGTGCGTGTGTGTCTGTGCGTGTGTGTGTCTGTGTGTGTGCGTAGCAAATGTTGGATATACGTCTGCCGTTTAGCTAGAAGATAGAGACATGGCATAACCAAGCTGCCAAAAATCTGCATATTTTATTAAAATGTTACATTTTAAACATAAAACCAGGGTCACGGTGCAAAAATCAAAGAAGAGACACAATCCAAGCAGCTAAAATCATGCACTGCACTGCACTGCACTGCACTGCACCAAAAAAAAAAAAAAAAAAAATATACTACAGTTTCCGCCTTGCTGATTCTGCCCAGTGGGCCCTATTTATCCCTAACAGGGTAATGATCTTAATCACAGCCAGCTGGCATTCATTAGCTGAGGCAGCAGTGACTGTGGGACCAGTGATTAGGTGCCGTTGTTAGGAAGCTGGCTAATGACTTGCTAGTTTAGACCGAGCCGGCTTCAAGACTGAAAAAACATACTTCCGAATGCCAACACTTGCTAAACAACGGCTCCATCCTCATGTCTGTCACGCCCAATTAGCTATGTAAAGTGACATGAAACAGCCAATCGATTAATAACTGAAGCACTCGCTAGCGATCTACACAAAACCCAAGAAAAAGTTCTGAGTTGCTACAGACTGGGAGTCAACCGTTAAAATAAGATCTATGGGCGGACATAAAGGAGACTCCCGTCGTGCAAACAGGAGCTACAGAGATACACAGGGGATATGAAACAAACATATTTTATCCAGAAAATGCATCCCTTTGTAAATTCTTTATAATGCTCTTAATAAGCCTGCATGTGGTTATTTTCCTAAGCGAGGTTTAAAAGCACCTCCATTATTTCCGAGATCCTGTCAGCACTGAGTAATAACAGAGTCTGGCTCTCGTTCCCACATTGGGCCAGTGTCAAAATAATTCACATGCATGTCGCTGCTGGAGGCGTGCAGCTCCGGGCGTTGCTGGCCTCAGTGCCGGGGAGGAACCCTCATCTCAGCTTTAAACATGAAAAGTCCGTCCCCGTTTCCGCCAGCTGGCCTCGGTGTTCGGCCCGGCCACAGCGACAGGTGCGGGTGACGCCCCGGAGGATTCCTGAACTGGCCACTAACGAGCCGTGATTACGCTGAGATCCCCTGGGCCCGGGAATACGTGAGCCCCTGGTGGCTACAGTTAATTAGGCATATGCGTGATTTTGGATCAAGATTCAAGATTTCATTAGTCACATGCACAATGATACTGCTGCAACCTGCAATGTAAATTTGGCTTTTCCCTGAGACAGTGGAAAAAGGTAGTATTTATAAATAAAGGTTCAATTAAATCTTATTGAATTATGGTGAAAGAGTGGATAGCATGACTGCATCACTTTCTGGAGTGCAGGTGTTGGAATCGCTGCCCTGGCATGCTCTCCCCGTGTCATCCTGGGGTATCCTCCAGGTTATCCGGTTTCCTCCCACAGTGCAAAAACATGCTGAGGCTGATTGGAGCAAAGTGCCCGTAGCTGTGCATGTGTGAGAGTCAACGGTGTATAATTGTGCCCTGCGATGGGTTGGCACATCTTGGATTGTTCCCTGCCTTGTGCCTGTAGCTTCTAGGATCGGCTCCGCCCCCCATGACCCTGCATAGAATAAACAGGTATAAAATGGATGGATGTATTGAGGTTAAGGGAGGGGGCAGGGTGTAAACTGTCATGCCCAGCTCGTCCAATCCTCGTGTGTGCCACGCCCCCTCATTTCCCACATGTATTACCCTGATTGCACTCCCATGTTGCCTGTTAGTTTCTGCTTGTTCTGTGTATATCAGTCCACGTCTTCCTCTTGTTCACTAGATCGGTCATTGATGTTTGTCACCGCACGCTTACCTGTTTGCCCTATTAAACCCCGTTTTCCCCGTATTTCAACTTGCCTGTTTCCTTCCCTGCTCGCCTGCCGACCCCGGTCATGACAGAATGACCGATCTCCAGAACGACTCAGAACGGCAGGAGGACGACTTATGGCTCATCCTGCTGCATGAGGTGAGCTATTGGCGAGAGATGCCGAAGATCTGCGAGAATCCAGGCTTGTTCGCATTAGCTGACCAGAGCTGTGACCTGCTACAAGGAGTAAACCCACGCACGGAAGCGCACGTAATGGCGGAAGTGCGCTCCCTCCTGCAGCAGCTCGTCTGCCAGGTAAAGGAGAAGCGGCTCCAGCCACTCGCCTGCATGGAGGCAACCCCGCCTCCACCTACCGGTCCCGGTCGGTGAAAGAAGAAGAGGCGCAGGAGAAAAGGAGAGGAAGCCGCAGCCTCTCTTCCCGTGGGATGTCGGGAGGAACCCCTCCTGACTCAGCAGCCCCAGGGGATCATCACAGCTGCACGGCCACCATCACCACAAGCCTCCATGTTCCAGGGTGGCCGCCTGGAATATGTGGGGATCGGGTCCATCTTGGACGCATTACTGTGGGTTCTGCGATCCCTTAAAGGGACCACGCAGAACCAGGAGGCGCCAACCCTGGATGCGCTGGTCGAGGCACCCGACCTCCCACCAGCTGCCACTGCTTCGCCCGCTGCTGCTGCCGCCACTCTGCCCGAGGCACCACCTGCTGCTGACGTTCTTGTCCCGCCAGCACCTATGGTGCCCCCTGCTGGTCTGGAGTCGGCAGATGCTGCACCATCCACGGCTCCTACCTCCGCCCGCCGGGCTGCTGCCGCCACTGCATCCGCAGCCCTGCCTACTGCTGTACCTGAGGTTCCACCCCTGGGTGCAACTACACCTGAGGTATCCGCTGAGGTGCCCCCTGCTGGCCAGCATGCCTGAGGTGCCTGCTGAGACTCCCCCTGTCCTGCCTGTCCAGCCCGGCTCGTCAGCTGGCGCTTCAGCCACTCTGCCTGCGGCCAGTGGCCCAGTCTCTACCTGTCCCGGCACCTGCTGAGGCTCCCCCTGCTGGCCTAGAGTTGGCAGTCACTGCGGCACCCCCTGCTGTGCCACCTGAACTCCCTGCTGTGCCACCCAGCAGGGCTGCGGCGCCACTTGCTGGCCCAGAGCCGCCCGTAGCTGCTCCGCCTGAGCTTCCTGCTTCGCTCAATGCTGCAGCCGCCCCGCCGCCTGTGGCCACGCCCGTGGCTCCAGCTGCGCTGCCTGTGACTAAGCCCGCAGCTACGCCTGAGGTTCCTGTCTTGCCTGTCTCGCTGGCTCTGTCTGTCTTGCCCATCTCGCCGGCTCTGCCTGTCCTGCCTGTCTCACCAGCCCACCCTCCGGCCCAAGTGGCCGAGGTTCCAGTGCCGCCCGAGGCTGCTAGGCCTCCACCCCCGGCTCCACCCAAGGCTTCTAGGCCTCCAGCCTGACTCTACCTTCGCCCCAACGAGGTGGAGCTCAACCTGGGCCCCGGCTGTCGGTGTCCTAAAAGGGGAGAGGACAGAGGCGGCGGGATCGGGTCCTGCCCGTCCGGCCCCCTGGCTCGCCTGCGGTTCCCCGGGCTCCAGCTCGGGTGTCGCCTGCGGGTCCCCCACCGGTGCCTCGTTGCTCACCTGCGGTCCCACCTCCGATGCCTCGTCGCTCGCCTGCGGGTCCCCCCGCTCAGACTTGTTGCTCGCCTGCGGGTCCCTCCACTCTGACTGGTCGGTGGACGGCACCTCCGTCTGCTGTAGCTGCGCCGTCGCCTGCTGCGTCTTCCTCTCCCTCCTTGCCTTTGTCGGAGTCCCCTTCTGCTCCCTTCCCTGGTGTCCCCTCTGGCTCCCTCCTCTGCCCCTCCGTTGGTCCCTCCGGCTCCTGCCTCCCGGGGTCCCTCTGTCTTCGGCCGCTCGGTCGCCTGCGGCCCCTCTGGCTTCCGCCCACAGGCCTCTCGGGCTCCCCTTGTCCCTCCTCCCTTTTCCATTCTGCCTCCTGTGTCTCCTCCTTTCCCTCCTGGTCCCTTTGTCCCTCCTGTCTTTCCTCCTCATCCCTCGATGTCTCCATTGTTCACTCCTGGTCCTTTTGTTCCTCTGTTTTCTGTTCCCCCTCTGTCTCCCTTTCTGGTCTGTTTGTCCACGTTTCCTGTCCTGTGTCGGGTGTTGTCCTGGGTTTTGTCCCTCTGTGTGTTTTGTGCTTCTGTTTTGTACCCTGTGCCCCGGTGATGTTTTGTTTCTGTTTTTCAGGTCCTGTTCTCCCTGGTCTTGTCCCGTCCGTCGCCTCCCCTGAGGCGTGCCTTTGAGGAGGGGGTCTGTCATGCCCGTGTGTGCCACGCCCCCTCATTTCCCACGTGTATTACCCTGATTGTACTCGCCTGTTGCCTGTTAGTTTCTGCTTGTTCTGTGTATATCAGTCCACGTCTTCCCCTTGTTCACTAGATCGGTCATTGATGTTTGTCGCCGCACGCTCCCCCGTTTACCTGTTTGCCCTATTAAACCCTGTTTTTGACTCGCCTGTTTCCTTCCCTGCTCGCCTGCCGACCCCAGTCACGACATAAACCAGGGCAAAACAGATGATAAATTAAACGTTATGTATAAAAATACTATTTAGAAGCCAGTGTGCAAATGGCAGTGCATACATTGTGCGGTGTATACATACAGAAAGAACATACAGTGCAGTGTAGAGGCATAAATAATTAACAGACTGTTACAAAGAAGTCAGAAGGTTTGTTCAGATTTGTGGATCTAAGGTCTACAAGCCTTGTTTTCACACTGAGGGCCATAAAATGACACCTTGTCTATCCCATCTCGGGGCATTTCGGTCTCTGTGAAAAGAGCTGCATCTGGGTGTCCTTGTCAGAGTGATGTGCTGTCACAGGAAAGACACCGTTTTATTTATTTAACGTCCTGAGACGGTTGCACGTAGCGTGGCGCCCTCAGCAGAATATCACTGACGGCAAGGGGACCATTGCGTCATGCGCTTAGCTAAAGTTTGTGATTCAAAATTAGCCGAAGTGCCTTGATGTACTGGGAATGGGGCAGAAAAAAGATAGAGGCCTCACGTTTTTGACTTTCTGCTGTGTACTCAACCGTGTCAACAGAAACTGCATTGCTCTGCATAAAAGTGCATGCTGAGCATCTGCATAATGAAAAAATACCTTTTCAGCAGAGTGATGTCATTGAACTGTAAGACTAACCCTTGACCCCTGACCTCTCACCCCTGACAATGCTGTTCTGGGCATGTCGGCTGCCGCTGCGCAGCCCTTTGATTCCTGCTGTTCCCGCCGTGCGAAGGAGCCTGCAAGCTGCGGGGGCAGGAATTATCTTCAACGGCACTGACTGCTAAAAATACACAGTTTATATTATATACCTTTCAGTATGTGTATGTACCATTAGCTTATGTAATGCAGCATTCACACAAACAGAGGGCAGCAAAGGGAGTAGGGCAATTGTGAATGAGTGTCTGCGCTGGTAAAAACCCCCGTGGTCTCTTCAGGCCTCGGAGAGAGAGGGAGACAGGGATGAGAAAATAATGGGTGCCTTTGTGTCCCGAACGAACGAGCTGTGTTATGGAAGGAGTCTGCGGCAGACAAACCGTGCTTTGTAGGAGTGCAGGAGGCACATGCTTTGCTGGGCAGGTGAGTGCCGCAGCCTGGGTGATGAGACACAGTGTGTGCGGGGGGGGAGTCGGTTAGTCTCTCATGAGATGTCAAAATGCTTGGCAGAAGTGACTGGCACTATTTCATAAATGTACATTAAAAAAGAAAAGTCCGGACATCTAAAAGCAGTTTGAGGTTTTCTGATGAGCTACAGACTGAGAGTGTAGTTTTAAACCCCAGGGGCAAGGGGGGGGGGGTTTAATCAGTGAGGGGAAGGTCCAGAAATTTCCATTTCCATCATCTTTTCCTCTCGCCATCTCCTTCAGAGCCACTCGAGGAATGGAACAGAAGCCCTCGCTCTCAGGGTGGAGGGGTACAAGATCCCTCTCAGTACAGAGGCACAGGCTGTACTCTCCAACTCCTGCCTCCTCCTTTAACCTTTTAAGAGCATCTCTCCATCCATCCTACCAGGGACCTCCCTCATTACAGGTGGGGGGAGGGGGGGTACTGTGATTTTTAGTCTCTGATATCAGAATTCAGATGCAGCCCCCTGTACAGTCCCATACAGCCCATGTATTTACCTTCCAATGACCGTAAGAGAGTTACTGATGCTTTACTATGGTGAGTCAGCAGGTGGCTTGGTGATTAAGGAACTGCACTGATTATCAGAAGGCTGCTGGACTGAAGCATCACCCGAAAATATTAAGGGGAGAAGCACTTCTAATTAGTATGTCTTGTGTTTTTGTGATGAAGTGCTTTTGTGATTAAGCTGGTGTTCGGTAACGCTGGGCTGACTCACCTCGTAGTGTGCGATGCGCTGGGACTCAGAGATCAGCTGGGCGTTGCAGATGTTGCAGTAGCTCTCGGTGAACAGGCCACCATCTCCAACCCCCGCCGACTTCATCTACATGCGGGCACAAGGGACACGACGGACACGGTGTCAGCATGAACCCCGACTGCCCCCGTACATCAACGTCAACTCTGTTCGAGCAACACTCCTGTGCACTGAGCAAGTGGGACTTTAAGCAGGACAAGGTGTTATCAGCACGGAGCGTTTGGAATGAGGAGTCACTGCGGAGGCCTGCAGGATGCAGACACCTGCTCGGGTGACAAAAGGAGTGACAGGAAGGTACATTCAGGGTGAAGGGAATCGTAGCGAACTAGCGGCTAACTGGAAAATGGGGGTTGAACCCGGGTCGTTAGCGAGCTAACAGGAAAATGGGGGTCAAACTCGGGACATTAGCGAGCTAACTGGACAATAGAGTCGACCTGGGGTCATTAGTGGGCTAACTGAAAAACGGGGGTCAAACTGGGGATGTTAGCGAGCTAACTGGAAAATGGGGGTTGAACCCGGGTCGTTAGCGAGCTAACTGAATAATGGGGGTTGAACCTGGGTCATTAGCAAGCTAACTGGAAAATGGGGTCGACCTGGGGTCATTAGTGGGCTAACTGGAAAACGGGGGTCAAACTGGGGATGTTAGCGAGCTAACTGGAAAACGGGGGTTGAACTCGGGTCATTAGCAAGCTAACTGGAAAATGGGGTCAAACTGGGGTCATTAGCCAGATAACTGGAAAACACAGGGATGGACCTGGTGATGTTGGCAAGCTAACTGGAAAACACAAGATGCTGAACTATGAAATGCAGAACTAACTGGAAAATGGGGGTATTAAAAAGCTTGCCTCATGGTCATCTCCAAACTCCGTCATCCATTATTCAGCAGAAGAGTGTGTTGTTGATGCACTTATGGCCTCTCAGAAGGACGGGAAGGTATACATCTACAAATAAATCAGGAACTGCACAGGTGGGGCTCCGTGCAGCTCTATGCTCCCCCTAGTGGTCAGATTTTAAACTGTGGGTAAGGAATGTGGTTTACAGGTTACACCATGGTGGTTTTCCGGCACAATGGAGTGTGTATCGCGTGAAGGTCTGGTGCACCACAAAAACACAGAAATGTACAGGCCACAGGCTCTTCACCCTATAAAAATGGAATAACTGTGGACCTGAGCTTTCATTTGTAGCTCTGCCTAGCTGCCCTCATGCCCAGTCGACTCCTCATCTTTGCAATGTGCCATTTGCCTCAGTTTGTACATCACTTTGGACAAAAGTACCTTCACTATAAAAATAAATTTTAAATTTAAATGTAATTTTAGCTCAGCAGCAGGGTGCGGTAGCACAGTGGTTACCGCTGTCGCCTCAGAGTTCTGAGGCTGCATGTGGAGTTTGCATGCTCTCCCTATGTCATTATGGAGTCTCCCCCGCAGCCCTAAAACATGCCGAGGTTAATTGGAGTCACCAAAGTTGTGACTGGTGTGTGAGTGTCCTGTGATGGGTTGGTGCCCCATCTTCCCTGCCTTGTGCCTGTAGGCTCTGGACCCCCGGGAATTCTGAAGATGGATGGATGTCATTCTTTTAAAATTGAGTTACCCAACAAGAATGCTACAGGACTGGCAGCATCGTTATCGCCGTGACCACATCTGTGATATCCCAACCTCATTTCCGTTCTTAGACGCAGAAAAGAAAATTATTTATTGTCTTTTTATTGTGCTATAGACGAGGGAAAAAAGAAACCTCCATCTGAATGTCTTCGGCAATGGTGGGGGTGGTAATTTTTCATTTTATGCAGTAGCTAAATTAATATTTGACTAGGGGGTGGTGCATTCTGGGAAGGTGAGAAGCTATCCTGATGATGTTAAGGGTGAAAGGAGGGGACAGTATTAAAGTGAAGAGCAGTGAGGGCCTTCAATCAAAGGAAGCACATTAGAGACTCCCCCCAACCAGAATCAGGAAGAATGAGCAATTCTGTAACATCACAGTGGTAGAAAGACACAATGAAATCTAGCTGTCCCAAAATGGATAGAAGATGTAGGATGAGAAGAATATCAGAAAGCTCTTGTATGCATGAGCTGGAATTTGTTCTAGAAATAAATACTTCTTGTAACATTTACATGAACTATCACATGGAGTTGGTTATATAAAACTTACAGCCCTCTCTTCAGTTCTTCTGAACATCATTCTTCCAAACTATGAATTATTCAGCACGGCCTGGTAAGTTGCTACTTTGGGAGACCTCCGTGTGTTTTTTTGTCTGTATTGACGATCGACTTACATATGAACGGTTTCAGATTCCGGCAAACAGACATCTGCTAGAGGAGCTTTGGTCAGAGACCGCACCATAGCGGAATATGTCATCGAGGCTCACGACTCGCCACGTGGAAACACTGCCTGCTACATCTGGACTGGCTCTGATGCGAGCTCGTCACATGCGAAGTTACCCACACGGCAAATGAGGAGAGGTACAGGGTAACCCCCCCGGAGCCAATCAATCTTCATCAGAGCTGCATGAGAACCTATTTCCTCTTCAGAACAGAACTGCAGAAAGAATCTAGAACTGGAACCTAGGACTAACAATGGAGCTGAAGGAATCTCGCCCCATTCTGTCGCTATGGAGGCCCCGCAGAGGTGGGTACCAGGCATGGCTGGATTGACGTCTGGTGGTGTGGATATGACTTGGGGGGGCAAGGGCAATGGTTCTCTCTCTCACTGCTCCGCCTTCATTTTCCCGCCCCCCTTATCTGGGTCAGTGAAAGTCACCCTGTCCCTCATACAGTACATGACACCCAGTGGTGTGCGAAATCAAAACAGCTCTCAATTATCTCGACCGGAGAGTAGGAGGGCGGAATTGTCATTCTGTGTGGAGCACAGAATTCCCAAGAATCTTTGGACAGTGAGCTGGAAAACAGGACTGGCCCTGATATCATCTCAGGCACCTGGTCGATGTCCCAAAACACAGATGCTCTTTGTGTTTCAAAAGAATCTTTTACAGATAGACACTGAAATGTATACACACACACACATACACACACACACAGAATTCTGGAAGAAATCGGCTTCCGATGGACTGGTGGTGCCTCATGCACCAAGAGGTTCTGGTACTCGCTGCCCCCCTGCCCACATCTCTTACAAACAACCACCCAGGATTAAAAGAGTGAATTTCAGGACTTGCTGAAGTCCCTTTCAGAGCTGTGTGTCTCAAGATTAAGTGGTCTGTCCTCTTGAGTTGAGTACTGCCTCGCTGAAATCCATTGGTCTAGCAATCTGGTTTCACACTCACACACACCCACACACACACACGCGCACACACACACTCAGGTTTGTAATTATATCTTTGTGGGGACTCTCCTTTGATTTCTATGGGAAAAACCCTAATCCCAACATGACGACCTTAATATAACCAAACAAAATATGAGACCTTTGGCATTTTTAGTTTTTTGATTGCATTCACAGGTATTTGTACAGACCTGAAAAATGGTCCCTGCAACTTAAAATCCGGTTTTTTATAACATTGTGTGGGACATTTGGTCCCCAGAATGTAATATAACCCTAATCCACACACACACACAAACACAAACTATCTACAGGCACCAATATGCTCTAATATCTCTAGCTAACCTTCCCGGCTCTAAACACCAAGCCAGCTGCTTCCTACACACCTATAAAAATCCCACAAGCATGTGGTCATATACAGACATCCATACCTACATACACCCCCCCACAAACAACAGACCAACGCCTATGCTGAGGCACGGATACACTCACGGACAGGTGTGTGGTGCCAAACGGGGGGGCACTATGGTGCCCCAGGACTCACTTGTTAAATCCCACAGTTCTGGGACAAGCCCACACGTCAGAAGAGAGAGCAGGGGTACGTACCCAACTGGAAGATTCTGTTACCCCGCAGAGTGCCCTGTCATAGCATATTAAGGGTATCTTTGCATTTCTGCAGAATCATCCCAACACCCTGCATGGCTGACCTTGACTCACATGAAAAGAAGGGAGAGTGCTGCACATTCGGCGTATTGCTCTGTGACTGTGCTTGTGGTCGGGAGGTTGTTGGTTCAAATCCCAGTGTAATTGGACTGATGGCATGGTTGGGTCTTGTGCATGGCCCTTCACTCCTGGCTCTATCTGACTCTCTTTCTCAAAATTATACACCACTGTGGATAAAAGTAGCAGCTAAATATGTGAAATGCAGGTTCTGAGATGTTCTGTGATGCTTTGGAAACAATGGGGCTCCTTGGACTGAAACGTCTTCCCTTGGGATGTGACCCTACTCTGTTTTTGACCTCTTAAATTTGTCTCTCCTATAAAACACTTATACAGTGTTTACACATCCCAGAAAGTCTATGGTGTCTCCTGTTTTAAAAATACATCGCTCTGCTCCTCTCTGTGGAGTAGCTCTCAGCTGACCTGCAGAGGGCGTAGCACAGCAATGGAGGAATGTTGGCAGGAGCTAGTGTGGGGGGCCGAGCCCTGTCAGTCCCAAGTCTCTGGTGCAAATGATCACAGTTATTCTGAGAGGAGAAGCTTCAGACAGGAGCCACCACAAACCTCCCAATGTAAGTGGCCCCTCAGGGGTAGGGGAATCACAATCAGAGATGATGCTTACCACCACTCGCGCCAAACATTTGCATGGGGTCCTAAATATCAGGGGCCTAACCCTAACCCTAACCCTAACCCTGTTGGTCACAAACTGTCACTACACCCTGCCCTGATCACAGTGACATATGCAACGATAACAGCTGCTGCATTTATCCAAAACAATTTACCAATGTACTGTATATAGCTGGATAGTTCAATAGAGCACTGCTTTGTTCAAAAGGTACAACAGAATCCACCCTCTAGCAAGTCAATGCAGCAGAATTCAAGTACACGATGCTTGACAAAAGCTTTGGAACCCAGGCTTTAACCAACGGGAGGCGAGAACGTTTAAAAGATGTGACTGACAGCAGAAGATAATCCTGACAGTAGACCTGTTACCAATCCAGCTTCTTAATTATGGGTTGGAGACCCTGAAATAAGCTGCCCCGACGATCTCAT
>JAABNX020000047.1:3864222-3885929 GCA_015163995.2 Mormyrus lacerda | reverse complement strand
CCCGTTTGCGCCTTACCCCCCCCCCCCCCCCGTACCTTCCGTCTACGTGTCAATCACATGTTTGACATTTGCTCTAGTTAGCTGTTTAGCACTCATCCTTCTGGAAGGCTAAAGATAAGTGAAGGCCACTTACGTTCTCTGTCTGCTCCCTCTATCTGTCTCAGTTCAGTCACCCTGCCCTGCCGGCACCAGTCAGTCCTTGTTTTGATTAGTTATAGCCTTATAAAATCATTCACACACGAGGTGTATGAAGCAAGTGACAGGGCAAAGACAATGGACTAATGCCAAAAACTTACCTACGGGGACTAACAACAGGTATTACACGATTCTTTATGATTCAACTCCAACCAGAATAAACATATTATCTCCATTTTGTTGTATGTACTAATAACGTTACCGTATCAACCGTCATATCAGTAATCCTTACTGAACTAAAGTAAAAACTGAAAGAGAAGCAGAATCCACAAAAATACAAGAGATGCGGGCAAACCCACTAAAAGCTCCGCAACATGGCCAGATAACGGACTGCGTCGCACAGAGCCATGCGCGTAGCCAAGCTGAGGCTAACACTAAAGCTAAGCTAATGCTAAAGCTAACGATACACTAATGCTAGCTCTAACGAGGTGCTGAAAAGCCACCTACCTGCATCCCCGATGTGCGGCGTGCTTCAGCCTAATAAAACGTCAACTTTTTACACTCTCCCTGAGGTGCATTACCAAGCTTGTAATTAAAGCTTTTCCAGATAATTAACAGATTATTACTGCATTTGACTTTTGATAAGTGTTAAAGGCTGCACAGTAGGTATTTTTCCTGGTTGGAAAGTAGCGTGAGTAAACACAAACGCAGTATGTCTGGATGCCACCATAAAGCAATCATCCCAAACGCTTTGTTAGTTACAACTTTGCGGCTGTTATGGTTCTAAATCAGTCATTATAAATTAGTCAGTTGGAAGTCCCCACTAAGAGAGCAAAAACAAGCCTATGTTTGACCAAGAAAGACAAGAGCAAGTACAGCTTTTCATTGCACCTACAGTCAGTACAGATGAACACTAGATGAAAAAACAGTTTCCACACAAACTGATGTGGGATAGAAGTCAAAATCACAGCCCCAGAAGTGTATTAATTGCTATGTAGTTATACAGAAAAACATTGCAATATATCATTCTACATGCAGAAAAACCTCCCTAGCAATGTTGCTATGTATAAAACTAACATGTTGTTCTTCTATTTTTAGTGCACCTGTCCATTCCAATTCAGAGAGATACCCACAATGCATCAGCAAAAAATAACCACTGAACCACAAATTTCATTGCAAACTGCCATTTCAGCAGCTGGAGTCGCTTGTTGTTCGTAGTTCATTCTTGTTTCTGGTGTAAACGTCTGAGGAACAGCGGCACACGCTGAGCATTTGTCCAAAAAACACCCCGACCAGTCGTCACGGTGCCTGGAGAAGCTTGTGGCTCAGCCTGCTGTGATACATTCTGAATATCTGAGAGAGGAGGGGCAGGGTGCATAGTGGGGGGCACCTGTCAGGGTGAATGCCAGGATTCAAATCGGCCAGGCAGCAGCAGCGGGCAAATGACCTGGCATTCTGTGGCTCATCAATCAATCAGGTGCAGGCTGGGGACTGGCTACAGTGAACTCCGGCCTTCCAAAGGTCAGTGGTTATGACTTCCTGTTTCTTTTTTTGCTCTGGGCATTTTCCTTAATTATCTGCCACTCATGAAGACAGGAGAGACATAGATACAGAGGTAACAGATCAGTATGCAAGTGGTCAACAGTGCTACCCTTGGCCGGCCTTAACATTTGGGCCGTTCCCATTGTACCCGCCTCTGCCTCAGATCCTGGTGTCGAGAAGTTTCTGAGCCGTCATGTATGGGGAGGGCGGGAATGAGAAATCAATAGGCGACCCCGGGCCACCCCGGCGATATCAGCTGACATCACGCTCTACCCCTACGATCCGCTTTCCTCCGCATTGACGTAGCACATTACGGGTTTTCGATCCTTTTGACAGGCTGGCTCACGCTACAGCTGCCGAAATGTTTAAACCTGAATATAAAGATGCAGGATGTACGCTGATAAAGGCAGAGTCAGAACTGGTGACATACCAGCAGATCAACAGTGATATAATGTTATTGTGGCACAACACGTGTCTGACTCAAATTAGCGCATGGAAATACAGGGAGTGGGCACCGTCAAAGCCGGCAAAGCATCCTTGTCTGGGGGGGAGGGGGTGTCAGGGGGGCCCGAGCAGGCCGTGGGGCTGCGACTGTGGCGATGTTGGGTTACAGGAGAATGAGTCTTAATGAGGAGCAAGCTAATGAAGCACAAAGGTCACGCGGCCTGCTCTCTACAGCAGGAGAAACTGAGCTAATGTTAGCATTAGCCAATTAAGCCTCTGTTAGCTTTTGCCTCACACAAACACATTTACGTAGATGCTGGTTACCCATAATGCACCTGCTGGAATTCTGATCGGCTGCATCCCCATTATGCTCTGCGCTCACAGTGTTGAGGACAGAATATGAGGTAATATAATACTTTACGTTGTCACAGGAGCCCAAAAGGATCGTGTGTCCAGCAGATCCATGCCAGCTGTTCCCCCTTCATTGTTTCGCATTGATTTTACGGGTGGAGTTTCTTTTTAAACCGAATCGGAATGAGTATGAAGGAGACGGTGAGTATTAAGCACTCCCCCCTTCCACCCCCCCAGTGCATGTGGCCTCTGTGCCTGTGGTTGGAAGGTTGCTGGTTTGAATCCCGTACTTGGCAAAGTAGCCACATCTCAGGTTGTGCCCTTGAGTCCCCTTGAAAAACGCTTCGGCGCACTGGGCGACCCTGACCCTGCTCTCCAACCACGAGCTTCACTCTCCTCCCTATATGTGTGTGTGTGTCTTTTAAAGAAGGAGAGCATGATGGGATATTCCTGTGTACCTGTTTAGGTACTTGAGTATAAATGGCAAATAAAACTCCATTTCAGAACAGTGTACCAGGGTGAGATTGTAAGGTAGCTGCATTCTCCCGATCAGGCAGCAGTGTGGGTGCTGATGGATCATTGTCTGCGCCAAGCTGCGTGGTTCCCGTTGTACTCAGCGGGCTGCGATTCCAGGCCCTCATGTACTTTCAAACTGTGAAATCCCAGCCTTCCTCATCACGCCAAAGGCGTTCCGGCGCTTACAGGGAGCGGAGCGTCCAGGCAGGCTCGAGGGAAACGTGAAGCGAAGATGGAGGAGGTGGAAGAGGCTGTGCGGAGCCCATCGGAAACTTGCGAAAAAGGGAGGAGTCACATAATGGCGAAGAGCGGCAAGCCTTCATTTGTTTGGCTGGCCGTGAGCCGCCAGTGCCCTCGCTCCCCCCGGCACCCGAAGAAAAACCGCACGCGAATCTCATTACCACCTCGGCTCTTTTCGGCGACGGCTGAGACCCTTTCACGCCAGCTGGGAGGGTGGGGGTGGGGGGGGGCAGCATGTTTTGGCCAGGCAATGTTTATCTTTCACAGGTTCTCATGGTGCAGATCACAGAGGGGGAGGGGGAGCCTCTGTTTATTTTTAATACACACCTGATGTAAAGATAGTCTCCTCATCTGAAGCCAGCTATGCCTGTTACCTTTCGTGATGCGGCTTTTCAAGGTTTCACACGTACCGGCAACACTGATCGTAGCCAGAACAGACCTTGTGCCTTCTGCAAATCTCGCAATAGAAGAGAAAGAGGGAGTGTAAACAGATAGGAGGAGAGCAGAAGTAAAGAAACAATAACAGCGGTCCTCTGACGCGTAAGACCCCTTCTAAGCGGAACTTCATCTGACTCACTTGGACCTTCCCTTTTTCTTTTTTTTTTTTTAAATTCACCACCCAAATGGTGACACGGTCATTGTTTGTAAGGTAAGTGTGATGTTTTTGAGACAGGCCTCAGCATCCTTGTGTTGTTCGGCAGAGTGCAAAACTATCTGTGAAACAAATGCAGCCACAAGGAGAAGCACCAGATACATCAGTGGCTGCATATGTGTGAGTCCGTTATCTCAGGTGCCTTATGTCCCCTGTGGGAATCCATAGTTCTTCTGGGTTGGCATTGTCACATCAAGGAGAAGAGTGGCAGTCTGGCCAAAAAAATGAAGCGTCTCTGTGTTTTTGGTCCATCAGTGACACAGCTGTAGCTTGTCCTGTCATTTTTACCAACCCCCTCCTGGCTCATTGCAAAAAAGATGTGATGAGCCCAGGTCAGGAGTCAGTGGTGGGTCGCTGCGGGTAACCATGACATCATAACCTCACAACTGTCACAGCCATGACGGTGCTGCCTTTACCCAGCGACCTGCAAGGTCACCTCAGGGCCCCCGTGGCATGGAGCCAGCTGGTATGAAGGAGACTGTAAGGCTCATTCCTAGGGGGGGTGGCAAACCACATGGCACGGCAATAGGAGGACGGAGCGGGGGTGTTATATGGGGAGGGAAATCAGATGGAGTTCACAGTAACACTGAGGAGGACTATAGCATAGTACAGACAATTTAGAGATTAATTGTCATTGTTGATACACCACAGTACACAACAATATGTCCTCTGCATTTAACCCATATGTGACATAGCAGGGGGCAGCTAATTCAGCACCTGGGGAGCAGTGCTTGGGGGCGGTACCTTGCTCAGGGTACCTCAGTGGTGCCTCGCTGGTCAGGGATTAAAACCTGCAATCTTATAATTACAAGTGTGCATCCCTAACCATTAAGGCACCACTGCCCACTATAGTATTGTATAGTATAGTATAGTACAGTGCAGTATAGTATAGCAAGAACCATAACCGTGTGCAGGGGCAGGCGTCAGGGTCCCTCTTTAGTGGAGGAGGGTAGAATAAGGACCAGCGGGCTTGTCGTTTCCCAGTTCAGGTTATTGCCCCTTCCCCCCCAAAAAACCAACTCACAACTCTGAACATGACCACATGTTTTGCTAAAGCGCTATTAAAGGCTTATTTGTCAGATAAGACGATAAGACCCCTCCCACACAGACACAGACACGCACCACGGGACGTCGTTCATTGACGCAGCTTGTAATAAAACGCACCGCAAGGCAAACTGCAGATTCATTAACCTCAGCATACACGTGCATTGAGAACACAACCTAGACGTCTTCAAAGAATATCATTTCAGCATTAATGAAATCTCTGCTCTCTCTTCTCAGCTCGCCTTGTCTAATACCCCAATACTTTTTATTAAACCCAAACAAAACTTAAGCGCTCCCACAGATAGGTATTAATTTACGATTACAATAAGACTCGCGAACAGTTGAAATACAGCTGCACTATTGTTACAGGGTAAATAATGTACGAAAACTAAAGTTTTATTTTGATTCTAGTTTTAGATTTTGTTTGTGTATTTTTCATTTTAAAGCGAAGTTAATTTTTGTACTTGCATTTAATGCATTTAATGTAATTTTTACTTGCATATACTGTTTAAGAGGAATTGTTTAGCAAATTTGTATCCAAAAGTACTGAAACCTAAGTGATTGTTTTCAAATTCAACCCAGACAACTTGTGAAATTCAATAAATTCATTCACTTAACTTTTCATCACTGTGAATGAAATCAAGTTACAAATAAGACGTCTAAAAGTCAACGCATAGACAATACTCCTAGGTATAAGTCAGACGGACGAGGTGACATTGTTTCAATATGTGACATTCTTTTAATATTTCGGTAGCTTGACGAGCCCTTCGTCTCTCCCGTGCGAGCACGGAAATGAAATGATGCAGCGTGGTACAACAGAAATCCCGTTCGCTCTTTACTACACACCCCGAGTTTCTTCGGTCAAAGAGTGCGAGACATTCTGAACTAAAGCGGCATGTTAATAAAAACGGTATTTTAACACCAGCAACTGCAGCACCAGTAACTAGTGTTACCGGCGCATTCCCATTATGAGACGCGTCCTGTGTTTTGTGCAAAAGCCGCTGTTTCAAACTCACCTCCGTGCGCTTCCCGGGAAAACCCACTTTATTTTTATCTTATTTTTGAATCCCAATGTCTGATCTTCAAACGACGCTCCAGATATCTCCCGTGTATCCACAAAAGTTGCGACTCTGTAGTCGCATCCTCCAAAAACGACGAGCGGGGTTTTAAAAAAGCAACAGCGCAAACACAGGTTGCTGCTGCCAGAGATGAGATACAGTTAATGCCCGATTCTTTATCGTTGCCGGTTATCTGTACATTGCCGGTGCGGATTTCCAAAGGCTGTGTCAACTTCAGCTCCGGTCTCCTTCTGTATCGCGCTGCCACGGCGGTACTTCACCTGCTTTTCTGTACCACAACAGAAACGGCGAGGGCGAGTGACGGAGAGTGAGTGAGCGTGGGATGGGGGAGGGGTGCGATCGACAGAAATAAATAGAAAAATAAAGGTCTGGGGATGTGCGGAGACTACCGGACCACCGGCAGCCGCAGTAAATCCAGGCGCTTGGTGATCAGATCAGTTCACATACGCGTCTGTTGAGTCACAATGATGCGGTGTGTGCAACAGAATAATTCGTGCGTTTTTTAAACCACTCGAACAAAGTAATCTATGGCGATGCGATTGAATTACAAAGTGATCTGTTTTACCCCAACCGCCTGTAATAAAATATATTTATTGTGGTAATTGTTACCCACTATGTGTAAGGTAGTCTGTAAAGGAAGACTATTTCTGCAATTTTATTTTATTTTATTATGCATTCCCAGCGTGGTATTTTCAAGCAACCTGCCTACAATAACACATCCGACTGGCGGGGTGTCTAAGAATAATACGCGAATGAAGGCGACTACCGTGAAATGCTGTGATACGGGCAGCAAGGATTTTAAATAATGGGTGCGACTTTCTGCGGTAAAAGGGGCGCTCACTGTGTTGTATAAAGTGGGGTACAGATTCCCACCTGGTATCCACCGCTGTAACTTTCTGACCTAAATGACATTAACTGTGCCCTCCCCTGGTGGTTCTACTTAAATTAACACCGTGCCGTTGCCTAAATGCCTAGAGATATAATCTAATTGTTTTTTTATTTGTTTTTTTTGGGGTGGAGGGGGGGTCTCCTCTGCGGGGATCCCCATGCCGTCGCACATCAAGCCTGCTGATAAAATCAGCCAATGCACCGTTAGTTGCTAAAGATTGATTCCTTAAAAATCAATATGCTCCGCGAAAACCTGTCACCCACCGGGAGCCCGAGAGCCCATAATAGCTTGTGGGAAACGCGGCGTAGGGGTAGGGAGGCAAATTGAAATCCCAATCAAGCACAACCCAGAAGCCAGCGATCGTTTCTGATACTCGGCGCATGACATGCTCGTCGGATAGGATCCTACTGTATAACACGAAAATACTGTAGGCCCATATAGACCTGGAGTGCGGAAGAGTTTTGGAGATCGGATGTGGCTTTTTAGCTCTTGGTTTCCTTGAGATGTCCTTCACAGACGCAACGCCTGCTGCGGGACATTCAGAACGGTGCTTCGAAACGATGTCCTATGGAGACACATTTCTGCCCAACAAACATACACGCTGCGGAGAAAGACCTGCTGAGATGATTTCGCAACTCTGTTTGCTTTCTGTTTGTACTCTTTTGCTTTTGAAGAAAAACGCCGGGAGTTTGGTTACATCGCGTAGTTGTGCCCGTTCATTGCCCGTAGTGACACTCGATTGTCTAGATGAGCTTTTTGTATTGCTTTCTTAGAGTTCATTTTATAATGAGGCGCTTTATCATTTAAATTCTGTTCATGCAAATGGTTACACCCCAGCGCCATGAAGCACATTTAGATTTTACAATGAGGCATCATTGTTTTCTTTTAATAGATTTGACAGCTGTCTTAAGTGTGGAAGCCAAACACTTCTTACTCAAGACAATTACGATGTGAAGAGACAGAGGAGGCCGATCTATCAAAACGCCCACCGACATCCTATAGATCTATTCTCTATCTTATGGGGGATTTATGATTCAATATTTAAAACCGGAATAATATGTCTTTTGGGACCGAAGCACGTCCTTCATAACGCCTTTGCAAAGCAGAATTTCGTGGCACCATTTAAAGCCTGTCTCCTTCAGCACCTCTCTTCTAATTAAGGAAACATTTTGATTGAGTTATTTATATATTAAATGTAACTTCCCGTTAACTTTCTCATCTACAGATGCTTTGAATGTTATCCAGGTCCCATGATTCATTGGAGGGTCAGGTACCTCTAGCAGACATTGGCAGGGTAGGCGCGCTACCTTCGCCTCACCTTTCAGTGTGAGAGAATCAGGGGTGGATGGCGTCCAGCGCGCAGGTGGCTAAAATGTGTACCTCCGACACCAAACAGGTGGTGCTGGTGACGCTGCAGATCTATGAGGTCAAACTGGACCTAATTAACACAGCTAGCGGTGGTATTATTCGACAGCACCCGTTAAGCAGTACTCCAAGTGGCAAAATATATTTTAGGTGGTTCAACAGCAAATCCATTTCCTTTAAATGGAGTTTTAAGGTTTGGTATTCAGATTAAATAGGAGACTCTTTTTGTGCCAAATGCAGAAGTGTGTTTGTGAGCTAGTCTGCATGATGGTGTTAGTAGGGGACTAGAGCCGCTGCATGGTACTCTCCGGTAAGCGACTGGACATCTCGAACCTTCCGGGACAAAGATAACACTTGGGAATTAGGCCATAACCCAAGATCATTGCTCACACTGAATGTCTACCCCGTACGAGCTTGTGTCAGCTGTGTCAGTTACAGGGCTGGAGTCATGCACTGGAATACAACCATAAGGCGAGGGTTTTTGGCCAGTGCCTCTGGAAAGTACTGCAGAGCTCTGTCAAGAACATTCATTCATTCTTTCTTTCTTTCTTTCTCGCTCGAGTGAGAGCGGAAAAGATTGTGCATTCCGGGATCTGTTAGCCTTAGTGCCTGGTACAGGCTTCGTGCTGTGTCTGCATTTGGGGCAGCACAGCGCGTCAGGAACACAATATGTGTCTGCCTTCGCAATTCTGCTCACCCCTGTTATCCGCTTTCAGCTGTTTTCTTTTTCTTTTCTTTTTTTGAGGCGCCATCGATTCTTTTGCTTTTCAAATGCCGAGTGCGATTTTAAGTGAATAATAATGAATGACTACCTGCGAGTGGCTTTTCTGAGGAAAAAAAACTAGTGTTTGTTCCCTCGTTCTCTTTTCATGAAGATGAATAGCGCGGTCCTCTTCAGTCCATTAGTGCTAATTGACAAGCATGACCATTCGCATTTGTTTCCTAAACACTAATGTAATTGTAATATTGCAAAACATCAGTCACGTTGCCCGTGTTCATTGACCGTGCTTGTTCGTGGTCTTCACACTGTCGATATAGCATCATATGGTCCGATTATGGGTACAAAGCAGTGTGAGGCGACACGTGTTGGGATCAGTTTAATCCTCAACAAAATGTAATACCCAACAAAGAAAACAGTGTCAGTAGCAGACAGACAGAGTGGTTCAATTGCTCATCCGGATCGCGTTTTCTGCATCTTGGATTATTATATTGCATGTAGGCTACTACAAGCATTCTGCACTACTGACTTCCTTCATCTGTAATTTCTCATACAATGTAACGAAATAGACCACTCAACCCTAGACAGAGATTTATATACCACCACCACCACCCCCCGCACCGAGGGATGGCCCCTAAGTCGCTTAAGAGGCACGCGCCCTTCAACAGTATACAACATTAAGCCATGTGACACACATGATTTATCGCCGCTATTCATATTCCTTTTGGTAAATGAATTATTCTGGAGAAAAAAAAGAACGCACAGAGTACCGGAAAATCAGTCTCGATATAAATCCTCTTCATTTTTATAACTGTGAACATGGCAATGCACTTTAACTTATATCTCGCTTTTTATGTGCAAATAAATCGCGTGATATAAATCCCATCTTCGGGCTCTGGAGGATTTCATTATACCTTTTAGAAACAACACGCTGCCTGGTGCCGTTATATTCAGCCTTTATGTATCTTTATGTATACACATTTCCCACTGAGCCTTCATCACACTGACGGCGGTTGATGTTCTATTCAGGGTACAAATAATGCTCTCCCTTTCACAAATGTCCAGTTTTTATAAAACAATAATCTTTTATAAAATAAGTCAGTTTAAAATAAGTGGTCATTCTAATACGTAACATTTTAATAATGCGTTATTCAGAGGCTACTTTTATGTATGCGATCCGGGATGAGAATGGAAATCTCCCCCAGGCAATTCTGGTTACTGTCCCAGGATAAGAACCTGAGACCTTAGACCACAGTTTCACGGACGCCTTGTACACTACAAATCAAAACGCATTCTACGAGGAAAAACCTGGTGGGCAAAATATGTAAAACTATATTTAAAAAAAAAACTGTTAATAATGTCATTAAAAAACATACATGACCTTCTGTGTAAGAAGCAATGGTTCGGTTTCTAGAGTTACGCCTAAGTTTTCGTACAGACAATGTAATTCATGTGTCTTCCTTTTGGAAAATCAAGTTCAGCCTGAATACCGTTTGGTAGGTTATATAATTTATTTATCTAGACGTATACTGAACGTGTTGTTAAGTTATTCGTATATGATTAATAAATATTTCATGTGCCATGCGCTAAAACCGTGTTGCTTAAACACCTGGCACGTTATGATAGGAAACGCTGCATAGAAGATGGTTATTTATTCCGTGACTTTGCGGACATCTAGTGGCCGATGTATCAAAATGTAATATTCATTTCAATTCTTCTATCCGTGTTTTTTTAGGGCCACGGGTAATAGGGAAGGGGTTATTCTTTATATTCATTGTGAATATGCAATCTACTGCGTTGTCTGTGTTTAGCACACATTACGGTGTTTTTCTTCAAGTTTTGTCCCTATGATGCAGGTAAATCATGGCTCTGGGATCGATGCGCTCTGCCATCGCCCTGATTACCTGTGTTCTCGATCGTTGCGCTCTCCCATCGACTTCTCTTCCTCTTTTCTTGCGGAAGTCGCTGCGTGAAGCTGGTCAGCTTCCTGGCTGAGAAAGCACTCAAACACAAACAGCGGCTTTATTAACCCCGAATCTTGGGGTGATACAGAGCAGAAGGGTAGATTGGCAATCTTGGGTGAGCTTGGATGATCTTTCTGAGTTAGGAGAGGTGCGCAGCACAATCACACGGGTAAGAATTTCTAGATTGGCAAACTGTTTCCTTAGATTTATCAAATTTCTGCACCGACCGGGCATTAGTATGAAATGAAATGGTATTTTAAAATATTGTACGACGATAATATGGCATTGATTTGATATTACGCTGTGAAGCACAGACTAGCTGACAATCAATTGACGTATTAATTATTTAGCAAATCACCATTCACTGAGAATCATTGATGTAATGCTGTGTATCATTTTAGGGAAGACACCGGACTTGTGTGTGGGTAAATCAGACATTGTACCTGATTTGTTATTCCACAGTTCTACATGCGAACTGAGATACAAACTTTACTTAAAGTGCACTTCAAGGTATCAGTTTTCCTCTGAACTGGAGTGACCTATAACGGAAACAGGGGGCGACATGGTAACCATTGGGTGGCGCGCTGGCCACACACCTTTGGGGGCGCGGGTGGACGTCCTGGCAGTGTTTTGGCTGGATAATGTATCGTCTCCTGTGTCTGCCTGAGTTTTCTTCAGGTACTCCAGTTTCTGTAGTAGTACAAAAACATGCAGTTAGATGGCACTGCTGAATCGCCCTTAGTGTGCTTCCTTGTGTTTGTATGTGTCCTGCCATTCACTGACATCCAGTCCGAGGTTTTCTAGCCCCGTGCTTCTCTGTATCGGCTTATGGTTCACATCAAAGCTGTACTGGATAAGCGGTTATGGAAGATGCATGGATGGGTGAACTAAGCAGATTAACCTATCAGGTCGAGTCTTCTGTGGGGGTCTGTCCAATGAAAATCCTTGTGAGAGCATTTTCTCCTCCCACACACCAGACGGGCTGCTCTAACCTGTATGGTACCCATGGCATTAGGCAGGATGCAGGCTGGAGTCACGGCATCCCCGGAGGGCCTGGCGAATGGTGGAGATCGCGGCGGAGATCGCGGCCTCGACCCCAGTCAGCTTTCTCCCAGGGATGCGGGTACCGTCGAGGTGTCTGACCTCAGTGGCCCCAAGCCCCTGACCTTCGACCTCCTGAATATGGTCGTCTCCTTCAAGCGCATGGTGATCTTCCTGGAGCCAGTGAGCGACGTCATGATGCTGGTGAAGTTCCTCTTGGGGTGAGTGTGAGTCAGCATGGGGATCTACCTGCTATTTCTGACTGTGATGCTGTCCTTCTCTGACAATGGCTGTTGTCTTTTCTCGGATAAGACACAGTGGTCCCTGACTGCTGATAGAAAACTTGTATGGGTAAAATTTACATTTAGTGGCTATGGATGGGGGTCGTTCTCTCATCAGTGATTCGTTCTTGAAGACCTGACTGACGTCTAAAGTTCCTATTGGTCTAGGATGTCCCACCTCCAAGTTTCTCTATGGTTCTGCCATCATTATTAAGTTGATGTGACGTTTCTGATGGTGGCTAGCAGTGATGGCAGATCACCTTCAGTTAGACCAGTGTTTCCCAACCCAGTCCTCAGGGAACCCCGGTCAGTCCACATTTTTGCTTCCTCTCAGCTCCCAGTGCATCTGTACCATGTATTCGGTGTTCCTGATTGGCTGGGAGCTCAGGACTGGGTTGGGAAACACTGAGTTAGATGTTTAAGCCTGATGTTAGGATCTCGCCAGTTGAAACACGTGGGGCACGTCTGACAGCGTACTCGCACTTGGCCCAGTAGCCTTGTACCGCGCCTGTGTGGAGTGCCTCCACCCCCCACAGCTCGGTGCTTACGTCATGCTTCACAACCCATTGATGTCATGTCTATGTTCTGCACTTGGCCACAGTTAGCGTTCACACTAGATTTGTACCATGCCCAAGTCCAGCTGACTGTGCCACGGTCCAGGCACAATCGCAGATCATCACACTACTCGCATGAGCTGGACTTTGGGGGTCAGGTGGGCTTGGGCGTGGTACATGTCGCCTCGTTTGAGTATATACCCTTAGTCCCCTTGCCTTGTTGACCCCCACAGGTGGAGGATGCCGCTCTGCTCTCTCTTCTGCTGTGTCGTCCTCAACGTCCTCTTCCTGACACTCAACGAAGGTGAGGATGCTCCTCCCACGGCGAGGGTGGGGCCCAAGCCCTATGCCCCAGGGGCAACTCAGGGCGGGGACATCAAGAAAATACCCCAAGCCTGTGGCAGATGAAGGGCAACGGGGCTCATTTATTTGTTTGCTTGTGTAGATTATGGATGGATGGATGGATGGATGGGGAGATAGGTGTAGAGGTAGATAGATGTCATTGTTCTTGTGTTTTGTGGCTTTGCTGATTTGCAGATATTACTCTTGTAATGCTTAGCAGACCCTTAAATGTGCCCAGTTCAGCATCTCCTGGCTTTGCTCTGGAGCCGCTGAGTGTGCGGCTCACCAGCTTTCCCCGTCTCCCTTCCCAGCGGCCTGGTTCTCCCTCTGCCTGCTGGGCATCTCCACCCCCGCGGCTCTGGGCTACTTCCGGGAGTGCCGGCGGGGCTCGGCCAGCGAGACGGCCCTGCGGCGCAAGCGGCACCATGCCGTGCAGCGGCGAGACCTGCAGACCGTGCGGCTCAGCCGACAGGAGGCGCTGCTGGAGGTCAAGGGGCTGTGAGTGTCGGGGCAGGGGTGTCGGAGGGGGTCAGGTAGACTCTGAGGAGCGCGGTGAACCTGGAGAATGCGGACGCCCCCCAGGCATTGTTAAAGCAGCAGGAAAGGGCTGGAGGCGACAGCTTATGCTCAGGGTGCCAAGAGAGAATGAAAGAGAAGAATGGGAGAAGAGTGAGGGATCGATAGAGAGAGAAGGGAACGGGGGAGTCAGAGGGAGAGAGAGAGAGAAAGAAATGAACAGAGAAACGGGGCTGAGAGGGTCTGAGAGAGAGAGAGAGGGAAGAGAGGAACGGGGGAGAGGGAGAAACCTGGACACCCAGCATGGCTGTCCGGTGCTGAGGCCGCTTCAGGACCTCAGACACACACACACACACACACACACTGGCTTAGAGAACTTGAAAACAAAGGGCTGGCAAAGTGAGAGGGAAGTGGTTTCCCATCGTCAAGAGGAGCCAGGAGGAGCACGGTGCCTACAGGAAACCCGGCATGTCAGCAGCTGGCTGCAGGGCAAATCCGGCCAGCCACTGCTGTTAGACTTTGGAGGATGGCTGCTGGCTGTTACAGATAGAGCCATTTATCAAAACTTGGAATGATGTATGCAGGCATTTGTAACTTCTTAGGAGACAGTTGCTATTATCATGGTTAACATCAAGATTAAGATAGGATAGGATAAGACAATATTGGATAAGATAAAAGATAAAAACTTAGTTGATTCCAGGGGGAAATTATCCGACATTATTTTCTATCCAGCCCTGTAACGACATCGTAGTACACAGGTGAGATTTGTGGTTATTTTGCTTGTTTACATGCTGTCCATGGTTCCTGTTCACGCAAGCCATTTTACACGTGAAGGCGACATTAAGACCCATGTGCGTCAGGGCAGGTAGGAGGTTTGGGGCCCAGAATAGGTCAGAGGACTGATCCTGATGCTGTCCCCCATCACCGACGCAGGCTGAAGCAGCTGGACGACATCCTGACGCAGACGTGCCTGTCGGCCGAGTCTGTGTACAAGGTGCTGTACTGGGAGAGTCACATCGCGTCATCTATGTGAGTACTAGCCCTGTGACTGCTGTGGGGGCTCTGTTTCCAGAGTAACTGCCTTTCAGGCATCTGGGTGCTGATCCGAACAGATTTTTACGAGTTTCTGCGCTGCTCCCCCTGCAGGTTCTACGGCAGCCTGCTGGTCCTTCTCTGCCTGCTCTACACTGCCCCCATGGGCTGGACGCTGGTCGTCGTCAACAGTGCCCTCTTCCTTTGGAACAGGGACTTTCGGCGAGGTGAGTGATGTTTGACAGGCATTCTGCACGCGGGCTGTTGCCGTGGATGCTGAGCTAGCACTCATTGGATGCAGGATTTTAGGGTAATTTTTCATCCATAATTGTATTTATATAACTGATATTTGCATTGGGGTGTATAGCCGAACTGCGAGACCCCCAGGGGGTCTAAGGAATTTATCAATGTCTCCCTAGACACGCAGAACAAATCCCTGTTAATTAATTAAAGTTTCAGGTTGGACAGAAAGGAGAATGGCTTGGCATTTACAGGTGTGAATAATTTACTGATCGGGCCCCATTTCCAGCTAGCAGCCCAGATATTACCTGAAAATGCCTGTGGTGTTCAGTTCTGTCCCAGTGGTGGCTTCTGCCTCCTTGGTGCTGGGAACACATCCAGCACTACATGATAAAACACTCAGCTAGTCACTTTCCCTATTTGGCCACTAGGGGGATGTATAGAGTTTTTCTTTTTTCCTGTCTGTTTTTTTGTTTCTCGTAAGATTTACGAGTCTGTTTTTTTTTATGTATGTATTAGCCAGCCTGTGTATCTGTTGGGTCTCGAAATGATTAATGAAAGCAGTGGTACTGAGTCAACATGTTGGGTCATTGAATGTCAGTCATGTTGGCATGGTAACCAGGCCCTCACCGTCAGCAAAGGAACCCAGGCCGGGCGCAGTCGGACGCCCTGGAGCCGGGCCAGTGGCAGGTAGCATCAGCTGTTGGGCCCCTGAGCACGGCCCTTAGGTCCCGGTTGCTTCATGAACTGACTGTGCAGCACACCCCCCAGCCCCTGACATAATGACTCCAGGACCTGGCATGCGATGGACAGCCCTGCGGGGTCCTCACATTCCCACACACTCATAGCTGCGTTCCCTGTGCGTATTGCCTCAGCAGATCGATGCGATCCCAGCATCCACACTGCTCTGGGCTCCGGGGGCCGATTCAGGGTGCGGGGGGCGGCGAGTGGAATCCGAGCCATATCCTGTGGAGGTCAGCCCCCACTCCAACTGTGGCTGTTCCCCCCCCCCCCCGTTTCTCCCGAGCCATAAATATCCCTCCAACAGGAGACCCGTCTTCTGTAACTCTGCCTTTTAAAATAGATCACGCAGCAGTTGTCCTGCTGATGCGTCCCGACAGCACAAAGTAATTGTGGAGTTTTCTGACAGGCAGTTGGACGCTGTCTGAGCAGAGCGGCAGCTTGTGACGTCAGCCGGTGCGATGATGCAGTTAGAGGCATCTGTTTCCTCCCTGCCCGGTTTAAGAGTGACTCCCTAAACACAGAGAGGATGCTGTTTTAGTGCTAAAATCTGCTGTACCTGCATTTCTTATTACTTATTGTGCTATTGCAGGTGGTGTTAAGGAAATCATTATGGCTTTATTTTCTCACGCTTGTGCACCTGAGTGACTCTCTGTGGCATCGCTGGGGTCTGGCAGCGCTCATGACTATGAGGGATGGATCTGGCTTTCGGGAACCCGATTGCTGGTTTGAATTCCGGGGCCTGCAGATTGGTGCTGCTGTTGGGCCCCTGAGTGAGGCCCTTAACCCCCCGGGGGTGCTGCATGCTGGCTGACCCTGCATTGTGACCCCCACGCTTGCTCTCACGTCTATGTGTGTCTGTGTCTAATGGAGAGTAAAGCAGAATCGTTATTCTATTCTAACTGGAACTGTCAGTCATCATTTAATGAAATCTGACCCCTGCTCCCCCCAGTCATCCTGGAAAAGAGGGACCTGCTGCAACAGGGCTGCCTGAAGGCCGCCGAGGAGGCTGAGAGCTCTGAGCCGGAGCAGCCGGGCGTAGGGGACCGCACCCCGACACCCAACAGCATAGAGGTGAGTGTCAGCCCCAGCAGGGGGCGCCGTGGGGCTGATCCCTCACTGTCTGTCTGAGGCTGTGTTACCTGCACATGTCACCCTGCTAGCATCCTTACTGCTGCTGTTATGGTTTTAAAATGGCCGTCCCTGGCCCCCTGCAATCCTTGCTGATATCTACCTGTGGGCTTTGAGTCGTGTCACTTTGTATTATAGACTAAGCAGGGAACCCCCCCCGTCCCTCTTCACCCCAAGCTTCAGTGTGACTCAGGCTCTGGTCCTGTGGGGGTGGTTGCAATGCTGACAGACCCCAGGAGGGGGGCCCCGCAAGCCAGGCGATGTGCCATGCAAGTGCCCCGGAACCGGCCTGCCGCATCCTGCCTCTTGTTTTCTTTCACCTTTCAGCGGCATTTTTCTTCGTCCTCAGAGCCCCCAGCATCCGTCAGCCAAGCCCCCTTGAATCACTTCTGTTTAAATTGGCTCTCTCGCCCCCTGATTTATGGTGTGAAATGGGAGATCTCTTCACTGGGATCGGAAACCCCCCCACCACCACATTCCGATCAGGCCCGGAACATTCCTCTGGCGCTGGCGCACACGGTCGATCACATGACCACCTTGGTTTGGCGAGTTTGCGGCACAGGTGCGCCCCCTGCAGGCTCACGTGCGCCACTTGGCAGGAAGAGTTGATTAGCTCAGAGCGGTTCAAGCTGGGGGACTGTGAAATATTAGCTCATTAAATTCGCCTGGTAAAATGCATTATAAAAAATTATGTAATACATTTTTAAAGAGATTTTTTGGGAACTAATGTTCTGTTCAAGTTTCTGCGGGGGAAGAGAGGGGCACTCCCCTGTAGCCATAATAACTCATGGGGTGACTGACTCTTGGACAGAGGTTAACCCTCCCCCCCCAAGCACCCCACCAGTGAATCTGCTTCTTTGGGGTGGGGGTGCGTGAGAGGGAGACCTCTATGTGTGGATTGCGCGTAGAGGGACCCAGCATGTGAGGTGAGCTCCCACCTCTGTCCGCTCCTCAGGACTTCTCCCCGGGAAGCGTCGAGGAGGCTGAGGAGGCGGAGCCTGATGATGACTTCAAAGACGCCATAGAGGTGAAGTCCCCTCCCCCCATCTGTCATTAATTGTGAGTTTGTGGAACCACAAACTCATATTAATAAAGGACCAAATTCTCAAGCCGCCTGCTGTTTGGTTTTAGCTGCAGAAACTGAGAGTCTGTCATATTTTGAGGGCCATTGGGGGTGCTTGTGGCTGTCTGTGGACAGGCTGTCTGTGTGGCTGGCCCTCTTCCAGGGCTGGTGTCTCCACGCCACGTGGGTCGATTTAGGCTCAGAGATTTTTGCTCTTAACTTAACCTCTCTGTCTTCACCACCTTGCTGGCGAAGGAGTCACCGGCCCCCCTTTCGGTAAGTTGGGTGTTGGGTGCTGCTGTTTGATGCTCAGTAACTCATTGGGTGTGGAGTTCTATGTGAGAGGAAGCAGCCAGGGTGGTATTAGGACGGCCGTGCTGTTGGACACACTGACGCGGACATAGATGCTGCCTTCGCCCGTCTCTGGCCTTTCACTTAAGTAATGGAAAAAGGTTCAGTCTGCTCTTATACCATAGCATTGTTCCCCAACCCAGTCCTCATTTTTTCTCCCTTCCTGTTCCTGGATTTGCTGGGAGGGAGCAAAAATGTCTGCCAGGTAGCTGGGAGGGAGCAAAAATGTCAACTGACTGTGGGTCGCCGAGGACTGGATTAGGAAACACTTCCATAGAGAGATTTCATCAATTTAAATTGTGCCTGATGTGAAGTCAATTTAGATAAAAGTATGTAGGTATTGAGATTTTAAAGCTTGTCTAAGTATTTATCTAATGCTGTAATCCACAAGAGACATGCAGTTTAATTGGTGTATTTCAGTTAATTTTTAAGATTGGTGTTTGCTGGATTATTGCAATAATAGCAGTTCCCTGTGACACAAATGGATGGCCACATTAAACTCCTCCCTGTGTGGTTTCCTGAATCCTGAGTTAATTAAGTATATCCGCTGTGTGGTTTGGATCGGCTGTCTTGGTAACATTGTGGGACGTCGGTCACTAAGGATGTACAGTAATTCATTGTTTATGAACTGCCTGCCTTTGTTCCACTCTGCTGTCCAAGGAGGCCCCACTGGTGGCATTGGTGGTAAGTGTCCTCTAGGGGGCACTGTGTTTCTGTTTGGCTTGGGGGGGAGTTGTCTTTAAGGGCTGGGGCCTTCCTTCACAAGTCATCCGCTGACCCACCCCGCGCCCCATGACAGGAGGACGACGACGTGCCTGCGGGGGCTCCGGAATACGACTCCACGTCAGACAATGGCTTACTCAGCCGGAATGAGCCCATCCGCAGCAAGGTGTCCAAGCTGACAGAAAGGCTGCGCAAGCTCAACAGTGGCGCCAACAATGCTGGTAGGTCTGCTTAGTCTCTGACCCCACCCCACAGGCCCCGCCCACTGATGCTGGCCCTGCCCCATGCCCCACCCCCAGCTTATTCAGGGTTGTCGGCACTGTCAGGCTGAATCCCACAGAGACTATGCTGCCAGTGTTCAGATCCCCAGTCATTTGTTATTAAGTGGGATACACGATGGTGAGATGGCTCGAATTGCGAATAGCGCTGACCCTCCTGGAATGCCCTTTTTCAACAACTCGGGCTCTTCCCGATCGGTGCCAAATCAAACCCTCTGGAGGCTCTTCCAAATCTGAAACCCCAGCCTCTCCCTTACTAGAAAACCATGAAAGGCCCGTAGCCAGGGTTGGGTCAGGCCTTAGACGACACCCCTCCTTCCCTCTCGCCTTGACGAGCGGGTCACGCCCTGCTGGTCACCCAGACCACCATGGAATCTCATCAATCCTCCAAATAGGATGGTGTCCTCTGCACAAGGAGAGAAATATAAGTTTCATTCACTGATTTGAAATGCACTGGAACGCGTGTGCAGACCAACACAGGGGCTGGTCTCTGGCTGGGTACTGCACTGAGTCACAGTGGCCAGCAGAGGTCAGTGTTGCAGTATTGATATGGTCCAGCCTTACTGCTCGAACACCTGTGCCAATTTCCACCTCTCCCTTTCCTGTGTTTGGCACATCTTCTGTCAGACATGTCAGCCATCCACTGGGTGGGACCGTGCTGTCAGATTCTCCCAGGAGAGAGTAAGAACCCCCCCCCTCCCCTATAGATTAATTTCTAGTTTTTTCGCACACGCCATGTTTGATGCTGTGGCTTTGGGTGTGGTGAAACACTTTCTTGATTTGTGATAAATAGAAACTCCATACAGTGTGACTCAGCTCAATTTGCAGATCGAATCTTAAGATGTACGTTCCAAACAGGACAGGGATATGGCCCACCCCGGTGACATCATCGCTAAGTGTGGCACTGTAGCCGACTTCAGATGGTGACAGGGACATTTGGGGCCCTGGGTGTGGCTCAGATGTTGAGATGTTTGTTTCATCCTTGCGTGTTGTTTTTAAACATAAGACGAGTGTGATGCTTTGGGGTAGTACCCACAGAAATCTGTAGGGGGCGCCCTCATGGTGCCAGAAACCCCACTTTTGGGTGCGCGGTTAGAATTGTGTGCTCACAGTGGTTCACTGCAGGGATCAGTGGCGCAGTCTGACGCTTCTTCAAGTTAAACAGCAGTTCTGAGATTTGGGGTTCCAGTGGAAACATACTCTCACACCCTGCACGCAGTGAGGCATGCACAGATCAGGGCAGCAGATTACAGGCAAAGCAAGTGGGGTTCAGCCAGCACATCTCACCGGCGTCAGATTAGCTGTAGGGTCTGGGCCAGATCAGCTCACTGGGAACCGGTCCTGCCTTTCCCACCTGTACTCTTGGCTGTGTGGAGTTCAGTAACACCTGCCTGGAAGTCTGGGAGGGATCGGGCCGCGGTCTCTCACTCTGTGTGGGCCAGCAGGCGTCTGGGTAGGGTGCAGTTCCTCCAGCCGTGTCAGTAGGGGGCTCTCTCTCTTTTTCAGGGCATAATAAAATTAACTAGTTCATAGGGATAATAGAGGGGAAGCAGGCCACTGGACAGATGGGGGAGGGGGCATGAGACCTGAGAGTCGTGTCTCCGCCAGCCGAGTCGCAGCCTTGACCTTGGGGCTCAGGTGGGCCCTGAGGGCGTGTCGGACTGCCCTCCTAATCCAGGAATCCCGGGAGCCTCAGAGCCCCATTGTGATCAATATCGCAGACTGATTAAGCCGCTGAGACATCGCCCTGCCCCAGGAAAGAGAGGCCCCCTAAGAGCAGGCCGGCCACCCGGATAACACCCGTGTTTATCTAAGGGAAGGTGGTTAAACTGTCACTGGGTCAGCGGTCAGCTACCGGGTCATTAGTCACTCTGTGGGGTGGGGGGGGGAAGAGTGTCTTTCTCAACAGCAAATCCTTTGAAAGGACGTCTACCCACCAGTGAAGGGTGGGCTATAAAATAATGAGGAAGTGTCTCTTTGTCTGTTATCAGCACCCCCACCCCCAAGCCACTCCAGAGTGAACCCACAGGCAGGATGAACAGGATGGGACTCGGCACCCCCTTGTGGCAGGAACAGGAGAGGCTGTCTCTGGGGGGGGGCAGCTGGCACTGCCAAGGAAGGTGTCTACCAGTGCACTGAGAACACGCCTGGAACATGCTCAGAACAAGCTTAACATGCACTGAGAAGACGCTTGGAACATGCTCAGAACAAGCTTAACATGAACTGAGAAGACGCCTGGAACATGCTCAGAACAAGCTTAACATGCACTGAGAAGACACTTGGAACATGCTCAGAACAAGCTTAACATGAACTGAGAAGACGCCTGGAACATGCTCAGAACAAGCTTAACATGCACTGAGAAGACACTTGGAACATGCTCAGAACAAGCTTAACATGAACTGAGAACACGCCTGGAACATGCTCAACATGCACTGAGAAGATGCTTGGAACATGCTCAGAACAGGCTTAACATGC
>JAABNX020000047.1:3829312-3849720 GCA_015163995.2 Mormyrus lacerda | reverse complement strand
AGTTACTTCAGTTACTTATTTCTCTTTGTCATCAGACAGTCTTCCCAGATGCAACCTCTCTTGTCACTCTCTCACCGTTTTAATAGCCTTTGCCCAAATCCGCCTTTAAACCAACCCATACTTTACAGGTCTGGTTCACACCCTAAAGCCTCATTTTGCTGTAAGGTCACATGTACTGAGTAGACCGGTGTTTCTCAGTCCAGTCCTCGGGGTACGTCCCTGTTCCTATACCTGACCCAAACAACCAATAAGACAGAATGCCTGGTAGAGGCGTGTTGGAAGCTCGGAAGGAACAAAAATGTGGACTGGGGGTCCTCGAGGCCTGGACTGAGAGACACGAGTAAACAACGATATGTTAGTTTCATCATTACCGACGTTTATGTTTATATGAGAGAGAGTCCAGGGCGGGGGGGAGAGGGCCACACTAGGCTCACAATGATGCTGTGGATTCCTTCCTGTTGGGAGCACCTTCCGAGTATCTGAAATGAAAGATGCTGGGTTTCTCGCCAGTAAGAAGGAGAGCGGGTTTGGTGTGAGTGTGCATGTCTGTGCCTGTGTGTCCTGCAGGGGGCGTATCACTGGAAGACGGTGTGGTAGGTGGGGCACTGGTGCGACTTCATGTGCTTGACGGCGAAGCGCAGCTCGCGGCTGCGCTTGTCCCACTTGTGGATGGCGGTGAGCAGCAGCTGCTGGTCGGCGCGGCGACCCATGATGAGGAAGCTGCCCGCCAGGCCATCCAGCTGCGCACACGGGCAGTCAGCGCCGTTCTTCAGGTGCAGCACCAGCCGCTTCAGGTCCCGTTTGCGCAAGGCCCCCATCTTCAGCACCTTCTTCTTTTTCTGTGCCGCCACCAGCTTCCGGTCGCCCTTCTCTCGCTTCACCTCCTTTATCTTCATCTTCAGCGCTTAATGATGGGGGGGGGGGGCAGAGACGCTGCATTAGTTCATCAGTCAACCACCCACCGCCCTCATTTTGGATTTCATACCCCTACTTCATTAATTACAAAGCTGGTATTTTAATGGTTCAGCTGTGGTCACTAACCTTGCTGAAAGGTCCAACAGAAAACCAATGAAATCTTGGTCAACATCTAATTCAGAAATCTGTGCTTTAAATTTTAATGTTGCCCTCAGCCTTGAGATGTGTCCAATCTACCAACCTTGCTGAAGGGTACAACGGCTGGCCTTTCTTGGGAATCAAACTTTCAACTTGGACTCTGGACCATCGTGCTACCTGCTGTCTTGCATGTGGTTTTCTATGTCACATTTATTATGGCATCATGCGGTGCCAGTAGCCCCCCTTAAGTGCTTTTTTTGGACCCATACAGAACTCCTTCCTCTTCCCTCACTAGTTGGGCCTCATGGAAACAGAGTGTGTGTGTGGGGGGGGGTTCTCCCAGTCCTGACTGAGCAGTTTATGTCTCTCGAGAGATGAGTCAGTTACCCCACAAGGCACTAACTCTGGAATATTCCGGAAAAGCGGATATCGCTTCAGCAGGCCCCGCCAAACATCAGGCAAGAAGAACGCAAACAAAACAAGAGGAAAGTAATTAAACAAGGGTGACCCCAACGGAAGCTCCTGCCCACATCTGCAACAAAGGGGCCACGATGTTGTGGTCGAGCCAATGTGCATCGAATACCAAATCTGCAGGCTGACTCCCCGTGGTCTCCGGGGACAAATCCTGTCCTCCGCAACCCAGCGGTCCACATGTCTGCATGTCTGTGCACTGACAGCTTCAGGCTACCAGGTCAACAGAACAATTGGGGGGGGTTAGGGAGGGGGGTATCGTGCTGTTTGTTTTGGTACGTCTCAAGCTGCCCCCCCCCACACACACACACACACTCTCTACAAGGAATAATACAGGTGACCATCGTATATAATTCTGAATCTATGGATGGTTGTCTGTTATCAGAGAAATGCCACCTTGTGTCTCCTTGTCTCCACATGCTTGTTGCGCACCTTCAGCTCAAATGGTGTCACGTGATGCCATTAGAAAAGCCAGCAGCCCATGGCTTTTCAAGAACCTCAGGTCGGACTCAACAGCGAGGCCGCAAAGAGAGGGAGAGAGAAAGGGAGAGGAACTACTACTGTAGAAGGGCTTTCTGTTGAACCAAGCACTTCACCTTCTTGTTAATAAAGCTCCTGTACGCCCCCTTATGTCAGACCAACTTATCCTGTCACTTTAGGCAAACTTGGCTACGTGGGGTAAGAAACAGGCTATACAGGCTGACAGTTAAATACCAGTGACAAACGTGACCTGTGAACACGCAAAGCTAACAACACCCGAAAATAACAACTCGAAACTAACACACAAAGCTAACAATCCCAATGCTAATGACACCTGCAGATAGCAACACCCAAAGATGATACCCCAAGTTAACACCCAAAGCTAACACCCGAAGCTAACACCCAAATATGATACCCCAAGTTAACACCCAAAGCTAAAACCCAAAACTAACACCCAAGTTAACACCCAAAGATGACACCCAAAGCTAAAACCCAAAGCTAACACCCGAAGTTAACACCCAAACCTAAAACCCAAAACTAACACCCGAAGTTAACACCCAAAGATGATACCCCAAGTTAACACCCAAACCTAAAACCCAAAGCTAACACCCGAAGTTAACACCCAAACCTAAAACCCAAAACTAACACCCGAAGTTAACACACAAAGATGATACCCCAAGTTAACACCCAAACCTAAAACCCAAAACTAACACCCGAAGTTAACACCCAATGATGATACCCCAAGTTAACACCCAAACCTAAAACCCAAAGCTAACAACACCCTGTTTTTGAAGGCCACCAAAGAACTGGGGATCATGACTGGTGATGCTGGCCTGCATTCCCCGTCTGCAATCCAGGTCAATCCACATTTTGTTTGGCACATTCCTGAATCTGTAACCCACACTGTGCTGGAATCTGGAGAACCTTTTCTTTTGGGAAATACCCTTCCTTGTGGCAGAGGATACCTTTCAAAAGCATCTGTTGAAACTAAGGTGAAAAGTCCCTAAAATCCCCCTGGATTCTCAGGTGGGGGTCCAGCAGCAACACTGCTAAAAGAAGAGCAGAATACTAATTACCCTCTTGGGAGACAGAGAGCTAATTGCAAATCCAGAGCTTGGTCGGTATGTTTATAGGTGTTTATAATTTTGTTCCAGTTGAGCATCCTTCCATGTCACTGCAGGCCTTCTGTGTGCCTTCCACGTCACTGCAGGCCTTCTGTGTGCCTTCCACGTCATTGCAGGCCTTCTGTGTGCCATACCGGTTTTGTCCAAATGCTTAGTCATTTCCTCCACAGTGACCTGCAACCTCGAGGAAACCTGCCCACTGATGCCATATCTGAAGTACCAAAGTTCACAGTGTTCACACTTCAGAAGGTCCCTGGTACATTACTTCTCCTGCCGCTCCACCGCTGTCCCAAATGTGTTCAATGTCGAGTCTATGACATCACTTATCTGCTGTCGTTGTAGCATCTCGGTAATTAATATACAGCTACAAAAGTATATAGACATACCCACAGATATATATATATATATATATATATATATATATATATATATATTCTGAGCTGAATGCGTCACATTTGGAAACTGGTGACTTGTTAATGTTTCCTACCACACTGTGCTTATTCCCCTCCTGCTAGCAAATTCGCTTTCACTAGCTGCTGGGTCAAGTGCTGAAAGGCTGCGGTTTAGCATTGAATCCTGTCCTGAGGATTAATGCACTGTAGGTCAGGCGAACTGCACACCAGCTTTAAGCACATGATACTAAAACTGATGGCTTCAAACCCCATTCTTATGTCAATACAGGTCAAAATAAAGTAAGAGAAAGCACAGGCATCCCCTGGTTTTAGCCTTGATGGTCTGTCGACTATTGCGAGCCACGTGAACCATGTTTAATTCTGATTCTTGCACTGTCACGCAGGAACGACCCCTGTGGGCTGATTTGGCCCTGAAACATCTAACCATTTCAGGGTTACTTATTACGACTTTCGCTGTAATAACACAGCAACAGCAGCTAACTGGAACAAATCTCTAAATCTCCTTACTTATTATTTATCGTTCGCCAAGTAAAACAACTAATGTGCAGTTTCTATTCGTGTCCTCTGGTCCCGACGGAGGGCAAATCCCACAGATTGGGTAACATCGCATATCTTTGTGTTGCACTCAACAAAGTACATTTTTTCTTTTTCGGAATCGTGTGGTGGAAACTTTCACTCGCAACCAATGCACGCTTTAAACATACAGCCCTGCAACTCCATTCCTTCTTTTTCCTGCAATTACATCCCCAGATTGTGATAAAGTTCACGACCCCCTCCATGCACCGCTTCCCCAACTCGAGTAATTTGTCATAAAATAACGACACGAAAGGACCAGGAAGGTGGAAATTCAAACGTCACGTCAATGTGCATCTGGATTTGGGTTCTGTTTGGGGGCCTACGGGTGGGTGGGGGGGTAATTTCAAAGCTGCCTTTTAATGAATGAGGGCTCTTAAGATTCGCCAGGAATGCTCTCAGCAATCAGTAACTGATGGGGGGGGGGAGTCACTGCGGACGTTTACTCGGGGCTCGCGAGCCTGTCCCGCCCACCTCCGCCCTACCCATGAAAAGACCGTTATGTTTTAAATGTATAAGCTTTCAGGTCTCAACAAGGGAAGGTCTAGACAGGTTTGTGTATTAGTACAAAATGCAGAGAAGTCAGCAGGGGCACAGTGGTTAAGGAGTCTTGCTTTAAATGGAACAGCTGCAAGTTTAGTTCCCAAGAGAATTTGACTCCCAGTACAGCAATAAACTATTTTAAAAATCCACCAACTTAAAAAGTATGAATAGAACACTGAATTCTACTGGTGCACAGCGGTTCAAAAGCAAAGCTGTGTTCAGGAGCGAGGGGTCCAGTGATCTTACTGGGCATCAGGTGACAGGTCATTTTCTCTTATTCCTATAAGACTGACAGCAGTCACATGACCACAAACAGCCTTTTTCTGAACACCAAATGTTATCCATCCCCTGAAAGAAGGACACTGTATCTGAGAGACACTGAGGGGGAATAAAGCAGCAGCAGACTGAGCCAGTAGGACATGGGTTTGTGATCCCAAGAAGCTTTAGGGTTGAGTTTTGGAGTACAATGCTTGACATGAATCAGTACAGTAAAATACCCAGCCTGATCAAACAGGCAAAATTCATATCAGTCATTCATATCAGATCATACATCTGTCACTAGTTGCATGAGGTGAACCTTAATTTTTTTCTTGTCGTTTTTTTTTTGGGGGGGGTTACTTACCAAAATCACTGGCACAGAAGTGTTCCATGATGGCGTCAGCTTTCATCTCGTTGTCGCAAGGTGGGCATGCTTTGGAGGCTGCGTGGGGAGTGACGACAGAAGGGGCATGTTAACATGCAGTCGTGTTACACCAGACAACGACCCTCGTAAGGGCGTTACATGCTCATCCAGGGACTTAAGCACATTAAACAACAGGCATTTATGGCTTTATGAACCCACATTGTCCTTCTGGAGGAACCTGATGATACGTAGGTGGACATACTTTTTATATTGCTCCCAAGCAGGAAATTCTCACACTACAGTTAGTAAGATGAAGGTAAAAAGGTGTCAGATTTTCCAAGTTGTGCTTCTTCCCTGTCAGTGCTGAGATCCTTTTGCCACCCTGTCTCCATGGCATCTGTCCCTGACAACCCCCCCGTCCACCTCCCGCGCAGGTGTCTTTGCTCAAGCTCGCCCCCTGCTGGCCCAGAAATAAGGCAAGGGGTCCATGAGCACATGCCGAGTCCTGTGCTTGTTGGTGGGTGTTAACAGATTTGGAAGCTGAAGTTGTTGAATTTCCACCAGGAAAATCCAGCAGTAGAGAGCTGGAGATTTTGCACTGCTCCATGTTTCAGTCTGAATGCCATCGAGGCGTTAACAGCCTAGCTGGGAAAAAACTGGAAAGAGTTAACATGCACGCGTTCCCGTAAATGAAAGAGCACAGTGTGTGACTCAGGACCGAGGTGCCACAGACCGGTACCGGAGTTCTACCAGGCCACAGAACGCTAGCGTGTTTCGGAGTGGTTGGTCTATTTCCAAAAATAAACTTTATATTTAAAAAATTTTCACGACCTCTCACATCTGTACATTCTGTTCACATATGAAATAAAAGGAAAACGGCAAACTTATAAAACTGCCAACTGATCGGTCCCTGCCCTCGTATCCCTGGCTGTTTTATGGGTCCTTGAAAGCTTTTCCGTTGTAAACCGGTCCTTGTGCATCAAACGTTGACTGGAGGGAAGGTTGCTGGTTCAGATCCCATGATCGGCTGCTTTGGATAAAGGCATCTGCTAAGTTCATGTGCCTCATGAGATGTGAATGCGTACGTGACTTTTGTGGGGTTTTATTTATTTTAAAAGTACGGCATGAGCTCTGTTGGCACCAAGGGTTAAACACGAGTCTGTCTCAAAAGAAAAAAACACCTAAAGTGATGAAATGAAGTGCGGTCCTGAATACTAATGTGTCTGGTCTCAGAACTAAGTCCCAGTAGGTGTCTACTCCTGATGTAATATCTTCACGGAGGCCGCAGCCGCTGCTGGACTGCCCCCGGGGAGGCTTTCTGGGTCCAGCTGGACCTTTAGCGTATTTTGTTTATAACACCACCAATCGCGTAATTCACATGGAAAAAATATGTGCAGTGAGTGGGATTTTTCCACAATGTGGTGCATATTAAAGCATTAATGAAAAAGTAAATCTGTCACTTGGAATCATTTCTCGCATGCATCAAGAGAAAGTGCTTCAAAGGGATTTTACATACAGTACATATATAGGGAGAGATTTTAACACATATCCATCCATCCATCCATCCATCCATCCACCTTCCAGACACTTATCCAGGTTGGGCTCTTGGGCCTGGAGCCTATACCAGGGTTCACTCTAGATAGGATGCCAGTCCATCAAAAAAAAGGTGTTTCCAGAAGGTTTCATATACAGTATATATAAAGGGATTCAGAGATGCCTGTAGATTTCCACGTGACCTGTGATTCTCCAGTACCAGGTGAGACCACTGGAGGTAGGTGGGATTGGGGGGTGCAGACTGTGCTCTCCCCTGCTGGAAGGGAGAGAGGCATTAGCATGCAGGAAGGATTAGCTACGACCAGGCCGACCGCACCACAGTGGCGGAGAGCGGATCTCCGCGCCAGCATGCTTTTTGGTTTGCAGCCCGTGTCCCCGGCTCGCCAACGGCTGCTCAACAGAGACATCATGGCTGAAGCGACCATTGGGGGAGCTTGCCGTGTTCGGTTTGTGTTCCGTGGTTGCGTGCATTTGTCTGGTAGCATAAATTAACGCCGGGGGAAGGATAAAGGAACACTTTACTTTCTACAGACATTACTCTGACCTGTAATGGGCTGTGACAGTCACGAGAGAGGGCGAGACGGAGGCCGTTCAGCCCCGCGGACAGAGAGAGGGGTCTTGCCAAACCCCACATAAACCACTTTCAGCGAGACCCAGGCAATCTCCTCAGGTTCCTCACTTGTTTATTTTTCATGATTCACGAGAACATCTCCGCTGCCGTTCCATGACTCGTGCGTGACTGTACAGAAAAGCTGGTACGTCTGCAATCATAGACACCCACCTTTTGGGTGAGTCAGCTCGGGAAGCCATGTTGTAGTCCTCTGAATGCGGCCACAGTGAAGCGGCGGGATAAAAACAGTGTCCGGAATAAACAGAAAGCCGGGAAAGTTGACCCAGGATCAGGTCCAGACGCGACAGCTGTGATCTGACTGGATTGGTGGGTGTGACAATGCCCGCTTAAAGCCGTCAGTGTGGTCCAGCAATCGGCTCTGTTCTCAGGCCAGTCTTCTCCCTCTTGGATCATAAAGGAAGTTCCGTAACTGAATCAGTTTGATCAGAGCCGCCCTTGGCAACGTGGACACAGAACATTTCTGCGAGGTCGGGGAACCGGCTACGTCCCACCGCCACCTCAGATTTTTAAAATGTGGCATGAAAATAAATGAGAATATGAGCAGGAAACACCTGCAGGTGTCCGAGCAGCATTTGTTTGCTTGTTTGTTTGTTTGTTGAATGTCGAGTTTGTTTTTAAGGCCCATCTTAGAGCTTATAGACCATCATTGTCAATCCAGATCTCCATATTCAGGGTATGTACTGCCAGGTTCTTAAATATCCATACTCTATATATCCGTACTCTGTTTGTAACTCAACCTTCTGCATCATTTAGAAACAACGTCACTATGTTTCTGAGATATATCAGAGGATCCGTATGTGTCTTTTAGATTGATACATAACATTAATCACACAACTCTTGTCAGTACAAGCATTTTGTGTTGAGTGTTTCTTATTTTCTGGGGCATTTCTAGGATTATTGCTCCATTTTTACCGTCTCAGTACACTTCCAGCAGCATAGCTGTAGTCGTTAAACTCAGATTTTACTCCAGTAAGCAGTTTGATCTGCTTTTTTAACCATCTTTTATTGATATGCCATTTTTGCTGCTTCTTGAGTAATTTGTGTGTCTTTAACAAGCCTGTAAAACCCCCCCCCCCCCCACCCCACCCAGCCCAAGTAACGACATTTAACAGCGACAGGCAGCCATGACCTTCCCTCTGCCCTAACCTCAGTGGTGGGGGGAGATAACAAGAGGTCAAAGGTCAGAGCCAGTGAAAGCCAGGCTTTTCTGGGGATACGCACCCCCCCCCCCCTTCACATCACTGGATGCACCGCCACTATGGGAAGCTGACCGACGCTCACCTAACGCTCTGCCAGCTGGTGACTTAGCAACCAATTGGCGTGCAGCTCCAGCAAAGGCAAGAGAGACCCCCGTCTGCCTGCCCACCCCCCGGCCAAAGGCACGCCAGCCCGCTTGGAGCCACGACGTCTCACTTGAACCCCGGTGCGGTTTGTCCGGGGCTGTGCAGCACCCTCCTGGCTTCATTCCAAATGGTTGTCATGCCAACGTTGCAGAAGAAAGAGAACGTTCTTTAAATGCTCCGAGCTTCATTTTTTTCATCCGAGCTATTGACTTATTAACCCTGATAATCAGTTTTGGTTAGGAAATTTATGAACTAACTTCTGCTATCGTTTACTGCTAAAGAAATTGGAAGGGATTAATAAGAAGAAAACACTTTTTAAATGGTTTAAAAATAAAAAAATGTGAATGAATACATTTTAAACTTTTAATTCCACATTATGCATTTATTTGAAGGTTTTGCTGTCTATTTTTTAGTGTTAACTTTAAAAACAGACTGGCTAACAGTGGAGAATATGAAGCTCTTCAGCCAGCTGACACAGACTGACACAGACAGACAGAGACAGACTGACACAGACTACAGACTGACGCAGACAGCTCCAACACAGGCTCACGCAGAAGCTCCTGAGTCTCAGCATGGAACAGCTGCTGGATAACTTGAACCTGTCTTCAGAGTGTTTTTTAGTGCTGAGGTAAAAAAAATAGACTGTCCTTACCGCCCCCCCCTCCCCCCCCCCAGCCATCGCACACAGAGCAGCATTACTCCCTGGCTGCAGGTCAGAAGAGCACAACTCATTAATCCCGCCGACTGCAAACGTGATGAAACGCAGGAGCATTCGTGTATCTAAGTGTGAATTTAGCGTGATAATCCAGGAAAAGCTTTCTGATCCTCGAAACAGGGCTCTGTGTAGATAATAGTCAGTAATGACCAGGTAACCTGAGACAGAATGTATAGATTCCAGGGGCAGATTTACTGTTTCTTGGGCCCCACTTAAAAAAATCACTTTCAGGCCTCCCCGCCCCCAGTGTACTGACTGCTTGTGGCCAATAGGGGCCTTCGGCGAAGGCATGGACTGAGTGGTGGAAACATCACTGCTGGGAGTAAAACCAGTAACTCTGTAAGGTGGCTTTTCGAACTTTTCAATAGTACAGAAACTTCCCGGTATAGATGCCTTCAGGTCTGAGGACGTGTGAAGGTTCATTTTTAAGCTTCTGTTGTATCACTGTTTATCTCCAAAGCAGGGGGGGTTAGGGCTGTGTCAGTATCCATGTGATCCACCGGTCATCCAGACATCGTCTGTCAACCCTCCCCACAGCCTGTGTAATGCTCCCCCACCAGGACACATGACGTCCAGCATATTAATGTGCAGGAGTCATAATTTTATGATTCATTTGGACTCTCAGGTAACGTTGACGGTGTAAAACATCACTGCAGGCAGATGAAATCCCACAGGACACGCTTGTCAACTGGAGCCCAGCATCTGTTTAAATGTGCAGAGTGCACGGACGAATTTAACATGCCTCCGCTGGCCTGTAAATCCCAGATCGGATCGTCCGATCAAACTGCATTCGGCAGACTGTAGATATACAATCAAGCAGGCCTGTCAGAAATGCGTGTGTGCGTGTGTTTGCTTGAGATTTGTGTGAGGTCACACACCTATGCACCTTCTGAATTAGGTCTGGGATTATCCATAACTCATGCTTCCCATTCAAAGCAGGTCCCGTCACCCCTGCCTTGTATATATACGGATTTTTCTTTGGCTTTCCAGAAGCAATGTACCCTGCAGCAGGCGGCCTGATCTTCCCCCGTGAGCGAGTCTGTTACCCCGAAATGATGCTGCAGTCAAGCTTGTACGGGCATCTGTATGGCAACTGGTCACCTGACTCACAAACCCCACAACAAGACCTTTCTGTTCTACCCCCGTTTCTGAAACCATGTGCCTTTTTATCTTATCTAGCAGACAACAGGCTAAACCAGAAAGGTCATGGAAAAAGCCAGAGTCCGTTCTCAGCCGCCTTAAAACCCCATTCATGACGATGTCCGACATTCCACGTTCAAACGAGCAGTTCCTTATTTACTTCAAAATGTAAGTTCAGTTTCAGATTTAAGAGAGTATATTTTCAACGGCAGGACATTCAAAGCAGTAAATGTGAGATTATACAGCGCACATGTTGTGAAAATAACCAAAACGTTTTCTGTTTTTTGGTAAAACCCCTCGCTGTGAAGTAGATGTGAACCGTAAGGTGAATCCCAGGTTCGGCCACTGCCCCCCCAGAGCGGCTTGGGCTCCGCAAAGCCTAAGCTGCGTGATCAGGCCGCCGTACACACCTGCTGGCCCCCCAGCAAAGGCAGCCGGCGACGGGTGACCCCATTTTATCATCATCAAGTATTTCACAAGAGCGTGATTTTCACTTCCCTGCGTAACTAGCAAAGCAACTCTCCCCATACCATATAGACTTCATATCAAGGCACGAGGAAATGAATAATAATTTTATTAACAGCAACTATGACTTTCCCAGTTTTAAGAGATTCACGGGGGGATTCAGGCTTATTTATTCGGCTCGGTTGCATTTTTTCCCACATGAAACCTGTCAACGTTATTTCCTTAATTTCTGGATGCTTTGATCACTTTTAGTGAAAAGAAACTTAGATTTTAGACTGAACTCAGCAACAGCGCTGTAGCCTACTTCAAATGAGAAAAACAGATCTTGCTGCATATATACTTTATTAAATAAAGTCTGATTTATTGGTCGAGTTGCCCATTTCGAAGCTTTCATATGTATTTTTCATAGCTTCAAAATTTCTGTCATACTTCCAGTTCATATGCAGATTTCACACAGTTCATTTTTATTTATAATGCGACGTGAGGACGCCAGTCTGTAACACACAAATGCATTTTAGCTAACATTTACCGATTAGCTTCCCCCCCCCCCTCTCTTCTGTCAAACTGCCTTTCACACGCCGTCCGTCGTCTCCTTCTCCGGCTGCCTGTTATTCCGCAGTAATTCAGCTCCAGTCTAATTTCCCGAACGGACTGCAGACCAGTCTGCGAGCGGACACCGCGCTTTCTGCATTCCTATGAGCTTTTTAAAATAGTTGAAGCATCACTCCTTTATTCCAGGGGTACAAATGCTTTCACACCACTAATAACTTCTAAAAGACTTTAACTAATAATATTTCTGCTTATGGACAAAATATTTGCCTGGAATATGTATTGAAAATTTCAGAATTTCCATAACATACTAAATAAATTCTTCTCTTGTGGTTGCTTCAGAATTTAGATTTAGATTTAAATTTAGATTTAATAATAAATCAGAAAACATGGCATTTAAATTTTGTATTGAACAGCAGAGAAAGTGAACAACAGTCAGTTAATGTAAAGCTTGCTTTTCTTGGTGTGTTTTTCTAACCCTTTGAACATCCTGGAAGTGAATCCTGGGCATTTCTGGACACAGTGAGTCATTAGTCATGATAAGGTATCTGGATCAGGCTGTCCTTTCCACCAGAACGTCTGCGGTACATCAAAAGCAAACAGCTCCCTCCTAAAGAAGCCCACCAAAAAACACACACACACAAGCTCTGCGACGGAGTCCCTCTCAGCATATACTGCCACTATCAATGCCTCTCTCCTTCATGCATCGAAACAGCGACATTAACTAACACACCTTCCCCTGGGGGTGTCTGACATTCAGTCTCTGAACTGTGATACATACAGAACTCGCTCATCAGTCAAACTTCTAATGCATGCATATAATGTACTGTAATACATACAGAACTCGCTCATCAGTTAAACTTCTCCTTCAGACTCCCACCACACGCACAGAACTGGGGAAATCCGCCTTTAGTTCTTATGCACCACATGAGTGGAACATATTACAAAATATATTGAATTTAGACTCCTTGTCTTCTCTGAATGTGTTTAAAAATCTCTTAAATCTCTATCTGAACTTAAAGAACAGTGTCATTGTTTCATATAAATTAATTTCATTCTATGTATTTTTGGAGAGTATTTATATGTGTCTTATTCTGTGCTCATATTAATCATCTCTGTGTATGTATATGAAACTTTTCTCTTATTTTCTTATTTGCTGCCATCTTGGCCAGGATTTTCTGGAAGAAGAGATATTGTATCTCAATGGTACCTTCCTGGTAAAATAAAGGATAAATAAAAATACAAATAAATAAATATAAATACTTAAATATTCATATGATATCTACTGAGTCTTTAGGTTTGTCAGAAGAGAAATATCGAAATTAAAAACCTCAGTAATAATTGAGTAATTGATTAGCTAAAATCAGTAATTTGTCACTGATTTATGTGACTTTTACTGTCTTTGACATTTGTGACATGCGTCGCAGCTGTGTTGCGGGGGGGCGGTGGGGGTACCTGGAGTTTGCGTTGCGCTGAACTGCATGGGGATGCAGAGGTCGTTATCAATGGGGAACTTGTCACAGCGGAGCATCTCGGGCCAGGGGAATCCATAGGTCTCCATGACGGGGGCGCAGCTGTCGCGTACGGCCTCGCAGAGTGAGCGGCATGGGTAGATGGGCCGGTCCAGGCAGACGGGCGCGAATAGCGAGCACAGGAAGACCTGCGTGTCGCCATGGCAGCGCTTGGCCAGCAGGGGCACCCAGCTGCCGGCCTGCTGACGCACCTCGGGCATGCTCTCGTGCTCCAGCAGGTTGGGCAGCCGCATGCGCTTGTAGCCCACGCTGTGGCACAGGCGCAGGTCAGCCGGAATGTCCATGCACTGCGGCCGGCGCGCATAGAAGCGTCCGCCGCCCGCCACACCGCCAGCACCGCCCGTGTGGAAGTTATCCGACTGCCAGCTGTAGTAGTCATACTCCTCGGCAGAGGCGGAGCTGAGGGCCATGAGAAGGAGCCCCAGGGCCAGGAGAGCAGGGGCGGCAGCACCAGGGGGCGGTTGGGGGCGCCTGCGTTTTGCCATCCGCTTGTCGCTTCTTCGGAGGATTTGGAAGCTGCAAAGGGAAATAATCCTCTTTCCCCGGAGGGCAGTGTGGATGGAGGGCCCCCCCGCGAGTCAGCTGAGGGAGGGACGGTGCGGCCAGGCGCCCCGGGGGGTTTCCTGCGACTGTGCACTGCGCTCAGGTAGGATCCCAGGCTGGCCCGCTCTCCTCCACTCCGAGGTGCACCTCTCGTTTGAGACACGCCGCTCGGCCCGGTCCCTCACCGGCCTCCGGCCCCCTCGTGGGCTGCCAGCCCATCCCGCCTCTCCCCCCCCCTCCCCCCCCACCCCCTACCCTCGGTGAGGCTTTCCCCTGGCTGCTGCGAGCCTGAGCTCAGCCAATCGTGCCGCACGGGGGCGGGGCCTTGGTGCTGCTGGTCACTCCCATGCCACGCCCCTCAGAACCCCCTCCCCAAAGCCCTCCTCCTCCTCATGAGCACTTCTTGAGTTCTGCATTTTGCTGCTCCTTACTTACTCTGTTCTCCTGTTACACTCTGTCTCCCTCCCTCCCACACTCTCTCTCTCTATATATATATATTTATATGTGTATGTGTGTGTGTCTGTGTGTGTGTGTGTGTGTGTGTGTGTGTGTTCCATGAACGTACCTACACAGGCAAACACAGATTATCCTCTCATACCATCGCTGGCTCACAGTTGGGAAAGCCGAAAGCATGGTGAATGAAGCTTTTTTCATTCCTCGACAGTGAGAGCCAGCACAACTACAGGTGGTCTCGCCCGTAGGCCTCTCTGGGGGGGGGGCGGTATGCTAATGATAATTCCTGCCTGTGAATAGACCCCCATCTCCCTCTGTCTCTCGCTGTCAATCCCAGTTGGACAGAGGGGCCCCGCTGGCCCCCAGTCAGCCCCCACCCCTTTGGCGGTGGAAGACCCCGCGCCATGTCCTTCATTCTGCTTCTCAGTGTCATCGCGAATCCCCTAACTCATAAATCTGCGGCTGCACTCAGCCCCTCAGCCATATTCCCCCCATCAATCGCCGCTGTAATCACATAATCACGACCGCTAAACCTTTTTCAGACTGTTGTCACAACAGACATGGATTTAAAAAACCCAACGGCCACAAACACAACGATTTATAAGCATCACGTGATACGGTCTTCCTGTTATGCCTGTTTTTTTATTCTGGGATGTTTTTAAATTATTCCATAAAGACACCATGGATGAAGAGTGAGTCACGCCAAACTCTGACAGAACTAATGGCGCTGAATTCAACTGCTTTGTGTCGTGCAGCTAAAAGCAGAGCCATAACTAGCCAAAAAAAGGTCGATTTGTGGTAAAAAGACCTAAGAGAGCAGGTACAGGTATGCAGGACATTCCTGCAGGTGAGAAACAAAGGAGAGATTATGTCTGTGAGGAGCTCAAAACCACATCTAAAGGGAGCAGAGATGCGAGGCATGAATTCTTGTTATGAGAAGCTAGTTTAGAATCTATTGAGGCTAAAAGAGAATGAAAAATCATGTTATTGACACGCTGTTTTCATTCTGTTTGGTGCCGTTGTTCAGCTTTGTAATTATTATTACATTAATCATTGCTGCCTCCACAATAATAATAACCACATGTTGACCCCGTTGACATTGTTTGTTTATTGTTTAATGTAAGTTCAATGATAGACATTTTTTTTCAAATACTTTTCATACTGAAATTGACAGCCTACTGTGCCTGTGTGTGTATGTCAGATTTAAAAAGGCCTTGTCTCCACAGACAATGGAAATTGTTGGGCCAAGATCTGGGCCTTGTGGTACCAGACAGGCAGACCTGAATTGCAGATGGAAAGATTGTTTCAGGCAAAATTTTAGCTATTTCTTTAAAATGATTGAATACATTCTAAGACAGCTCATATCCTCCCTGGTTTTCAAGAAACATGAGTATTACAATACCATCTATTTTGGCAAATGTATAAAATGATGGGACCAAGGAGCTGAGTCCAACATACCTTCCATCAAAGCACGTTCAGCTACGAGGCAGACAGAATGAGCAGCCCTCCGGAGCAGCAGGGGCAGACAGAATGAGCGGCTCTCCGGAGCAGCAGGGGCAAACAGAATGAGCGGCCCTCCGGAGCAGCAGGGGCAGACAGAATGAGCGGCCCTCCGGAGCAGCAGGGGTAGACAGAATGAGGGGCTCTCCGGAGCAGCAGGACATCAAAGAAATGTCATTGCTTTGAAAGGCTAATCATTGATTTTGAAGCTTCCATCCCATTAATCTGTGAATTTGTGTAAGAAAATTGTACTGTGCCTTTTTCTGGACTGATAGTGCTGAGCCAGAAGGGTCATTGGCAGATGGACCTGTGTACAGGACAGTAGTGTAAGTTAAAAAGTGAATTAGGAATCAGTCAATGAACAGGTAGCCTGTAATTAGTCATTATTGAGTTAGAAACCTTTGTGGCCTTTGCCTCCAGAAAAATCATTAATTAGACCTGAAATAATCAGCCAGCCACAGAAGATCGACGTTTTCTGACACGTTCTTTTTAAGAAAATGGTCCTAGACAGCTGCTTCGAGACAATCTGCAGACGATGTAAAGATTTTTCCCCTTCATGTGAAGTGACAGAGCGTGCAGCACAAACGCCAAGCTTTATATAGTGGCACATTTCCTAAGAATGACGAGTCAGCTTTCACCCACAGACCTGCGCAGCTTAGATGGTCAATAACTAAATAACTTACAGCTGTCATCTCATTTGGTGCCACTAAAAGCGATTGGAATGGCAGAGTCACAGTGACGAAAGGGAACAGACACCAGAAGATCTTTAGAGTGAAATGATTTATTACTCATCAGATTCCTCCTCAAGATGATGTCTGAATGGTGTGATCCGACTGTGTCTTTTGCAGTGGAGGCTCTGTCAAGGCGTTAGGAGGACATGCTGATCCACATCTGTATGCTGATCCACATCTGTATGCTGATCCACATGTATGCTGATCCACATCTGTATGCTGATCCACATGTACGCTGATCCACATCTGTATGCTGATCCACATGTACGCTGATCCACATCTGTATGCTGATCCACATGTACGCTGATCCACATCTGTCCCATTTAGCTCCAAAATGTCATTCATATTATTTATTTTATATGCTGCAGTGACTCCAAGTTCATAGTTGCTGACTAATGACAGACGGCTGTGTTTCCGTCTGGCTGGCTCTTCATGGCTTACAGAAGACCGGGGCCCATAACTCTAGTCCCCCAAAGCCATGAGGTTTTGATGCTGGTTCATGTTTTATCTCAGCTCTAACTTCCATTACAGTAAAGTACTTGTTCAGTGTGTGACATCGGGTGTCTCGAGTGTACATCAGGTGCAAATTAAAATATGTTCTGTAGCATATAATATTTCAGCTCCTGAAGGATAAAGGTCTAGGGCAGGGTCCCCCAAATCTGGTCCTGGAGGGCCAGTCTGCAACCCTGTTTGCAGGTTTCTCTGCTCAAACACATCCACTAAACCTGGCAATTAGCTGGTGAGCTGAATTCAGCATGGAAATCTGTAAACCATGTTGCAGACTGGTCCTCCAGGACCGGATTTGGGGGACCCTGGTGTTGAGATTCTCACATTTGAGCAAAGTTTCCTCAGACCCAACCACATTCAGAATCACTGAATGTGGCAAGCAGAATCACAGGGATTCTTGTGGATTTGTTCTGTTCCAGCTTTTTGGGGTTTGGTATGGCCAACCCAATAAGACACCCCCATCGCGTAGGTGGTACCTTCCATCAGTTCTCGCCACTGTTCCTTCTTCTTCATCAGCTAGACAACGCAGGTGCAGGGTAGGGGAATAAGACGATACCTTCCTGTCTTACACCATCCGGCTCTCCGTGCTTTTGCCCCGAGGACAGCCCAGCAACAACAGACCCAAATTGCAGCCCAGAGGGTTGAAATCTGTAACCACTCCCAGCTACACCATGAACTCACCCCTCACTAGGTGGTCAGCCTTCGAACACCCCCACGAGGGATCACAACTTCGATGTCAGGTTGTTGGTTGCCTTAGAACTGCTGTCATCTATAGCTGGGATAGAAATCTTTGAACAGTAATCACTGAACAAAAACCAAAATTAAGCAGCTCCTTCAAACATATCTGGAACTTGCAATCAGTGTATTAGCATTACTCAGTCAGCATCTTCAAAGATTTCAGATCTTTGACTCCATTTGTAAATCTTCTCTATGAGGCTCTGCAGCAACTTGTCTGCAGAATGTTTGCCGTTCGATGTAATCTGATAGAATGGGGGGAGCACGGGGATGTACACGTTCTCTCTTGAGGTTTGGACATTTGCACAAGGAAACCATTGGAAGTCTGGCATCTCCTGGATGCTGTTTCACTGCTATGGAAACGTTGCGAGAGTCTTTCACAGCAGAAGAGGTCCAGGCTGTCACTTCATCCTGCATGCATTGTGACAGAGAATTCATTTACCAAGATGTCAAAACAATGGAAGGCAGGGATTATTGAACCGTCTAGTGTCGTGTTCTGCTCTGGGAAACGATTTGTTTGTTTTGTTTACTGACGACATGCTAAAAATTCAGCCATGGTATAAATAATTCTGGCTGGGGAAATACGTGGCGGTTTATACTCGAATACCATAAAGAAAACCATTTCGCATTCCATAACACGCAGAGGAATTTATCTGTTTTTAACAACCTTTGGATGCAATTCAATCTGGCGACAAACTCTGCCGCTGTGCAAAAAAAAAAAATCGAAGTGGAAAAATACCAAGGCCGTTAATCACATATAATGCAACTACTCTTATAAAACACTAGCATTTAAAAGTATTAACATGAATTACGAACTCCATGCAAAAGGCAGGTTACAAGCATAGTACTATTTCTAGGAATAACATGAAATAATACATTCCGGTATTTTCCTCATTAACTTCACCTTATCGACAGATAAGGGATACGACGGAAAATGACCTTGAATCGATTTTTATTGGCTACCTCAAAGCAGTAGCGACGGACACGGGGGTGAACAGCATGAGCAAAGGGAAGTCCCCCCCCCACACACACACCTTACTGAATAACAGACGATCATTCGTAGATAAATTCGCACCAATTTACCTAGAACACCCCCCTGCCTTCCATCACTAAAATTTGCAGAGTCAAATTAAGGGAGCATTATGAACTGAGAACGGCAGTGAACGGACTCCTAGATAATGGCATTATTTTTGACAGAGAATAACTGATTTAACCAAAAAAGGCTTTGTAATCCGGATAACCGAGACTAGATCCCTGGGCCTATATTCGAGTTTTTAATGAACTACACAGAGTTTAGAGAAATAATTGATCAGTATGCCAGGAATGACTTTAATGCGAAAACTTACTTTTATTATTCAAATCAAACCAAGACTGCTTTAGAAATTATTCTTGGAGCATGTAAATGAATGAGGGGGGAAAAGGTCCAGCATTTTCAGTAACAATGGGGCTTTTTAAAGAGCGCGACGCTCCGTTTTCCCTCCGCGGGGAGAAGCGTCTCCTCGCACATTGCTTTTGCCGCTGGGGTGTCAGGCGCGCAGCGAACGGGGGACACGGGGAACACAAAGAGCCGGTTATTAGGGGAGGGACCGCCGCCAAGAGAGCCGGCATAACAAAGGCTCATCCCGGGGCTTTTGCTTGTTTTTCCGCGAGTGGCTGGCGCGGATCGCAGGATACCAGTCGAAGCGCGGCGAGCATAGTTCAGGCGGAACCAATCCGGCTTTAGAAGCTGCTCTGGCCGCGGAGAGTGATATCTAACGCTGGGTAATCATTTGATTGTTGCGTTTGGTTATACGTCAGAGACTCTGCATCAGGAGGAGTCGAATGGATTCCTCCTTGCATCTGTGCGGTGATTTTTTTAGGGCCGCAAAGAAAATACTTTTCAAATCACTGATTCATCATCCAGATCTCATCCTTTCTATACAGCGCGAGTTGGACCAGTGCTGCAAGTTGCGCAGTAATTCCGGACTGGATTTTTCAGGTCCCAGTAAGGGTTCAGCACTCTGCGTTTCCTCTCCTGGCTGGAGTGCTGGGCAGAAAAACAAAATGCAAAAATGGACAGAGAAACAAAACACAGAGTGATGCTAACTCTCCTTCGATCCTCAGCGCCATGTCTTGGACCACCGGCAAGGGGTCACACTGTCGAGATGCACAGCAGGAGTCAGCTGCGATCCCAGGCAGTGTGGTCACTCTTGGACCACGTCTGCCGGAGTCGTCTTTCCGAAGGGGCCGCTGCCGAGGGGGAGGGGAACGCCCAGCTAGGCTTTGCCGCTCCCGGTTAAGCCGTTTTTAATGGCCGGGGAGGTATGTCAGAGTTCCTAGACCACATGATTCCTCCCCAGCCCCCCCCTACCCTTTAGACTGGGAGCCCCCTACAGTTGGACGGAGAACGGTGAAAAATTAAGTAAAAGAATACAGCAGTGTGAAGTGAAGATCTATTCATAAAGACAAACCAGAACCGTGCAGAGCTTGACCTCAAAGTCACAAGAGTTAGCAGTTTGGGTAATATGTGACTGCACAGATGTAGAAGTATGGTGAGCTGAGTGTGTGTGTGTGTGTGTGTGTGTGAGTGTGTGTGTGTGCGTGTGCGTGTGCGTGTGCGTGTGCGTGTGTGAGTGTGTGTGTGTGTGAGTGTGTGTGTGTGTGTGTGCGTGTGCGTGAGTGTGTGTGTGTGTGTGTGTGTGAGTGTGTGTGAGTGTGCGTGTGAGTGTGTGTGTGTGTGCGAACAGGTTTA
>JAABNX020000047.1:3816979-3827069 GCA_015163995.2 Mormyrus lacerda | reverse complement strand
GTGAGCTGCCCCAATCCTCGACCAGCTCGGGTTCCCTTTCTTCAGCTGCGTCTTGGCCTCTTGTAGCCCAAAGACACGCATGTCGGCCCTTAGCGTGTGGACGTACACGCGTGAGCTGCCCCAATCCTCGACCAGCTCGGGTTCCCTTTCTTCAGCTGCGTCTTGGCCTCTTGTAGCCCAAAGACACGCATGTCGGCCCTTAGCGTGTGGACGTACACGCGTGAGCTGCCCCAATCCTCGACCAGCTCGGGTTCCCTTTCTCCAGCTGCGTCTTGGCCTTTTGTCTTGGCTGAATCGATGCTACCTCAGCCTCATTTTTTGTCACAGCCTATGAAAGTCAGAATCCCCTCTTGCAGGGTTTCAAATGCAAAGACTGCAGAGATATTAACACCCCTGGCTTGTCATGCTCTTTCACCAGTTTCAGTTTTTCTGTTCATTTTTACTCTTCCCCACAAGGGGGCACCCTTCCCAAATGAGGACAAGCATGAGGCTAAAGGCTATAAAGATGAGATTTCCCCCACATATAAAGAGAATTTACCAGTTTGATAAACATCAATATCTGTTTAATTAAATAATATTCTGTTGAAAAGTCTAATAGGCAAAAGGCCTGTCGTTATTGTACCTCTTACTACAGTCCATATACAGATTCTGCTCAGATTCTGGTCCCTGGTAATTGAACTTTATGTCAGATGAAGGAAGCAAACACAGGTGGTTCGAGGGAGGGGTGGGTGCAGCATCTGCTGGACCACAGGGTGGTGGCTTGGAGGGAGAAGGGGCACCAGGTCGCACCTGGAAACAGGTAGTGCTGTTGTTACTCTACATCAGTGTTTCACAATCTGGTCCTCAGGGGCCCACAGGGAGGGAGCAAAACTGTGGACCGTCTGGGGGTCCCCGAGACTGGGACACACAGGAAATCCAGGCCTTGGCAGCCCATTTAAAGGCAGAATCCCTTCCATATGGGATGAACGAATAAAACAATTTTTGTTGCTTGGTCCCGAACTCTCTTCTTGTGTATGGAGGCTCAGATTACGCATCTGCTTGGGGTCTGAGCGGCCTGCCCCTGCACGCACAGCTGGGAAGCCCCACCACACTCTCCCCACCTCACCCCTCTCTGGCTGTTGGGTTTGGGGGGGGAGTCACCAAGCGGCCGTCACCCGATCTGCCGGAAATGTCACGTCCTCCACTGATCCAATATAATCGTGACGTGTTTCCCAAACCAGACTGGCCCTCCTTGGCCTCAGCCATATGTTTGTATGTATGTATATCCTGAAATGTTTCTTTTAAAACAAATCACTGATTTTACAGGAAGTGCTGTACTTTGCTGCAATGATCTGTGTCATACTGCTCAATCTTGAGATGCTTCCAGTACAAATTATGGCATGAGCTTCACCCATAACGCAGGCAGATACCTGTCCGCCGTCACAAGCGGTCCCTGTGTTTAAATCTCAGGCTTTTTTATTTGCTACGGCTGTTGTGCTCCATTCACAGTTAGTGCCGCTCTACCTCACACGTGTGTTTGCCTCCTTAAGTGTGATTAAGGCTCATTATGTGTCTTATCTCGTTCCTTGACAGGTACATAGCTTCCAGGCTGCTCTCCCTTAAACACCTCTTCCATTCTCTGCTTCATTAATTACTCTTGCCAGTAGAAAAGATCAGTTATCAAATCTCCACCTTCTCTGGTTAAATCTCTGGGATGACCTACATCTTAAGTGACGGATAGCAAACGGCAGATTTTGCAGGCTTGGTGTTACTTCCTGTGTTTGTGCAGAGATGGTGAAATCAGGTTTATGGATAATCAGGCTGCTTCCTCCCCCTGATCCCCCTGGACTGGAGAACAGCGCTAATTTGCTGTGCAGCCCGGCACCACGCTGCTGGCCAAGGTCTCGCGGTGCGGGTTGCCTAAGGGGGTTGCAGGACAGGCTCCGGGTGTCGATATCATCCTCCCAAAATCTGTGTCTGCTTCCAGGCAGCTCTGCCGCATCCGCAGGCGCGTGAAGGGAATAGTTTCCTGATTTAGAATTACAGGAGTTTCTAGGCACCGGAGAGGTATATTTGGCTGCTTGGCTGACACCTACGTTAACTTATTTATACATTTATATATTTTTACTGGTGTTCAAAATAAGGACTTTGACTAAAAGTACAACAGCAGGGCTCTTCTTGGACCTGGCAAACTTATATCCATCTGCCTACAGTCTTGGACAGGCAGGGGTGAGACCAGGCAGGTATATGGCAAAGACCGGAGATGAACAGATTTCCCAGCAGAATGCATTCAGCTGTTGTCGTGAATGGCGACACCTTTGCAGTGGTAACCTGGGAAACCTTGGGGGCCCTGGGATGACATCAGCATGGACACTCAGATGTTGTTGATTTAACCTTTGTGTTTCTCCTGAGGGGGGAGCGGAGCCCTAATATTTGCCGGGGCCCTAGGCTATTGAGGGTGCATTGTGATGTCACTTCCCTGTGTGAACACGCCCCCTTCGGACGAACCGAGTGACAAAACATGCTGCAGAATGGCTTATTGTAGTCGGGGAAATTACAAAAAAAACATGATTATCTACTTACATTAAAATAGCTGGACTCCACTGAGGTGCAAACCTAGCAAAGGACTAGGAGACCACGATGAGAAATCGGGTTTCCAGGCATTTAAATGTGTACTTTGTCACATCATTTAACATGCTGTTGTGCTCAGTCACTTTCCAGCAACATTGTATTTGAAATTTACTGTATTTTAAAATCTTTATTATTCTTTACTCCCTCGGTTTCCATGTCCTGTGGACTGAGAGCCGAGGAAACACGTCATTCCTTCACGTTGCACAGTGTGTTGATGTGTAGGAATGACAATAAAACCTTTGAAATTCAAACTGATTTGAGTTGTATGTATCTGATTTAGGCAGCAGGGAAACACAAAAGCCTTGGCGCTTGGATGTACTTCAAGGCGGGATTTGTTGATGACGTTAAAGTGACGAGGACATCAATGGATATTCTAGTTATTTGTGGACGGGTTTGTACAAATAATTTTTCATCACAACTTTTCTTTGGTAAGAAATGATAAAGGCCAATCAGCGTTTCTCAGCCTGGATCCCAGGTGTTCCTATGGACTGCAGCGATCCATTTGGTTCTCTTTTTCTCAGCAGTCTGTAAAAAGATACCTCTGATTAACCAACTCGTTAAATTGATTTTACTTGATTGACAATCAATCGAGCTACAGCTCTTTCTAGATGTGTTTGTATCCAAGCTGAATGCTGGTGCTGCCACTCAGTCTTTTTGCCACTCAGTAACCGCAGTAATTTCTGCCTACTATGACATCATGTGCATACCCTCTACAGCAGGGTCTCTCGAACTATTTAATCAAAGGTCCATATTAGATTTTTGTTTGAAGTCAGAGGACTGCAACAATTTTAAATAAACCAGCATTTCATTAACTTTAATGAATTAATAATAATCTCCAGACTTTGAGACCCTTGCTCTATTGCCAAGGGCTGCCTGTGCATGAATCGCCCCATGATTGCCATGTCAACGAGGCTGTGCCCAGAGATGAACAAATCCTGGCAGCAAATGTGGGAACATATCTCTACAGGGAACGAGAAGACATCAGACATCAGCCACAGTGTTCCACGCATCCCTGGGAACTCCGAGAAGAGCTGAATGACCCAGGACCGCCACTCACTGACTTCTAAGAGCAGATTCTGGCAGCTGTCACGCTCCGGGTGTGTCGACTGTTACGCTTGGTTTTCACCATCCGTTTGTCCTTGATGGGATGAGTGGAGTCGACGTTTTAAGCGCCGCTGGGCTTCCCATCATGATCTGCATGGCGGGGGCCTCGTAAAACCGGCCCTCTATAAGTCTTCATCCATTAGTTCCCAGCTACTCTTCCTCATTAGAGTCGATTAAACATAATGAGCCCTCTTCACTCTATCACGCGGTGAAGACGTGCGGTTTCTTTTGACGCCATGGCTGCATTCACATGGCGTCGACCTCGGTTAATGATTTCTGGGCACTTGGCCTGGATGTTGCCGTCCATTAAATACTTAATTAAGCACTGCTACGGAAAGCACTGGATCTTGCTTTCGGTGACATGAGATTCAAATAGTCAGAAATTCATACAGTCAGGCAGTATTTGTGGGCGTTTCAGATGTTCCTGTGTGGTGTGGCTCCTCTAGATGAGACCTCTGGGATTATGCTGCTGATTATTGTTACACGCCATTGGAACATTGGATGCTTCATATCTAAATGAAATAGGAACATCTTTAAGTTAATATTTGGTAAGTTGGAGTCACCATAAGCATCAATAAAACTGGGTATGAAGCAGAATATTCACTGCTAGCATTGGTTTTTCTTGTGGTGCTGTTTACCTCCATGTTTCCGGGTCGATGAAGATAGTTTCACTGACAGATACTGTAAGGTCAGATAACGCATCATTGACGGTTGGGACAAGGAATCATGTACATCACATGTTTTTCCAGAATGATTGAGAATGCGGGGTCAGCCAGTCCCTGGAGCAGTTCAGATTAAGGACTCTGCTCAAGGGCCCAATGGTGACATCACTCTGCAGGCAACGACGTTCCGATTCCGGGTGCAGCTTCCTAACCCATCGAGAATCAAGCCTGTCCAGCAAGCCTGGGGCGGTCATGACCCCGCTTGCTGGCCCACTGCGGCGTGATCCGAGCCAGGGTGCGACAAGCCCAGATCCATCAGCATGGAAAGCAGACGTTTGAAGATCAAGAGATCTTTGAAGGCTTGGGGGGAGATGGATTGGAGAAGGCAGGAGCGAAAGACGTAGGAAAAGAAAGAGGAGGAGAAGAACATCTGACAAGTTAACGTGCAGCAGACGGGACATTATTGTTTTGGCTGCTCCCCGCACCTCAGCCTGTCCCCTTTGCAGGAACAGCCTGTCCCTCTGTCCCTGGCTGCTGACAGACGCCTCCAGAAAGCAAGAGACAGAGGCAAAGTGGTGGCGACATACCGGCATTCCTAGTGAGCTTGGTCAGGTCTTCGCCGGAGACTAACCACCATGGGTAGGGGGTGCCAGTGGAACCGAGTACCCGCTGGATCCTGCCCAGGGGTTAACAGGCCAAGGAGTGCGCTTAAGTAGAATGATCTCTATCGGTACTTCTTTAATGAATGTTTCATTTACAAAATCCCTGCTGGTACCAGCAGCTGAATCACATCTGGTTCCACGCACCCGGAAGGTTTGACGCTGACCCATGTGTGGCCACTGTTTCCTTTACCTAGATGGCGGCGGAGTTGAAAGGTCATGCTTGAAATTCCTCTGAGTCTCTCGTCCCAGCTACACACGTCCCAATTAGTTCTGCAAATGCGCTTGCAAATAAGCCGCTGCCATAACCTTCACTGCCCTTCTTCTCTCGTTTTGAAGGCCAAGTAGGTCTTTTAACTGCAATAAGGTCTCAATACCAGCACTGCAACTCTGGCATGTTGAATAAAAGCTCAGAGTTTGATCACTTAGGCTTAAACGCCCTGTTCTCCTGAGTGTGGGCTGAACCCAGCGAAAAGAATGTCTGTTCCCTGGATTGGTGGAGCACAGAGGTCAGGCTGGGACACAAACCTACTAGGGAAGACAGATGTACTGGGCCTCTTCAAGCGACAGGCCATGTGCTAGCCTGACACATTTAGCACAGGCGATATTTAATTGAAATTTAATTGAAATTTAGCTTAGCAACCGCTAAACAGTCCAGTCAGCTGCTTGGATGACTGTGGGAGTTAAGTGGAGGATCCAGCAACAGAAGGGACGTGAATAATGAGACGTTGTAAAGCTTTACCCTCCTGATCTGATGGATATTAATGAACTCCAGTGCTGAGGGATGCAGGCAAATCGGCCAGTGGGAGGCGTACAAACACTGGGCTTAATGTGAGCCAATTTCTGCTGATTAAGTTGTTCAATTCCTTGCAATCACCCCTGAAATGCAAACCCCGGCTTGGCCTCCCGGTCAAATCCAGTTTGCATTTTCCTATTTGTACGTTTTGTTTTGCTTTGTTTTCCTTCACAAATAGTAACATGCTGCTTGTTCCTCCTGACTTTTTACAGGAGGGTTCCAGATGCCGGATCGACTTACGATAGCTGGCTTGTGCTGCGAGGGGGAGCTTGTTAATATATGGCCTTCATTTTTACATCGTTCGAGCTTGTGACTATGCCTTTGTCTAGCTATTTTCATGTGTTGCTGGGGAACGTAACGAAAAAAATTGCACCTGATATTATTTTTTCTTGGCAAGGCTGTGGGAGCTCGGTGTCTAGCTTTGTATTGAGATTTTTCTGGCACGACATGAAAGCCAGTAGGATGTGGAATGGGCTGGATCGCCCCGTGTTTTGTTTGGTTTTGGTTCCGACCGCCCCCGTTGGCACCGGCGCCGCCTTTTCAATGTACGCCAGTCTCTGTTTCTAAATCTATTTCGTATAACCCCTTTTCTCACCGTCGACCCGTAGAGCCGCGATGCCTCCTGAACCCTCCATCTCCAAGGTATCACATGATCCACGTGGCCAAAAAAATCTCTCTTTTTTGTTGTTCATGTTTCCTGCGACGGCTGCATTTCTTTTCTCCCGTCACGCTCCGTCGCATGTCGGCCTTTCTGTGTTACGTAACGCTGAGCTCTTTTTTGGCGCCTGACATCGGGGACGTCGGTTTGAGTCAGTCGCAAGAAGGTGGGGTTCTGTGTGGTTCTGGGATGCTCTGCTCCCGCTGCGTGCTCTGGGACTCCGGGAGGAAGTGCATCGCAGGAACGCAAGGGCTTCAGCTTTGGCTCTCTTCAGGGGGTCTCTCCAGTTAACCACCCTACTCCCTAAACAGGTGAAATGTGTAACTCCAGCGCCGACCCTGTCATGTTACCCTAATGGCTCAGATCCACACTGCTTTAATTAAGTGACCCTCATGCTGCTTGCCATACCCTAACCCAACGGCTGACATAATTAAATCCTTCAGATCCCGCCATCCTCTCCCCTTTAATCTAATAGCTCACATTCTTCACCCCCCCCCCTCATGAATGATGACTGCTGCCCCACCCCTGTACTGGATGATTACATCCTGCAGGTCCCTTAGTGTAATAATTCACATCATACAGGCTAAGGCCATTTAAACTATTGGCAATTTTTTGCACACTATTAATGACCTCCGATGTCCCACCTTGCCAGCCACTTTTTTGCCACAGACAAATGTATCTTGAAATGGACCCCCCTCCCCCACACCCCCAACCGCCATGATTTATGTGCCTTTTCTCCCTCTCTGAAAATACAGTGATAAAAAGAGTAAGCGAACGGGATCCGTCCCACAAAGGCCCGCTTCCTGTACCTTCCTCTTACTGTCAGTGGGAGGGAAGCTGTCTAGGTGTGCGGGGGGGCTGTAATGTCGCAGGCTGTCACAACCCAGCTCAAGATGGGGCTCAAAGAGAAAGGAGCGATTTCATCTGCTTCGAAATGCCTCTTGGTGTTATGTTTGACATCATCGTTCTTTTGTATCACGAGTCCTGTTAGTTTTCGTTGTTTCCCAGTATGTCACGGTCTAACTTGCAGACCAGCTGGATGCTGAGAGCTTCCTTCTCTAGTACCAGACATGAGAAACTTGTTTTTACTCCGGGGTCCTGTTTATAGACCAGTGCTTCCCAGTCTTCAGGGACCCACTCCCAGACCAGACCACATGAGAAGCTCGGAGGGACCAAAAACATGGACCGGTCGTCGGTCCCTGAGGACCGGATTGGGAAATAATGCTATAGACTGTAAGGACTCGAAGCTGCCCCTCCCCTGTTCAGTTTGGCCATGCTGCATGCTCACTCCAGGCGCTGCATTCTTTGATGCTTGTTCAGGGATGCATTCAGGGGTGGGGACACAGGGACACTGGCCCCAGCTGGAAGCTGATTGGCCCCTGGAGTCCCTCCTCCTATTTCACTCAGAATGGCCAGTCCCTACATATGAATTATGGCCTCTCTTACACCCCCCCACCTAGTACCTTACAGTATATTCATAAATACCCTCCATCCATCTATCCATCCATCCATCCATCGTTTATGCTAACGTGCTATGCTAACGTGCTATGCTAACGTATGCCTTATTTCTGCACATTCGCTTTCATTTTCATTCCCAAATATTTTAGCTTTTAACATGGCAGTTTTATGATAGTAGAAAGAGACATTTTTCAGTTTTTAGGGAGAAAAAATGATCCAAAATGCGTAAGTACATTTACAAGCTTTTCCTGGAAAGGGAAGACACATATAAAAAAATGGCATTTTGGATGCGGTAGAATGAGCTGCTTTGCTAAATATGAAACAGATGTGCAGTTTTTATTAGTTTGATTAGCAACAGTGCAGATATAAAACCAAGTGTCTGTTATGTGACCACCGTATGTCATGTGACCACTGCGTGTCATGTGACCACCTCTCTTCATGTGTTTGTCCTGATCAGCATGCAGAAGGAACATCTTGCCACTTGCAATCATTTTGGCGGTGAACGGAGAGTATTTTCGGAATCTCCAGTGCTGAGTACCACAGTTTTGCCTGTGTAGGTGTATCACCTGTGTGTGTAAAGCGTGAGATCTTCTGGTGCATCGGATTCATTGGGTGTCGGCAGACGGAGGAATGGAAATCTGATCAGATTTCTGAGGTTGCGACTGAGGACACGACATTGTCACCAGCACGGGTCAGACCTGCGGGGACTGAGTTCACTCTCTGATGTTCTGCATTTATACTTGGCCTGATTCCGGCCATGAGGGGTTTCTGCACAGTGAAGCAAGGCCCACTTTGGCAATTTCTGGAGATGGGAGCCTTCACAAAAGGCCTGGAAGGGCTCTCGCTTGTCCTTCCTCTGTATTCTCTTCTTCTTTCCTGTCTTTCCATCATTTCCACATGCTACTATACTTCCCACAACAGGAGATGTTTGTTCCTCTGAGTCTGTTGTGAAGTTGGCCATTAAGAAAACAAATGGCTGATCCGTCCTGCTATATCACATGGTGTAGTTTTACAGTTTTAAGTGCTGGCTGCCAAACTTGGAAAGATTCCGCATCAGATCAGATGCAGCATGGATGACGCCAATCTCCTCTGCCATCTTTTTTGCTCAAGTTTGTATAAGTACCTGTGGACAGATTAATTCATTCTCCCTGGATCTTCCTCCATTCAGAATATCTGTGATCTTATTTGTTGCACTGCAGGAGTAGCTATGCCACCCTCACCCCCACCCTTCTGGTTCCCTGCTCTCTGCAGCTGCCCGAATGCCGAGCGGAACCTTACTGGAGGCTAGTGGACTGGGAGCAGAGGAGGAACAAACATCTGCTTTGAATTTGGCTCATCCTGACCTCATCGAAGGGAGATAGAAGGCAGATGTGCACAGTGGCTGAGGCTCAAAATCGCTGGCCAGCCCTGCACATGCATGTACACACACACACACACACACACGCGCGAGAGGGTAGAGTCTTATCACCCGGTGATGCACCTCTCACATCACCTCAAGTGGACACGCAATGGCCCGTCTTCAGGACAGAACCTGGACTCTCCTATATCTGAAGATAGTCACTAGCTTCTGCACAATGTTTCAGCTGCTAATATCATTATCTTGAAGCTGCAACATCACCAAACCCTTAACTACGAGTGAAAAAGTCCCTCAAATTGCGATGTCAGACACCTACGGCACGGCCTCTGTACGGAACGCCTCCTCACTGGGACATCACCACGCCAGTGTTCCAGTGGCGTCCCGTCAGGAAAACTCTCCCTCCCACCTGCCTGGGTTTTCGGGTCCCTGGTTCTATTTTTAGCCCAAGTGGGTCAGCATCCTTCCATGGGGCTTTTTGAGGGATTTTCGAGGATTTGGAGTGGGACAGATTTCACGTAGCAAGTGGCACCTTTCTGAGAAGAGGAGTGTATTTTGATATGAGAAATACATTTTACTCTGTAAGCTGTTCCAGAGGAAACCGGCTGATCAGGAAAAATCCATTGATGATGCTGCTCTTTTTAATGACAGTGAATAAATCCTTCAGCTCTGGTGCTGAGTCCCTTGCATGCGGCTCCTCAGCAGATTTTGCACTGATGTTATCTTCTGTGATATCTTCTGCGATATCTTCTGTGATATCTTCTGCGATATCTTCTGTGATATCTTCTG
>JAABNX020000047.1:3778571-3790359 GCA_015163995.2 Mormyrus lacerda | reverse complement strand
TTAAAGTTATTTCTGTGACCATTGTGAGTTTTTCTTTCATTGACTGAAGGGTACCAACAATTTTGTTCACGTGTGTAACATTTAAAAAATGAAATGCAGAAGGAAAAAAAAGCTTTTAAATATTTTTAAATAATGTTTCAGTTCTTTTTATGTTTATACCTGATACGGCATAAGATTCACACTCGCTTGAGCTTCCATTGACTGGCATGTAAACATGCAGCATATTTTGCTAATTTTTGGCAGGACTCTGAGACTGTTCCCACCGCTCCGGAAAAGCGGGGAATCCCTGTAGGACCAATCAAAATAAAGCAGCAACCTCATAAGCTGCTGTGGACATGAAGACCATCCATTTAGAGTAACTGGGCCACTTTGCCATGAGCTCCAATCTCTCCACAGCTGGACAAGAAGTCAAAGTTCCTCCTCACCCATCATCCATTGCTCATTACACCAACCCACCAAGAAGTGGTTTCCATTGGCCCTCATGCTTTGTTTTCATGCTTCTTAAATATTCAGTGATCTCTACTAAGCGGTTTGTATGAATTTAGTGGGGGGAAGCAACAGAACAGTGTGCGCCTGCTACAGACCTTTGAACATCGCAAGTGATTAAAATACTCCAGATGAATTTCTGAGCATTTTCCAGCTCTTTATCACACATAAAATTCAGAAGACTTGCAGCCACCAGACCACCAAGGACTGAAACATTTCATGACTGAAAAGCAGTCTTCCAGACTTCTGCCCTTTGCCTAGCCACATTTAGACGACAAACTCTAAGAATTTATTTGCTCTGCTTTCTTTCGGAGCCCCTTTAAAATCATTTCTCAGACCCCTTGCTTATTAGTTTTGGAGAAGCTTCTTAATTTTTTTTGCTCTGACTCTGATTGATGCGATTCTTTTTGCTGTTGCTGTTTAGCTCTCATCTTTAATGTAAACAAGGCTACCGAGTAAACACTGGTAAGCCACAATACCAATGGACACAGGCTGCCCCAGTGACAACAGAAGATTCCAGAAGGTTCTTTGGAGACCACAAGAATGCTCTGCTGCATTCAAGAGATGACAGCTGCTACACAGGCCTTAGTTCCTTGAGATTTTAAATTAAAATAAATGTTTAGAAGAAGTTCATGGTATTTATCTTCGGGCCATCAGATATCCTCTCATGGAGAGTAGAACATCATACATCTTGAATTCTGTGACTTTAATAGCCTGAGTTATGAGATCAGGGCCTGTAGGAATCCAGTGCATGAAATTTATCAGCTCTAGTTCGTTTTCATGATTGTGACATCATAATCCTTGTTGTTCTAGCTTCTGCAAATCCTTTCCCAGAACGGTCACCCCTGTGTCTCTGTAGCAGGACATGGGTGGTGTGTGGCTCACTGGGCTAAGTCTCTAGGCATGTGGTCAGATGGTTGCCTGTTCAAGCCCCGGCCTTGTTTGAACAATCATATGTCTATGGGCCCTTGAGCAAGGCTCTTACCCCCCTGCTCCAGGGACACAGTGTGGTAGCTGACCCTTCATGTGACACACCCCCCCTCAGCTATGGAGATTAAAATGGGGTCAGTGAAGAGAAGCATTCAAATCTCTCCGTATTTATGCAAGTGGAAAACAAAACTTGCTTGTTTATTTTTTTTTAGCAGAGAATGCTGACAAACCTGCTGGCTGGTTTATTTCAACCTCTGTAAGTTCTGCTTTGACTGTTCCTTTTGAAGCCAAGGCCTGCTTTCCCTCTGCCGACCGACTACCTTCCCCTGGCTTCTAGGCGTTGGAAGCCCCACTCAGCTGCTGGCGAGTCACAGGCCGTGATGTTGGTCTCTGCGGAAGGCAGCTCTGCGGCCATTCTGCTCTGATGCTCAAACCGTGACTCACAGCTAAGGGCCTCATTTGGCGTTGGGGCTCTCTGTCCAATGCTGTGTTTCATTCCAATCTTTTGTGTACTTTTGTTTTGAGGGTTTTTTTTTAGCATTTTTATGGGCTTGTTTTGTAGGGGTGGATGTTTACCAGTCCTGCAGAAGTCAGGCTTGTCCTGTTGCTTAATTCTCCTACACTTGCACCCAAAAATAATTTTGTTTTCAATGACGGCTTATATATCATACTCAGCCCGTCCTGAACTGCAGATACTGAAGGTATTACATTTCAAATCTTCCAAAATATCCTAAATATCTTGGTGGCTCAAAGTATAATCCAAAAGTGAACAAGGGCTCAAGATGGATGGAAGAATCGGTTCTACTCAAAGTATTTATCAGCCTCATAGTCTCCATTCTAATAAAAGCCTCTCCTCTCTTGTCATGAAAGGCTGATAAAAATATGACAATTCCAAAAATTCCGAAAGCCAGAAAAACCCAAAAAATGTTTAAGGTTGGAGCGGATTCTTTAATGTGACTCGCAGTGGTTGCATTTCTGATCTTTTCAGATTTTATTTTCATTACATGGGACCTTGCTATGCATCACAGAACTCCTCATATGCTGTTTTTCAGCCCTATTTAACTTACCTGGAGATGGAGATGATATCAGTCTAGGGGTCTGTTACTCTGGAGCTCCCTCTACGTCCCGCTTCCAGGTACTGCATGTGCTGCCGAGCTCTGGGAATCTGCTCTAATGTGAACAAAGACAGCGATCGGGCAGTGGGGGCCGTGTGAGAGGGACACGTCACTCATAGGGATAAGTAAGAGAACTTTTCCGCTGTCTCGACGGTCTCTTCTGGGAGTCTACTTTCCGCCTCAGCAGATTCCCCAGCGGAGCAAAAAAAAATCAAAGCTGCTTATCGTTAATGAGGGCAGAAATGTTACAGAAGAACCTGCTGACGTCGCTCGGGGGGGGGATGACAGATACACTCATTAGCTGATCCGAGTGACACCCATCTGGGTGGAGACGGCACCTTGAGAACGCAGTCTCTCCCCACTGTCTGCTCCTGCTTCTCTCTGTTATACAAGAGTCAGGATTTATGTCACAGAGGTATAAAGAAACTCAGGGCAGGGACCACATTCCATTTCATCTTCCTATAGTGCTAATCATTCACCCATCTTTACATTAACTTATTCAGCAGAGCCTATAAGCCAAATCAGCATACAACTGAGAAAGTACGGTCAGTCAGCCCCTGGAGTGATTGGGGGTTAGGGGCCTTGCTCAGGATCCCAACAGTGGCATAATTCCACTGATTTACGGATTTGAACTGACAACCTACCGATCACAGGTACATCTCAACTGCTGATTCAGCAGAGGGTCAAAGTAAACTCTGTTTACTGTTTAATAAAAGTACCTTTACATATAGGACTAACATCTTAGCAAGGCATTTTAGGCTAATTTAGCATCTAGTTGAATGCCCAACTGATACTGCATCCAGTACGGACCAGTAGAGGAAGATGGCATCTTTGCCAGATGGATTTTGGCAGAGTGGATCACTAAAGGCATTCCAAGAGAATGTCATTTCTCAGCATCACAAAGTCCAATCACATTCACAGTATTCTTGTTTTTTTCATATCAGAGCATATGTGTTATTACTCATGAATTTTATTGGAAGTGGATTTAGATGCCATTGATGTTCACAACAAAATCCTTTTTATCATTAATGGATGTTTAAAAAATATACATATATTGAAGACAAACTTATTGCTATTCAAAAAATAGCCTTGCCTTCGACATGTACTGCTTGTGAGAATATAATTCAATGTCAGTAGGTGGGTTTTTGTCATTCTGCAATGTTTGCTCAAGTTTTTCCAGTTTATAATATATACAGACATACACAAACATACATATCTTAACTTCCTCTGCATTTTTTTCAGTAATTTTTTGCAACTCCCTGGCAGGTTTTGCAGAATTGTCAGTTTTCTTTTTACTTTGGCAGCTCATAAGCCAAACCGAAAGTCCGAGATTTCACTTTTTTATTTCACACAGGGATATCTCAGTCATCAGTTCATTCTGCAGATGAAATACAGCTGGTCGCCCCATTCAGACAGGAAAAAAATCACAAATAACCAGATTTTAAGCTGAAGCCATAAAAACACCAGAGAGAGAAGAGATGTGATTTACAACCTGCCCCCCCCCCCCCCTACTCCCCACAGCCCTTCTCATTGTGCTCTCTGGAAGCCCTTGGAGAAACAGATGAGAAGATCCCGCGATGCTGTTGGGTGGGGGGTGGTTTGGCTTGTATGGAGACGGGACCATTTGAGGATCACAGGAAACGGATAGTCCAGCATCCCAAGCCGGCCGGGAAAGGACCCTGACAACCTATTATTTAGGCCGTGCTCGCTCAAGGACATGCACGGCCTGCTAGTTTAGGAAGAGTAAGTGATCTTGTCAGGGGAATACATGACGACATTGTGTAATGACCTCGATTACCACTCTCGCAGTTATTGGTTTTCATTAATCAATCATGAGTCTAAAGAGTGTCCACTGCAGTTGACATCAGCACAGTTACACTAAAGCCGCTTTGCCAGCTGGACCATGCACCGACTTCCCGGCCTGGTGCGATATTAACTCCAGGTTATGAGTGTTCCATCTCCTCTCACCTCCGCATCAGCCAGAGTGAAATTAAATTGTGGGGCGTGTTTAACCTGGAGGTCTGCTCCACGTCTGGAAGAACTATATGCTTATCGCTGACTGGTTTGTCGATACATCTTTAGCCCAATGCTTCCTCTGTCTCATGGGAAAACACCCCCTAAAAAAGGAAGTGCGTCATTCGTCTAGACCAGGGGTGGCCAATGTAACCCAGAAAGGGTCATGGTGTATACGTGTTTTCGCTGCAACTCCCTAATTAAATTACCGATTACTGATTGGCTGAAGAGTCCTCGCACCTGGGTTTGAGCAGCTGACCTATAGGTCACCCAGAAACCTCCACACACACCGGCTCTGTGCGGATAAGATTGCTCACCCCTGGTCTAAACCCCTATGTTCCAACCAGGCCAATCAGCTCCAACATGTGAAAAGACACTAATGACACTAATGACACTAATGACAATAATGACACTAATCCACTCTGTTACAGAACCCACATAATATTCAGGTGTTTTAGATAGATCTATCTATCAGATTATAGCTCTGCCACCATGAGATTAGATGGGGATTAGACTTTTGATGGGTAAAAGAAGCTATAATCTGAAGCGAATGAGTCCATGGAGTTGCATGAAAATGGTTCTGTGGTTGACGTCATGAATGTAGCAAGAGCAGAGATTCACGCCAAAACACAGACAGCTGAAACGCGGCTGCTATGGTACAATCTGTTGTCCTACCCATAGATTCAACAACCTCCTCCATGAATGTGAAATTCTGCCATGTGAAGCCTCGCAGTCAGGTTCTGGGTGAGTGTGAGAAATACGGCCATTTGCTGTCCTTCCGCAGCGAGCGCAGTCCACACAGCGCAGCAGACAGATGGCACGCCATATGTCACCAACTCCAGGGTCCTGTTTGTCTCTCCATCTCCCTCTCTCTGCCTCAAGGCCACCGTGTCATTCAAAACCTGCTGAGCAGACAAGAACCGGAGGAACCCAGAGCTTGGGAGCGAATCCACCTGTGTTTCTTCTTAACACAGCGCATTGACTCCACAGAATGATAGTAGTTGAAGGAGAAACGTGAGTCCTCCCTTGACAAGGGCTTTAGGAAGTCTGGATGGTGGTGGAGCTCTCACAGCTTACACCAGGTAGGGGTGTGTAGCATAATTAAGACCCAAAAGAACTAGCAAAGCAAAATCGCCAAAAACTATAAGGCTCAAATCTTTGTATGAAAAGACCCAGAGGCACCATTACAAACACCAGGAGCAGCAGGACCCAGGGAGATCAGCTTCCTGAGGGTTTCCTATCCTCAAGGTGACGCCGCAGCCGAATCACCATATAGGCCTCGGACACCCCCTCAGCCATTACAGAAACAGGAGGACGGAATAACAGCTAAATGAGAAACAGGAGCAGGCACTCCGGGTAAACAATGTAGAGAAGGAGAATGTAGTATATTAATGATATCTCTACAGAGATACCATTACACACCAAGAATATCACTGCTCTGAAGATACAGTACTGCTAGGGTGCTTCTGCTTGAATCATCAGAGCAATGGAGTTTGGAAGAAGAAAATAGTTCCTACATTACAGTACTCACTATAACGTCTGTGGATTGAGTAACAGGGTCATGATTTCTGGTGAGAGACGCTGCTCTTCAATTTTCCTGATGTATTTTTTGGCACTTTAATCACAGCAGAAAGAATGCCAGTCACTGCCATCATATTTGAGAGAAGCCCGACATTCCTACGGCCGATATCTACAACACTAGGCAACCGCCAGCAGAACAACTGAGACGGACAGACAGCACTAAAGCCCCCCTATAACATATCTTTTTCCGTTTTGGGGTGAACTGTCTCTTTAAGTAATAGTATCAATCCCTTACCCTCGTTCACAGGTCAGTGAAACGTGCAGGGCAGGATGAGAGCAGAACATGCTTTCAGCACAGCGTGGAAGAGGGATGAATGATGCACATGCGATCAGCCGCTTCAAACCTCAGGCGAAAGGCCGTCCAAACTGAGACAAAGAAGAAATTCAAGGAGACAATCCAGAAGTAGGTCAACTGACATATTTTTACATGCAATGAATAGAAGATGAAGAAACCACACTCTACCCGACATAAAATGTAGCTGCCAAGGTGAAGCGCAATCACAAGAAAACCAGAGGTTGTGTCATCAAGCAGAGGCACAGAATAAAGGATTTTGAAGACTATATCTACGTGTAACATCCCCGTGGCACAGTAAAAATGAACATCAGCCACACACGGCATTGTTCCCAAGTAGGAGATCCAGCCTCGAACCTGTGTAATTAGCCGCTCGAGTCTTGCCATCCCAATCTCACGAATAAAAACCTTTCATTACATACAAACTCTACTTTTCTCCAGCCAACTTGACAGGCACTAATCGTCTTGCGCTATTGCAAAGCTGATGTCACACCAGCAATTTCCCAGAGAACCCAAGAAAGCCAACAGTTAACCTGCTTTGTCAGGGACTATGGGGGCAGGGGGGGTGACTCACGATACCGGTGCAGCCAACGACTCCCAGCTAGCTGTCAGCTTGCGTTGTTCAAAGACATGAGACTGCAGGAATTTCGAGCGCCTGCTCCTCACAGACTCAGAAGCATGTCCAAGCCGGCCTGCAAGACTCACCTGCCGTTTATGGCTTTGGTCATTTAGACTTGAGCTTCTTGCCTTTGACACAGAATAGGAAAAAGCAGCACGATGCCATGTTGTTCTGTAAGATGGAGCCAAATGCAAACGTGATGCGGCCGCTAGCTCTGTGCACCTCTGAACTTACGTTTCCTTGATCAGTGATCATCTGGTCTCTTTATGGTTTTTTTTTTTCATTCCAGTACGATTCTGATGAGCATACTCACATTTCCAGAACTAGTCTGAGTCTCAGTGCATTAAGTTGTCTGTGCTAAAATAAGCTTTAGACAGACTATGACATATGAATGAAGAAAATGTTCAGGACACGTTACAGCTGCTCTTCAGCAGTTTATTCCTACAAACCCCATCAGTTTCACGGCATCGACATTTACATCAAGTAGATACTGATCAAAGAAAACAGAGAGGACCTCCAGGCGAGACAGCAAACAGAACTCAGACATCCGGTAACCTTGTCGTGTAATGAAGATACGTTTGACTGTATTGAAAGATGAAAAAAAAGTACATTAGATGAACTCATTTTGGTTATAAACCAGTTAAAGGAGAGGACTTGTCACAGCTCTCCATACATAAATCAGCATAAGTCAATCAAACATCACCAAGTCCTTCCTCTCGATTACTCCAACCTCAGAAGCGCATCCAGTTAAACGTAACGTTTGGATTGTTGCCTGCAACAGCTGCCTGTATTTGATTAGCATTGCATGCTTGTGGATGATCTGGAATATACTTCATAGAAGGGCTGCTGAGCATCTCAAGCTCCGTGGCTTCCAGTGGATTTCGACCCAGTACTTCAGCCAAACACTCCATGTTGTTGCCCTTGTCTTCCTTCTTCTCTCCTGGGCCAGGTAATCGAGAGCTTGATAATTTGTTGACTAGTTGACAGAATCAGGTTGGCAGAAATGGGTGTGCAAACCATCAAGGAAATCAGTCTGAACGAGCTTGAGGGGGGGATTGATAGCCAAATAACTACTGTATTTAATGTCTTGTGTCAAAGAGACATGCTAGTACCAACCTGCGCTCTGATGCTTTACTGTGGTACCAGAATTGCTAGAAAAGGCTACAGCTGACACGATGAAGCGGAACACTTAAGCTTGCTGACGGTCTCTGCGGTTGTAGCTGACCCAGTCAGGCCGGACGCCTACAGTCTTCAAAAGGGAATATGTACAGATATCGGATATCCCAGCATTCCTTCAGTGTGCCAAAAAACATCCCGCGATCAACCATTCCCAATACCCTGTGCATGAAATAATGATTCTTGTTTATGAGCCAGTCTAAATTGAAATGTATTAAATGAAATGTATTGCTATGTACTAAAACCATCTTTAAACAGATTTGTAAGATACAAAAGGCATTTATACCAAAGCAAAGTTACAGCTAAAATGTTTACAGCTACAGTGAAAGTAATACAAGATGGATCTGTACGATACAGTAATAATGTGTGCTTTTTGTAACCAATAAGGTTACAAGCACAGTAACTAATAGATTTTACATCTATTTGACTTCACAAAAGGCCCTTTGCTTTTTTCTCAGAGGATTAAGCGTTGACTCACCAGCCATATACCCGTCTCAAAAATGTAAAAAGCTTTTCAACAATTCCTTTCGTTTAATTGTGGTTTCCGTTGGGCTCAAAGACCACCTGAGAGATATTTTCACTGACCTTTTTTATTTCCACAGCTGAATATGGTCTTTTCTCCAGCTAAGCCACTTAGCTGCCTTCCTCCATTTTTGCCATTTAGCGAAAAGCTAGTTGGCATATTTTATGCGTGTGCTGACGACCCGTCCATTCCTTTCCCTGCGGACAAAATGTCAGCTTTCCTCTGCTTTGAGCCCTTTTGTCGATCATAAATCCATGTCCATGATGAAACAGGCTTCAGTTCTGACATGGCAGCTCACACACTCCCATATTCCAGTGGCACATGCTACAGACCATGTGAGTGTTTGGCTCAATGGGAGCTCTTTCATGCTCACTCAAGGCTTTCAGTTTGTCGTGTGTGTGGATACCAGTAGTCTGAATTGTATAATAAGGGCAATTTTAGGAAAGTTATTCCAGTTCCTAAAGGAAAAGGCCCAAAATGGTTCCCCCACTTTCCATATCCTCTCCTCACCCTTTGCCTCGTAAAGGACCTCCCAGACAGAGCAAATGTCACCTCCATGTTATTGGCCGTTGCTTTCTCCATCTACCACTCAGAAAGCAGATAGGAGGCGGGTTGAGGGCCACCATGCTGCTTTTTTTGTTTAGCTTTTTCCCCTTTTTTTGTTTGGGTGGCCGACCTCTTCTGTCACCAGCGCCCACAGGATCCAGCAGACACAATGAATAATGAGTTCCCTCTTGCACCCCCCCCATCCCGTCCCCCAAGCCCCCAGTGGGAATGATACAGCATCTGAATGAAAGGCCACCCAAGAACCAGCTGTGTAGGAGCCAGGCTAAGAGAAACTATTTGGAAAAGATGTCAAAAGGTCCTTCAAGAGCAAATAAAAGTTGTTCTTTCTGGGGTATGTGGCAAAACAGTTTGCGTTCATAAGCTTTTGTTTTTATTTTATTATTATCAGTAGCTTGACAAACGCTTTATTTAAAATAGAAAGCCCACATCATCAACCATGATACTGTCACACCGCAAAGGACTTGGTGGCAGTGAGAGCTGGAGGGAGAGAGTTGTGACATCAGCTTGACAGGCCTCAATTTGCACTTTGCTAAGGGACAAGGTATTGATCACAGGCTGGGTGCAGCTCTGGGGCCCTCAGTCGCAGGCTGGGTGCAGCTCTGGGGCCCTCATTTGCAGGCTGGGTACAGCTCTGGGGCCCTCAGTCACAGGCTGCGTGCAGCTTTGGGGCCCTCAGTCACAGGCTGGGTGCAGTTCCGGGGCCCCAATAACTAACAGTGAATCCTGGAAATATGTCAGGCAGTGGACCTGGGAAACTGTGATTCTTAGTAAACCTTGGGTAGGAGGAACTAAGGAGAGGCTCCATCACACCTGAAACCTTTATAAAATTTAAAAAATCAACAGTGCACCCTATGGGTAAAAATCATGCACAGGATCACGGGTTATCCAAACACGAACTTTTCACCTTGGCTCACCTCTGCCCTTATCGGACCTTTTCCCAAAGATCATCGCATACCTTTGAAGAGCCTCCCAGCCCTTAATTAAAGCAAAACCTTTCCCAGGTGAACAAAACCCCGTTGTTCTCAGAGAAGGTCAGTGTCAGCAGGGAGAGTCTGGCCATGGAACAAGTGATATTTCATTGTTAGCAGGTCAGGCCGGACCGTCCCCCTTATTAAATCTGTGGCTGTCATCCCCCAAAGAAGGTCATTCCAAGGGAGCTTATCAGGCACTGAGTGATAATCCGAGTTCAGGTAAACAGACTAATCTGCTATGTCTGATGTGTTGGGTAAGAAGCCAAATAAAGCCAAAGCTGAGCATCTCCTGCAGCAATGCTAGTTGCATTAGCAATTACGGGCTATCTCAATTACGGAATATCTCAATTACGGGCTATCTCAAATACAGGCTATCTCAATTACGGGCTATCTCAAATACAGGCTATCTTAGCAAGGCTTCTGTGATCATTATAATGGCCCTTTCTATGCACCCTTGCCCTTACATTTGAGCTTCTGCTTAACCATAAAAAAGGTACAAGTTACCAGCTTCTACCAGGCCAGTTTTGGAGTGGCATCATGCAGGAGAACGTTGGACCAGCCTGGCATGAACCACCAAGATAGAAACTTCCCACATTCTGGCCAGACATGGCACCATGGTGGTCCGTTAGGTGGAAAGGAGCCTTGTGAAGAACAGCCCGGAAAGCGCACATTGGGCTGGGTTCTGAAAACACACCAGAACTTCCCTGAAATCCATTACACACCCCACACATCCAAACAGTCCCTAAACTTCTCTTCCAAATGCACTTGGAATCACACCAGTGAACTAAAACTGAATTCCTCGTTCCAACTTATGAGTTCTAATTCAAGTATTTTTTTTACCATAAAGCCCGAGGACATTATTCAAGCTGCTCTTTTCCTGCTTTGTAGTTTAACAGGGCTTCTCCTGGAATGTTGCTTACAGTATGACCTGAGTTCCTGGTCCAATTGAGTGAGAAAGACGTACACAGAAACATTGACACTCATGAAAGTTTGGCAAGCCTGGAAGTGTCAAGCATCCAGCCGCCTGCTGTGTCCCCACAACACACTGATACGTCTTCATTTCTTTTGTGTCCCCACAACACACTGATACGTCTTCATTTCTTTTGTGTCCCCACAACACACTGATACTCAGGAACGCAGTCTGGCAGCAGATGGGTAGCTGGTGACCATCTGAAATGCAGCAGCTCTTAGAAGAAAGGGCTCCGTTTCCTGGTCCCAGGACAGCTGCAGATGAGTGAAGTGGCCCTTTTCTTGTCTGAGGCCCATGAGAATCAAACCTAAAAGTAAGGGGGGGAAAACCCTGTTAATGACAATTAAAAAAGACGCAATGACGTAGCAAGAGGCCTGTACAGCTGCGCAGCCTGCGAGACGTTTCACATTCAAAGACCAAGAGGCCTGTACAGCTGCGCAGCCTGCGAGACGTTTCACATTCAAAGACCAAGAGGCCTGTACAGCTGCGCAGCCTGCGAGACGTTTCACATTCAAAGACCAAGAGGCCTGTACAGCTGCGCAGCC
>JAABNX020000047.1:3752078-3765529 GCA_015163995.2 Mormyrus lacerda | reverse complement strand
TGTGTGTGTGTGTGCATGGATGTCTGTCTGTGTGTCTGCATGCATGTCTGTGTGTGTGTGTGTGTGTGTGGGTGTGAGATGCGAGGGGGTTCGTATTCGGCACGTACTGGTGTGACAGCTGTACAGAAAGACTCTCTGCCCATCATATCGGCAACGGCAGCGCATCACGTTGTTCACAAAGTCAGATTCTGCCATGTCCAGAGAGGGATTAACCTCCACCTGCGGAAAGCCGGGGAGGAGAGAGACCTCCGTCAGCGCTATCGTCCTCAACACTTCATGTATGTAGAAAGTGCCAGGAAAATGAGCCTTCCTCAGTGAGCCCTTCAGTAGACATTTATGGATGGTATTCTTTATAAGTTCATCCCTAAAATAAAACGCATGGAAAACTAAAAGCTTAAAAATGAAGATACTACAGATGCTTGAGTAATTTAAAAAGGTTTTACAACATTCAGGCAAGAAATACATTAAAAATCATGCAATCATTCATCCCCAAAAAAATCATAGAAAAAAAAAAAATTCATCAAGAACAAAAGAAAGATGAATGTTGCAGAAAAGCTTATTTTATTAGGGGCCTGTAGTATAGCTGGAAAGAGGTCCTGCTGTGTAACCACTGAGTCATGAGCTGTACATACCTCCAAATGGCCTCTTTAGATTTTAGTTACGCCCTGTAATTCAGTGAGGTTCGCTATATAGCACTAAACGGTCGCTGTCTGAGACGCCCCACAATCAGAACCGACAACAGCATAGCCCAGTAACACACCAACAGCTCCGAAGCCCAAGTAGGCCAGGGGCTAATTACAGTAGCTTTTCTAATTATGTTAGGATAAGGAGGTAACTCTGAGTCTGTTGTCATGGATATAACACTGCTGCCCGCCGTAAAGTTAGCCGACTCCCTTTTAAATTAAAATGCTGCATCTGTATCTCCAAAGCAGTTTTCCATGGTTTTGGGCCTGTTTTATTAGGTCATACTGGATCCTGCCACATGCAGACCCTGGTGATGTGCGCTGATGCCACACACAGACAGCAAAGCAGCACAACAGGAGACCTGGGCAACTGCCTGCATTCTCCACAAAAAGCTTTAAATCAAGTCTTATTACACAGCAGCCGTTTTCTTTAAGCATTATCCAACAAACAGAAAACAGACGGCTCCATCATGCAAAGTGACATACTGTAGTTAACAAAATTAAGTCAGCTTTTAAATTCAATTAAATGCAATTAACTTTAATATAGTGCTACCCCCACCCCCCAACATGGTTGCCATGAAACAGTTAACAAAGATTCAGCAAAGAAAATGACAGAGATTTCATTAAGGGCAGCATCAGAGGGAGGAATCACAGCACTTAATGTTATACTAATTATATATATTTTTGAGACAGTGCAGAAAAATGACAGGGGATAATAAAAATAGACCTGAACTGTGGTTGGTATAGGAGGAAAAAGAACAGGAGGGAGGTACCGCGGTATTTGTGGGGTGATAAAGATGATTTTACCAATTTCAGTAATGTACTTAAGCACTTTCTCACTGGTGAAAATGACACAATGGCTGTAAACACACTTTCCATCTGCTTGTTCTTTTCCACAGAAGGGTCTACGCCTTAATGAATGCAAATGACTCAGGCAGACTTTCCCTTCTTTAATTACAGCCGGCACCTTGGCTGTGAATCTCTGGGTCCCTGTGCGTCCTGTCAGCCAGTCCAGTGGCTTTACAATGGGCTCTGGTTCCAGTAACAACGCAGGGAATTTCCTGTGCAATAAATCACACTCTTTAAAGTGAGGTGAAATGAGGAATCTGAATACCAGGTAAAGAAACAGCATTGTTTTGTTGCGTCTTTTGTTGTGTAGTCATTTCCTACTTGTGAAGTGACTTATTTAGCCCATGGTCTGACGTCGACGAGAACGGATGCCCAGTGACCTGCATGAACTCTGACCTGGAAGATGTAGTTCCCTGGCCTGACATCTGTGATGTCGACCCACTGGCAGTCGATGTCATGGCGGTATGTGTCCCAGCAGCCCGCCGTGACGCCCTGGTCACCCATATTATAGCAAGAGTAGCGTTTTTGCAGTCCTGCACATCAAACCATAATAGCTTCTTCAGAATCACACGTGTGGCTGTCTATAGAAAATGTAAGAAGCTGTTATAAATGATGACCAATGATAAAAGCAGAGATAATGACGTACCGTCGGGACAGGTGGTGTCCTCCAAACAGAAGCTGGCTTTGTGGCCCTCTGCGATTCTACTGCCGTTGAGGGTCAGGAGGTCATAGTGTGTAAACACCTCGATGCTGTGGTAATGTCTGTAAACAGAGAGATTGGGCTCCCCATCAGCCTCTATCGCCACTAACCAGGGTCGCTGGTATTTAGACAGTTTGATTATCACATCACATTTTTGCAGGGTCTCATGCAGAGTTTAACATGTGGGCCGTATTTGTGGTTCATACTTGTGGTCACGCAAAGGCTTTCTTCAGCGTCATGTTTGTCCCGAAGGGTGTTTCCTAAATACTTCCACCAATAGAAACGATTCTGAGTAAACTGCAGTTAACCTTGTGAAGTTACGCTGATACACAAACAATTAGTGTTATTATCTTGCCGCTTCCAGAAACATCTTTCTTGCTGACAGAAATGTGAGAGGGTGGTTGTGTGGAGGACCGAATCTGAGAAGACGCTTCTGATGAGGGTGATTACACTGATGGTGATGAGCAGAGGGTACCGGTCCTTGCAGCACCACCACGCCCACCTGTGGCACTGGTGCCAAACCCAGGCCTCCCGGGAGGCGCGGGGTCGGAAGTCGGCACGGCCCAAGTTGTGGATGCGGGAGGAGAAGCGCAGCAGGCGGCGGTGCCCGTAGGGCCACTGCATGCGGTGGGCAGAGGAGGACAGGCAGTTCTCCTCGTGGGCACAGGTGAGTAGATGCAGAGGCCGGTCCTCCAGGTAAGCTGTCTCCTGCACTAGTTGGGCGTCTATCACCAGGTCAGGGGCCGCTACAAGGGGGGGTGTTTGTCATCATTATCATTATCGTAAACATTATCATCCATACATGACAGACAAACAACAAATATTATAAGCACAACTATGAGCAATCTAAATTCCATATAAAGGTGCTGTGTAGCCCCATGGTTAGGATGCTGCAGGATGCCTGTAACTGGATGGTTGCCGGTTCAAATCCCAGGATCAACAGAGTAGTTTCACCATTGAGCCTTTGAGCAAGGCCCTTAACCCCAAGTGCTCCAAGGACAGACTGATGCTACTTTCTGAAAAATAACATTATCTGCTAAGTAAATAAAACGTACTATAATAAAGGTTTGGTACTGAGAGTCTTTGGGTTACCCGAGTGTCCCCCCTCCCCCCCGAATGAGCTACACTGTAAACGGGGTGAGTGTAGAGAAGTCTTTCTGCTGTGGAGGTATGAGGAGATGGGCCTGATGTCGCTGGGGCTACTCACTCTCCACGCAGGTGACGCCCGCTGCCCTGGTCCCGCCACCCCGAGGGCAGTACACCTGGCTGTTCCTGCGGCACTGCTGGATGGACAGCTCGGACCCTGTGCAGTGCGTCCCGCTGAGAACCACGTCACTGGCACTGGGGTCCCCGGGCCAGAACCAGGTCTCCTGCACAGCAGTAAGCCAGAAACCAAGGTTAACGTCTTGCTAATGTAACGTCAGTGCCAACACCTTGTTGGTTACTCCGCCAACCGCGGTCAGACGCCCTTAGCATCACATGACATCAACAGCACAAGCAGCAGTTGTGTTTTTAATGTTATTTAACCTAGAGAGAGAGAATGCCATTAGCGGCGCCCACAGCTAATCCCACTGAAGATTAGCAAGCAGCAGCACTAATAACCGCAGTCATTAGAAGTCCTTAGCACGCCGTTTTCCACAAGCATCTGAAAAGAAAAATTAAAACACCAACATTTTTTGGCCAATCCAAGCAACGAAAACCTATTTTAAGTTTGTTTTTCTTCCGGCTCTTTCTTCTGCAGTGGTCACGCGTTCTTTTTCGTAAAGCCTGCAATTACCCGTTTGGGGAATAACTGCACAGAAGAATAGCCTTCAAAAATGTGAACACCACGTGAACCTGTGAAACACTTGACGCAAATGCGGAGGACTGGGGAAAAAGGCAACGGCAGGGAATACATCTTTAAATATATGCAGCAATAATGATGTCATTTAGGCCAAATGCAGGCTATTACTAAATTACTATTAGTAAGGGGTATTTAAATGCTGCTCATATCTATATTTCTGGGCAAATGAATCAAGTGAAAATAATCACCTTGAAAGCGAATTTTTTTTAGTTTTATGTGCGGCCTAAACACAAAGGCTTTATACCATGTGTGACAGGTGTGATCGATTAACACACTATGTCTTAAAATGTGCCCAGCACCTCATAACCTGTCTGTAATTATCCTGTCCTTTGGAACCTAATGGGATGGAATTTCATCTCAGTCCACATTCATCTGCCTCACAGTATATAGATATGTGGGAAAAAACTGAATCATGCAACTTGACTAAACGTTTTGCACCTGATGATAATGTTGATTTTACATTATTTGACAGCCCCTTTCAAGGCTGTCCCCAGTATTTTATTGTGTTTGCATTGACCTCGCTCGGCACTTGTTTAATCCAAAGTGATTTACACGCCATATTCAAAGGCTTTCTCACAATAGCAGGTTTTCTGTTTACACTCAGCACTCCCACATGCCCACGCGGTGGTGGCCATGACACTCCGCTGACCTGATGAGCGCGTGACGCGAAGCCGAAGCCCAGCTGCCGGCACAGCACCATGGCTTCAGTGAGGCCCCAGTTCTCGCTGCAGATGGCTCCCCAGCGCCGCCTGCCGTCCACGTCCAGCAACACCTCCACACGGCCCTCAGCAGGCTCCCGGCCACCCACGAGGCGCACCTGGGTGGGGCAGCAGGGTAGGTCAGGGGTGGGGTCAGGATCAAAGGGGTGGAGTCAAAATCAAAGGGGTGTGGTCAGGATCAAAGGGGGTGGAGTGATTAGGTCACGGGTGGAGTCAGGATCAAAAGGGGTGGAGAAGTTAGGTCAGGGGTGGGGTCGGGATTAAAGGTGGTGGAGTGGTTAGGTCAGGGGTGGGGTCAGGATCAAAAGGGGCGGGGTGGTTAGGTCAGGGGTGGGGTCAGGATCAAAGTGGGTGGAGTCAAAATCATCGAAGGGGTGGGGCCATATTTGAAGAGCACAAGGTAATGAAGGAAGGAAGAAAGAGAGCAAAAAGCAAGACAACACTGTAACACACAGTTCATGGCTGATGATGGTGACACTGTAGGATCGGGCCTCACCGTGCTCTCCAGGCCCGTCTTAGGCACATTGCAGCGGACCGCTGCATCCTGGGAGTGCTTACAGGTCCAGTAGGTGGCTTCTTGGTGCTGGCACTGCAAGATGGACTTCTCGGCGCCTGTGCACTGCACAGAGTTCATGTGTATGGGGCCCGTCCCTGCAGGGGGAGTGCGGGCTATCAGCCTGGTGCCTTGGCAGGCTCCTTTCTGCCAGATTTACACAGCTACCCATTTTACAATTAACTCACTCAAATGGTTCCTAAAGCACTTCATGTACATCAATCAGAACGGCACAGAATCCTTCATTAAGAAAATTATTTCAGCCTCTCATGCTTATTCCTCCTTTGATTAAACAGCACTTAGGCAGTCCTCACCAATTAAGGACTGGTGCATCAACAGTTCACAGCATGCTTTAATTTTCCAGGCGGAATAAAACGGGAAAAAAAAACTCTAAAACAAAATTCTTTTTTATTTTTAACTTTTACTCTGTGGAGTCTTCATTTTCATAGAGCATTTTCACATTACATTGTCTTAAAGCGCATTACATTATCCCTGGCCAAAGCCCCTAGAGAGCAAGCCAGAGGCGACAGTAGCAAGGAAAAACCCCCTAAAAGGAAGAAACCTTGGAGGAACCAGACTCAAAGGGGGAGTCCATCTTCCAGGGGCTGGCAAAGGAAGTCAAATGAGCAAGATAACGTGACATAATAGTATGACTGACATCAATGATGACACATTCAATATTGTGTTCATAGTCTGAATATGCATGCATTTTCCAACCACTTATGCAATTCTAGGGAAGAGTCTAGATTCCAGGAAGCAAAGGGGATCATTCACTATGGGCTATTTGGAGTCACCAATTCACCTAACCGCATGTTTTTTAAACTGCAGAAGGAAACTAGAATACCAGGAGGAAACCCAAGCAAAACAGGGAGACCATGCAAGCTCAACACACACTGACCCACCACAGTCATCCAAAATACAGCACTAGACTACTGGTAATGCACTGCACAAGATAATTACATTTATACAGTCAGTCCTGCTACAACGAGATTAATGCGTTCCTGAAAAACCTTGTGTTCACTAAAATTGCTTATTAAAATACAAATATCCAATGGGGAAAGTAAGGTTACGGGAATGCACCTCTAAAACTTAGTAACTTACGCCAAACAAAATGAATCAAATTGAAAAAACAGTGGTACCAGTGGCTAAGAATGTAACTGTACTCTTTTTAAAATAAGAAATAATGATAATACATTAATAAATTATATCGTAAATATCTCTTATGGGTCTTATGAGTCTCACAAGGATTGCCTAGTAACTGCTTCAACCGAACATGCTGAACCCTCTAACTTGTCGATTGCCTAGAGTTCACAGTAGTGATGGGCAAAATGATGCTTCATGAACCATTTGCTGTATATTCCGACCCCACTAGATGGTGCTCTTGGTTTGCTTTGAGCCCTTTTGGGAACAGAGAGCACCATCTGGTGGGGTCAGAAAATACAGCAAATGGTTCGTGAAGCGTCGTTTTGACCATCGTTAATCAGGAGAAGTGGTCCACAGCTGCCATGCACCCAGTGATGCACAACAGATTACGGTATGCAGAGGGGCACTGAAAACAACATGACTACAGACAGTCTATGAAAAACAAGCAAATTAAAAGCAAGTGAAATAAAAATACCATTACTATGTTTTTATATGACAATTTGTCACAATTTTTTTGATTTTTAGAAGCTAAGACCTATGCAATGCCTAGTTTTACAGATCTATTAATTTAAGATTTGAAAACCCGCTTGACCGATTCAATGAAAAGAACTGGTTCAAAAGAATGATTTGTCATTTGATCGGACATCACTGTCGTTCATTCATATAGTTGTTTTTGTATGCAAGTAGTGTTTGCTAAAGACTATATGGCTTTGTAGCTTGCATAGTGCCTTTCTGACTATAAATCGTGCAATTCCACATTATATTGGACTTGGGTGCCAATATATCAGTTAGAACAGATTCGAGGTATGATATTACGCATTGTACCACGTACATAATAATACATGTATAATGACATATACTGTAAATACATTGAAATGATTTAAGATATAAATGTGTTGATTGACAATTCACTTTCAAACATATCTCAACATGTATAACTCTCAGATAATGGAGTGACGAGAGACAGAGTCAATGGGAAGTCTGTACTGGGAGACCAATCACATCGCATCAGCATGAAGGCACTTCTAAATGGCATTTTTCTAGACAGACATGCCAGCTGTTCCCAGCTTTTACAGACAATGACGGGATTGGGATTGACTTCTAGGGCCAGAGACACTTGTCATTAAGTTGAATGCAACGGAGACTGCGGCTCCACAGGGGGGTGGATCCAGAGGTAAAAGTCCGGGAAGAAGATCTGCAGCCCACAGAAGAAAAGATGAAAAAGCCGCAGAGGGACAGGGAAAGTCCCGGAAAGACAGAGAAACCCTGGGGAGCTCATCCTCTGATTCTTCCCTGCTTGTCATTTGTGTTATTGGTATATATTATGTTAACCTAAATGAATTATGCGTGGCTGCAAAGAGGATCGCTGGTCTAAATCGACCAAGCCTTGATAGTTTTAATGTGGAGTGAGGAGCCACAAGCAAGGGGTTGCTGCGTCACTGACAGAATGATACCGAGATTTAAAAACCAAGGCCTTGAGATGAAAATGGCAGCTCTCTGCCCCCCTGTAATTTTTTGGCATCTGAGGACATGATGGATCATCTCAGCAAGTTATTTTAGCTCACTGCAAAAGAAAAAATAATAGCTGGCGGGAGGACTTAATGTTTTGGGTGGTGTTTTCAGATGGACCTTGTACTGATCTCTAATGGAGTTAGGGAAATCTACTCTTCATTTATTTTACGTTAAATTGTTTCTGTTACCTGGCTACCAGTAGACTCTAACAACCTTCAATAACCTCTGACCTTAGATGTCGTATGGCTCCTCCCACAATCCTCAGAATAGCAGTTAGACTGATTGAGTCTGACCATTTTAATAACAATGAGTTTTATTTACAAACTGTTTAAACTGCGAGTAAGTGCATTCCAGTGTGCAGATGCTGTCACACAGTACCCATAGTGAAGGCATTTCTAAATGGCAGTGTTCTCTAATGCGCACTTGAACATGGATGAGATCAAAACCATGTGTTAAATAAAAAAGGCATCGACAGAACCAAACTCATTATCAGGATTCAGATCGGCACAGCACATGTGTTCGCTATAACTGCCTTTGATCTGCAGGATAAAATGTGTCTTCACTAACTGCTGTATGTTTAGCGACCTGCATTGCCACAGGAAAAAGTTACATTTCTTAACACATACACAAGATCTTGGCTCCTTTCACTTTTCTTGAGGGGTTCATCAGCTAAACACATCCCAAGCTCATCCAGATCCACAGGAAAAGCCACCGGGCTCCAGCAATCACAGCTTCTTCTCAGCAAAGTGCCAAGTAACTACAGAAAAAATTCTCAGGACTTATTGGGACTTCAATCATGTACTTTGCTACATAAATGAAAACCACACGAATGGAAACTTTCCACCCACGGACAGCCATCCAAAATAACTTTATGGTTATACAGTATATGATTATTCACTTCTCAACTCCTATAGTAAAGTATAACTAAGCAGACATAGCCTGATACTATTCACTTCCTGCTGCATATACGGTCTAGGTAATAACGTCTGTTTACAGTACAGATAACATCTCTGATGAGATTCATTCATGAATGAATCTATAGGGATGAGAAGTCAGACCAAAGAATGGGCTTCATCTACACACATTGTTCCACATAGCCTTTTCATGTGAAAGCTTGGTGCTGTAATGCTACAGTAAATACAAAATTTGACACATCAATGGTTCCCACTGAGCATGACGCACCATGGGTATTTGCTTTTCTTTGTTGAGGATTAAGGGCTGAGAGGGGACCAATGGCAGGCTTTGCCAAAGCATGACCAGCCAATCACTGATGAGTCTTTTTTCACATCTGGTGGCTCTGAATATTCTGAGGGAAAATAATTGTTTGTTTTTTTTTTTTTTACCTGTTCAATGTTTCATTTTTGTGAAGCTTTGTTTTACTACACACAGACTATCCATTGAGCTGGACAGGTAATATTTATTCATGTCCAGAAGATTAGAAGAATATAGTCACTTCCCATAAGAATCAGTCAAACACAGATCTTGGTTATCAATGTAATCTCTCATTGCCATAGCAACCAAATACCACTAATGGTTCCCAGGGCATCTACTGAATTTTTGCTATAAATGAAACACAAAAGACAAAATGCCAAACTTGCAAAATCAGAAACTGAAAATAGCCAACCATTAAAATATATGTACACCTTCCAACTCACTGCCACTCCCACCCGCAGTGGCGACTCCAAGGAAATACCTCACTATCCTCATGGAAAGCAAGAAACAGGGTGAATCCATGGCAGCAGTGATACAGCAACACACGGCAGGAGCGCCTCACCTTGGCCCAGATGTGCCCTGTTGAGTGCCTGGCGCGCCGTGCCGAACCCAAGCTCCCGGCACACCACGTTGGCGTCTGGCAGGTCCCACAGGTGGTCACATACTGTACCCCACTTCCCCTCGCGCAGAACCTCCACGCGCCCCTCGCCTAGACGGGGCCCGGCCTTCAGTCGTACCACACCCTGGAACGACAGAGAAGACATCACAAATGATGACGCACATTTACTCAGTGTAACTCACACAGAGCAACAAATTCAAGCATAACAGTCATCCGCAAATTCATTGGCCAAAAATCTGTGCCAAGTGAAGTCATAGCTGCATGATAACTACAAATCAGATTCTACTTTACCAGTTTTATGTGTGCGTTGTGATTCCTTTAATAAAAGTTCTTTAAATTCACATCTTATTCCACAGGTTCGGTTCAAGTCCAAATACATACAGCAAATATGCCTGAAACTGGAGCTGATATTGAAGTGGCGACAAAGAAAAGAGTAGTTTTTTTTCTTAAAAACATATTTTGAGCCTTTGAAACCCTGTAAAAATGTGCTTTACATGTGTGGTCCAACTTTCCATGCATTTAATCCCAAAGAACAGAGGGTTCTGTTCAGTGCGCTTTTTAAAGTTTTGCAATGGTTTTTAAACTGCCTAATTGCAATGTACCATTCTGGAAATAGTCCATCCAGACGAATACACAAGTACTGGTCATTCTGACTGAACATAACAGACAAAGCAAAAAGGAGGCCAATAAGTCCTCACCTGATTGGTGTGGGGCACCCATGATGTGCTGTCATAGGAGGAGGCCAAACTGGCAAACTGGGCCCCTGGGACACAGCGGGCCACGGCGAACATCCCGCCATCGCAGGGAACCTCGCTGTGGGGGATGGAGAGTAGTGCACGGCACTGCTCCAGGCCGCTCTCTGTGCCCTGACAGATCACCTTCTCAACCCAGGAGGTCTTCTTGCTGACCTGGGAGCCCAGCCTGCAGGAAGCAGCCAAGGTATCAGACTTGAGGATAAAACATTGTGGATGTCAGGTATTACCTTTATACAATAGTACATATTTAACTGTGAAACAAAGGACAGTGTTGCAAGCCATGGATCAAAACGTCTTCAGCAACAGCTTGCATTAATTTATCTAGACTTTAAGTGAAACAATCTTTGAATTAAATTAATAGTCATGATAATAGCACTAAATTGTTGTCTTTGGATACTTTCTTTAAAAAATGTGCAGCTGCCATATTTTCTCTATCATGTATTTCTAAGACAGTTCTTAACACTCACCTGTCAGATGGATCGGCCATCATCATGTCCCATGCTTTCCTGAAATGCACAAATAGGGAAGGTCATTGTATTGATTCAGGCAAAGTCACTGGCTGTGCCAATGTGAACATAACTGATATATCATCATTGGACAAGGAGAAACAGGTCCCGACTACCACACATTTACCAATGACATTTCCTCAAGATCAGCCAACCTCATTTAAAGGCTGTTCATTGGGTTTGGACTTTGACTAACATCTATTCCGAGAACAAGCAGCAGTTTGGATGGGTAGTTTATTGGGCTGCAGGTTGTGAGACACGACTTAAGTCGAAACAGACCAGCGTACAGCACTTCAGTGATTAATCCTGAATTCAATTGTCAGTTACACAAATAATTTACAACAGTCCAAGTAGTGGCAAAAAACTTTAAAAACTGATACAAAGTCAATAACTTGTAATATAATAAACATTGACAATCAATTAGATTTATTTATACAGAATAAAGAAGCAAATAACACTTTTATTGTAAAAATTTAAGAGAGAATACAAGAAAAACCATTTGGTGAAAACCATAATTAATTCTTGGTAATTGGAAAGTTGGAAAAGTGATCAAAAATGATTCACCAAGGCGAAAGTTATGTCTCTAATTGTACAAATCACAAATACAGCCTGTGTGGACTTTAAAACCATCTCTAAATCCCATCAAAGCAACTCGATTGAGGTACATAAACAACTGCGTGACCTCAGAAAATATCCAAAATGCTACACAGTACAAGAGCATGCAGTAAAATGTCAGTCTTATACCTCAACGCAGGTAGCATAAGACTGGGAGCCCTCCACTCAGTGTTTGCCACGTTACAGACAGCTGGCAAATAAACAGCCGATAAATCATTCGGGATGCAAAACAAGCAAAAATGTTGGTGCGGCTCTGTGGCCACAAAGCAGGAGCAACCGAAGGTCTCAATGTTCCCTTTGTGGAGCCAAGACGGGCTCTCCATGTATGGCCACCCCTGGGATATTTCTGCCTCACATTAAGGGAAACTGTCTAGCCAAAGTGAACACATTTGGAATCACCATCGAGTTGTAAATCATACAAACATCACCTGTGGATGGAGAAGCACCTCGACCAAGCAAGGCAGACACGTAAAAAAGGCATTTTCAGCCAATTTCAGGGTCGAACCGCAGCAGATGTAAAATTTATGCTCTAATAAGGGTCACATGATTTTCATGAATTTTCAAGTACCTACTGCTACTCAGGTAGATCTAAACTCAATGTAAAAAAACACCTGCTACATGAGCTAATGTTTGTAGGGGGGTGAGAATACTATGTTATGACTATATTAACGTATATTTCAAAGAGGTAAAACACTTGTTTCCTTCCAAATGGAACCCTAGAATCCGACTCGCTCACACGCCACCAGGGACAAGGCCAACAAGGACCTGTTGTGCCAAAGTGTTCTACAAAAATGTAAAAATTAGAAAATGCAACCGAATTTAAAACAGCCAGGATTCGGGGCATGCCGCTGATGGCCTACCCTTGACTAAGGTGTATAAACTAAAACACAGACTCCAAAAAGCCAGTTTGTGAAGGAGGAGGTATTTTTACTGACCACAGTGGATGCCTGCCATTCAAGGACTAACGCAACTGCCAAATACATCCGATTAAAGGGCCCAGCCTCTTATTTCTTCCATCTGGTGTCCCAGGAATCCACGGCACGTGTTAATGTGGGCCGGCCATAACACTGAATGCCACACACTTCTTAAGCTCAAGGCTGTCTTGGCCTTCGCTTGGTTCCTCCTCCCTTGAGGGAACCTGAGAAGAAACTCTACAATTAGACTTGGAGCTTCTGCGGTTCATTAATATGAATGGAGAAGCTGAATTTAGCCACTGGTCTTGGGAATGACTTGCTGTAATTCGTCTGCCACGTGGCACTTCAGTGGTACTGTCATGGCTGAGCCCAGACAACATTTTTTTTTGGATCAGAAAAAGAGCTAATAAACACATATTTGTCTGAAACCTGTGGTGTTATTGCAACTACCCTACATTTCAAGACACTAATACGGATGTCCAAGACAAACAAATAGGGCTCACAGACATCAAGAGAGCAAGAACTGGTCTGCAAAGCAGCCAACTGCTGCAAGTTAGTGGGATGTTCCATGTAGCAAGTGATTTTTCAGTCTGTGTACTACTGAGGCTCAGTGAGACTGCGAGACATCAGTCTTACTCTGTATGCAGATATAATACAGCCAATGTTATTTTTTTAAAGAGCTACCCTGATGCATTTTCACCTTCATCAGGTTATCAACGGAAAAATACTTGAATAGTACATTAACTATTATTTAAGACGCAAGGTGCTACATGACCCTCAGACCAATGAACCACTGGCTTTTCAAAGTGAAATGGTTGGGGGGGGGGG
>JAABNX020000047.1:3715062-3730479 GCA_015163995.2 Mormyrus lacerda | reverse complement strand
TGTTGTGCAAACGTGCATTTTCGTCAGCATTTATGAGGTAGGTAGGAGTTAACAGGTCTGACAGCCAGATAAACTTAAAGTATTCTTCTCAGGAATGCAACCAATCACCAAAGACCATTCTGGTCTCTGGACATCTTCCAGTATCCCCCAACACTTTCGAGATGACACACGTGTATTTACAATTTCAACTCAAAACCAAAACACATGCTGCTCCAATGGCAGAGCTCATGACAATCCTTCATAATTAAAAAATAATAATTATACATCTTTCAATTAATCATCAGCCTTGAAGAAAAAGTAGAACCGATTGAAATGTTTATAACAAACCAGCTCACTGATCCAAGGACAGTATTGCGCATTTCTGTTTGAATAGCCAAGATAGAATGAGAGCTCCGAGTAGCACGACAAGAGACCAGTGGGTTTCCATTTGTGTGGATGTTCAGGCATCAGAATAAAGACTGGAATTTACAGGTTTCCATCATCCACACATTAATTTATTAAGACAAAATTACTTAAATTTTCCTTTTGTTATTGAAGCAAAATTTTGGAATGCATACATTAAAAAGAAAATTTTAAAATTTAAAGAAAAAAAAAAAAAAAAAAAAGATTTCGGTTTGTGCCTTCAATGATATGAGAAGCGGAGGTGGAATCCAGATGCAGGACAAAATGTGGCTCACTTTCCGCACCACAACCAGAAAACCATGCCGCTTTCTCTCTAGCTACATGGTCTACAAGGACAAAAACAGACCCCCAGCCATAGACTGCATCAAGTGAAACCACAGCTGTGTGTAACAATGCTATGTTTTGTTCAGAACCAAAGAACAAACGGCAAATCTCTCAATCTCATTGAAGATAACAGACCAAGAACATTCAGGATGGACAGCTGCATAAGCAAATTGTCATAACTGAGCTGAATGAGGATTTCAAGTATCACATTTTCATATTAAAACAGTAATGGTTAATGCTTACTTGCAGTAAAAATCTAACTACATGGTAACTGTTTACATTAACCGTACCTTCATACTGCCTTTATAATGCATCCATAAAACATTCAGTGCACCTTTATAATGCATCCATAGATCATTCATAAATAGCATCTAAGTATACCTTAGCATCCAAAATGTGTTAAAAGCTTCAATATACAACAAATACTGTATGATTATAATGCTTATTATATAATTCTTATTAATGTATATTAAAGCTGTCAGTGTATACTTTCGTGCTGCTTATGAATGTCCTATGAATGCATTATGAAGGTGCAGTTAATTTAAAGTTTTACCAAATAAACAAATGACTGTTTATAAAGCAGGCAACATATTTAGATTTACTCATTCTTCAACCTAAACCATGCTGCCTTAAAATGGAATTTTCTCCTGTTTGGAATGTTGTGTATGTTTTGTTTTTGTTTGTTTTTAAGTCTAAAATGGAAGTATTGGGGAAAAGACAGGCTAAGGACATCTGGGAATGCCACTGCCATCTGCATATCACACCACCTTCAGCTTCACGCCTGATCACTAGCTCAGCAGAGACCGCAGCCAGTCACGGGAGATCCAGCCACGTGCATGTCGCACTGTGACATTCTTGGCTCTGTGACAGCAGCCAATGAAATCCACTATTCTATATTTTTTATTCATTTCAGCACATAATACGCAATTCACTGCAACATCTAAATGAAGACCGAAAGTGATACAATTTGTACCCCCCCATTCCCAAATAGTGTTATCATGCTGCCCAAAGGAACTGCGATTAACCCCCCCCCGTTCCCACCTCCATCACATGCGTTTGTTTTATGTTATGTTTTGTATGTGGGTCATGGTATGTTTAATACCACTGTGATGGGCATTGAAAATTTCATTGTATTATACACAGAATAAAGGCATCTTAACAGGGGTGGACAATTCGGTCTCCCGCGCACCCAGAACTGTGGGCGACTGCTCATGGTTAAGTGGAGTAACCGCCGGACGACCCAAAAATATCGACGTGCGGGTGACCAAATTAAATTTTCTTCAAAGGTTTTCGTTACCCAGTGTGTACTGAATAAATCTACGAAAAATAATTTCAAACAATTTCAGCAGATTATGTACAATGACGGCCGATTGTGATTGATGATTTGAGAAAGTATTATCGTTAGTCTACATGATGCCCGCCGAAGATGAACGGAGATTCCTGAGCAATGCCGATCAGACTGGTGAGTCTCGTGCTACACAGGGATTACAGTGTATTGAAAGTACTGTGCAAAGTCGTGTACTAGTATACCGGCGTCTGATTCATGTACCTGGGCAAGACTTCGTCCGATTTCCCAAGTCCCTGTGCCGTGAGTACAGAAGTTTTCGCTATGTTTTTTAACAAAGTGCATGCTAGATTTGGAACGGTCTTTCATTGACGTGTCGTCAGCGGATTGTAGATTATTGGCGAGAACCGATCGAGGTGACAGTCATGACAGCTGATATGTCGTGTGTGGACTGTGTACATTTCATGTACATGTACATTCATCATTTTGTGGATTGCCGTGATTCACGTGCTGTTTTCTCTCCGTTGTCAGAAGAAATAATGTGTGTCGTCTGTCTGCCAATGTCATGAATATTTTTTCAATTCTGGTTTTCAATACAAAATTATTTTTCCGATTTTGATGGATTTAGTCAGACTATAATTGCTGTCTGCTTCTGCTTCATGAATGTATGGTCATGAGGTGATCCGAAACGACGATCTGATTGGTCCTTTGGTTAATGATGTCACCCGACAGAGGTCTCCCAGGCCATATGTAGGTGACCACAGAAAGAGCAGCTGGGGTCCCACTGGGAGACCACCTTTGAACTGTAATTGTCCACCCTTGCTTAATCTTAATCTTCTAGTTCTTGAGCAATTTGGCCATAGTTCTGTTTTATGGTGAGTTACTACATGATTACAATGAGCCTCCCCCAGCACTGAAACCAAAGGACTTTTGAGCCAGGAATGTGAGAAGTGAAAAAAGAACCATGAAAGAATCGAATAGAACCCAGCACAGCAAACATAAAGGGTGACCACTTCTGCTGCTCGTGGAACCGAGAGCCGTTTCATGGGTCAGACTCATTTAAGGGAGACATTCTCTCACCTGCTACCCAGCGCACAAGCAGACACGTGACACTGTTGTGCAACCGGGAGGTCAATGCCGTTAAGTTTGGGGTTGGGGGGATGCAACAGAACAGTCCTGGGAATCAGTACAGACCAAGTTGCATAACTTCTAATAAAAAAAGACAAATGTCATGCAAGAGTACTCTTTCTTTAATGCATAAAAGATTTCAGAAAAGTCACAAGAGCACAATTTTGCCATGTGTGGGACACTATAAAAGCTACCAAAACAAGACTCTCGAGAAAGCCATGCTGGATAACTGGTGTTTTTCTAAAAACTTACGAAATTTTAATCATTTACCCTGTTTATGTTGCTGGATAATTTCACTGAAACAATTCTGATTTATGACTTTGTTCGAGATTCATCCTAGAACCAGCAAACTTCTGGTTAAAGGCCCGTACCCTTAACCACTAGGCAAACTGGGCTTGCTACCAGGCCATCTGTCACTCTGATTAAGACATGCTATAAATGCCTTAGTGCAGCCATACCAGTTCTCACGAATACCCATAATGCATCTTGGTTCAATCCTCTGCAAATTCCCACTCCAGACCAGAAAAGCAGCAGCAAACATGGGGAAAACGCCACAGTGTAACAAATACAGCAGAACTACACATGATTCAGTTAAAAAGGTCAGATGAAGTTCTAGTGTTCTGATTATCAGCCAAGTATTTGCATAAATCGTGGCAGCAGGGAACCCATTATTCTAATAATAGCCTGACTGGACAAAATTCACAACGGCTACATGTGTTACGTCACACCAAGAACATGCAAAATTTAAGAAGATTTAATCCTTTAAATTGGACTATGTACATAAAGTCTGCGGCAATATAACATCCATCCATCCCAAAAAACAGCAAGTACAATAAAATACATACTCTGAAGTGCTGGAACCAAAGTCTGCATGAGTAGTTCAGAAAAAGCGAAATGAATGGGGATTATGACACAAAGACCACTGAAGAAATACTGCGCGCCGCTTACCTTCTTTAACATGCAACCACTGTGATAAAACTAGCAGCCAAACGGCCGGTTATCTCACAGATAATTAGTGACATAGGATGGAACTTAGAGCATTGGACTGTTTTAAACATTCTAAACATTATAGAGCAGATCTAGAGAGAAAAAAGATCATTCTTAGGATCGCTATATCAGATTAGACTACACTACTGTTGCACAAGCATGCTGGTGTGATTGTCATGCTGCTGTCAAGGATGTATGAGAGAGTTTGAAATTGGGGGGGGGGGGATAATGTAATAACTTAAAGTCTATTTATTGAGTGGATAAATGAAGCCAAATTAAATACTGAGGGGTAGATAGCCGCTCCCCCACAATTCCTATGGGCCTGGCTGGACCACGTCTGTAGTATGACAAAATAGCCACAAAGTGCTAATCGAATGAAAAATCCAGTCCACGTGTCCAAGTGACGATCAAAAATAATGTCATTTGCTCAACTACATAGTCAGGATCAAATATGTAACATTCTGAATCCTTTGGATGGTCTGGTTTCATCCCACAACTACATAGCTCTTCATTAAATATGCTAATTCATGCACCTCAAACATTTAAACAGCATGAGTCACATGGGGGCCCAGTTCGGCCATACTGGTTTTCCTAGGTTTTACCAGGCTTGACTGGATGTTTTGGGAGTTTGATAATCTCATCTGGCAGCATATACCTATTCAGCTCGCAGTTTCTGCTACTTACAGCAAAGGCAAAGTTTAAAGACATAACCAGGAAAAAGAAAAACATGTCGTTGTAGGTCTATGTGCCTTGATATTTCCTTGCAAATTTTAATATGTGCACGTGAGATTTAAACATTCTCTACATCATGAATTACAGGATCGCAGCTTTAAAGACCTCCTGGTAAGAGAAACAATGCCTGAACAGCTTCATGAACGAAAGGAAAAACACATACAAAACTGTCCTAAATGACAATCGTACAAATTATTTTTGAAAACGTTTATTTTTTATTTTCCTAATGGTTTAACTTTTAAAATAACTTTCTAGTCTTTGGTGCCGGTTATTAGTCTTTATGATGTTAATATTAAGTATGAGCGAAATCACGAGGGACGCCTAGATGGTCCCAAGAGGAAGCGCACACGAATGACACGGAGACAAACACCCATGTTTATCAAAGTGTGAATTCCGCTACAGACATTTAATAAAGTATTTCCCCGAAGCTCCCTTCCTTAAGTAAACTATTGTTAAGTCACAGGATAAAAGAATGCATGATGTGATACAGGACCCCGTGCAGCGGCTCCTTAGCCGTTAGTATCTGACAAACTTTGCTCTCATTCCAGCCGATGTCACAGATTTAGGGGACAGACGCCTTACGTCGCTCCCGGGGAGTCACACGCGCCGGATGCGGGACTTACCGGCCGACAGGCGCTAGGAGGAGCGCGGGGAGTCTCGGAGAGCGGGACTTCGGGGGAAGGAAAAGTTGCTAAAGTTGCATGCGGCGATTACTCACCGATCCTGATCCCGATCCCAAACAGCCTGCGTATGTCTTCTGTGAACCTCATGGCCGCCACCATCCAGCAGTATTGACTCGAGTGCAGGTATAAATACTCGGATGCGTGCATTTAGCACACAGGAGCGCTCGGAGGCGCAGGCGACCGGTTCAACATTTAAATTACCTCCGGTGACTTCGATGGTTCCCCTTGGTTTTGTGGACTGTCGGTACATTAGGATTTTGCCGACACCCCTACGCGCGTCTTAAAGGGGCCGTAACCTCATCAGCCCCAGTAGGCCGGCGGCGCGTAACAGACACGCACGACCGGGTCGCAGCCCCGTCGACAATAAAGCTGTTAAAGAATGTTTGAGCTACTGATAAAAACGCCATAATTACTGTTAAAGTACATAATTGCTAACAGATCACATACAACCGGAACACTGTGGCTTTGGATTTCATTTCACTTTACATTGCGCATAGTTAAATATACATTGTACTTCACATCCATTAACTGAAACGCAGACATATAATTCAAGTTCTTAGCATTTTTTCAGTCACGAATACCTGGTTATCGGGTTTGTGGATAATTGTGTTGTTGCATGACAGATATATTTAAGTACGTGTGTTATTCTCTATGATAAGAACGGCTAAATCAGTTTAAAACAGGTGAGATATCTGCATAACAAAGCAATCGATATTGTAAATATCATTATTGTTCATCGCATAAGCATTTCTGGCGCATTTTAAATGATGATCTGAACAAAAATATTGCACAATGAGTTATCCATACCGAGCAAGGATTGCGTCAGACTTCCTAACGAGTTTTTTAAAATGTGACTGCGTGCTGTAATTATTGCATTTGCTAGATGCATTCAGTCCTGTATATTATGTTATCGTGTTCAGGTTAATGAATAAGCTTGTATCTAAGGAAGTTGGACAACGAACTGATTAAAAAAAAGTGATTGTAACTGCATTTGTTTACAATATACAGTATATTGTATACAATAACTTATGCAAGTTGACGTATAGCACTGGGTCGTGTTTAGTACAGATATTTTATGGGTTCCACTGAAATAAAGGTGGCTGATTATGAGAAAGATCTCGGTGTGTATGTTGATGCTTCCATGTCCCACTCTTGCCAGTGTGGGGAAGCAATTAAAAAGGCCAATCGGATGTTGGGTTACATCTCTAGGTGTGTGGAGTTCAAGTCAAGGGAGGTGATGTTACATGTACTGTATATAATTCCTTGGTAAGACCCCACCTAGAATATTGTGTGCAGGTCTGGTCACCATACCTTAAAAAGGACATTGCTGCCTTGGATATGGTTCAACGTAGGGCTACAAGAATGATTCCTGGTCTTAGAGGAATGTCTATTATATGCTATTGGTTCTAACAATAACAGTATTTGTCTCTCAAATTAGTGAATATTAAACTTCAGAGGCATTAAAATGAAGAGCTAACATACTATTCACTATTCACCCATTTCATCTCTGTTTACAGGAGACTAACAGTAACCGAGTACTCAGGAAAGTGATTTATATCACCACCTTAATATTAGCTGCTGTGATCATCCGTATAAAGCTCTAATAAGATAGCAACCAGGTCTTGGGAGACACAATTGATAAGCAAGATTCTGACAAAGGACTCCTACCCTACCCAACCTCCATTGATATTTCAGTCAGCGAAGAATCCATTATATAATGTTAAAGTTTCTCTGATCACAAAATGTCTGATTCTTGTAAACTGAGAGGAACTAAAGGCCCAACTTGGGCCCGTAGATACAGTTGAAAAGTAAGTCTTGAGAATGTTAATGGAGCATTACTCACTATTCATTTCAGCAGTATACAGGTAAGCCTGTTATTAATAATTAATCATCTTATCTTAAATAAATAGCATGTGTGTTGCTGCATATGTCTGCTCCCTTTTTAGTTGATGCAGTGGTCCTGCGGGTTGCATGGTTGAGGTTGATGGGGTTCAATCGACTGTATTGTGACTTCACACCTCCCAAGTTGTGGGTTTGATTTCTGACTTATTCGTGTCTCTTCGGTCAGTGTGGAGCTTGAGTGTCCTCTTGGCATTTGAGTCGGCTCCCTCTTACATTGCAGACATGAAGCTTAGATGACTGCTCGTCTTTAAAATCACCCTTACTGTGTGTGAATACATGTATGTGCAGATCCGTCACCCAGTCCGTTGTGTGACCTGCCTTATGCCCGTCTGCTTCCTGAGACGGGCAGCCAACTTTCCATGGCTCTACTTTGGATAAATGTTTGGAAAATATTTCTGGAAACGCGAATGAAATATTGCATTCCAGGTATTGAAAATTTAACTTGGAATTAAAGCAGATTCCACTTTGGGACATGAATTGTCTTTTAAGGCGTTTTGATGGCATGCAGTACTTGGATTTCAGTGTTGTGGCAAATCAGAGCTTTTACTGATAACTTACTGATGGCTGTAACTGTAAATTGTAGCAGCAAATTAGTGCCAAACTGCATTACGATGCACCTCAGAGGATGTGTTCAAGCTGCTACCCCAAACTACATTTGTGGTCACAATACTGGTGATCATTTTGTCTCTTTAACTGGGCAATTATGTACATTTCTACACCATTCCTTATTCTTGCGCACTGTTACGCACTGTGACGACTGTTCTGGAATCAGTAAAACTCTCAGTCTTCTCCAGGCTTGCTTGATGCAGATTGGTGGCTGAGTGTAATACTTAACAGACTTGACTGTATTTATGGTTGTTTCAGTGCTGAGTGTGCTGGTGTCACTGCTTTGATGTCTGAAATAGGTGGGCCAAATTAACCCACTGTAATTTCATCCAATCAGTGGGTTGGTGTATCAGGGTCTCAAAAAAACAATAAAAAAATACATAATTTCCAATTATTTTTTTCTCTCTGCCACATCATCCATCCGTCTATGCACCTTCTATTTTGAACGTTTCCATTTAGGGAATCAGTAGCCCACAGAAAGTCACACCTTATTGCCTTATTAGTCTGTCCAGGGGAACATTTTAAGTGTAAGAAATGCACTGCTTTTAACCTTGAGCGCCCCCCTAAAAAGTATAAATCTGTACTTCATAACCTACAAAAGATAAATACTTATGAGAAATGGGTCAAATGTAGATTAGCTTTATTTTTGGCAAGGCCTTGCATGAAAAAAAATCTATAAATAACATCATATTTTAACAACCGTGAATGCACGGATGTTTATATAGTCCGTTTGATGAACAGTGTGAACTCCTTTGGGAGGAAATTAATCCACATTAAAACAGTTTTACACCAGGAAAGGCAACATGAACAAAGCCGTGAAACGCAGCTGCATTTGAACTTCTTTCTGGTTAATATACTGTAGGCTACATACAAAACACGCTATTATTTGCTTTGAAAATTACAAATGCAACGGAAACCTTGGATTGCAGTTATTTGGTTACATGACCAATGAATGCTATCGTTTATAGTGAAGGTACCGGAAAGAGCTCGCCGATGCAAACTGGAGTCCTTATGTTCCAAGCTTGAAACGTCGCCTGCCAAACGGTCCACTTTCCACCGAAACATCAAAGTCTAATCCACGTTATCCCCGCTTCAAGTTGGTTACCTTTAATAGACATACCATTCGACACACATTTTACTGATTACTAGTTTTGTACTATAAACTAGTATTACTATGCAACTTTTCATACCCACTGTAAATTAATCATCAGACTGGATCTTACGTCTTTTAACTAAACAACACTGTTTATCCTGGTATAAGAGAATACACTGTGCATCCATATGACAGTGTTAGGCCGTAAGGATATTTATTATTTATCGCTCAGGGCGCGAGACCGGATGCTCCGCGAGCACGCGGAGCGCGTCATTGCGACACGCGCCCAAACAACGAGCACTTTATGCACACATCAGCTTCAATAATGCGCACATCACCCGCAATGATTACACATTCTGCCTTACACAGAGATCTAGCATGTTTGCCTTTGTACGAAGCTGGATTCTGTCGTTTCAATTAGGCTAACGGGTTTTTATCGCTATCTAGTAACTCGTAATTTTTTAAATAATTTTATATTCTTTTTTATACACAAGCTGCTTAAACTTTTCCTAGCATCTGCCCTGTTTAGATATATTCACATTTTTGTATCCTTTACTCCATCTCATGAGGTTTCTGGCTGTAAGTAGACAGTCTAGTTTCTGTAAAGTTCAAGGGTGGAAATACTCGTGCACATCCTACTGAAAAGCTCACTGAAGAGACGACCTGCCGCTAGAGGGCAGTCCCTTACCAGTTACTCATGAAAAAAGACTAAAATTCAATTTATTTAAAACAAATACCAAATCATTTTTAAATAATATTACAACAACAAAACAATTCAAAAATATATTCTGTTGGCGTTATAAAGTTATATATGTGGCGTTATTAAGTATATATATAGCCTTAATGTATTTGAATTGCTGCAGTTAGCAAACTGGTTCTCTGGCATGCCGGTAGGGGGAGTGTGTGAGTCCTATAATATTTTTCGTCCAAAAGGTTCCCCACCCTTAAATATGATTTCAAAATTGCAGATCCTGACATACAATCCCTTTTTTGTAATATTCCATTCTCTGTTCATTTCCGTTTGAAGACTTCTATCCAAAAAAAAAAATCATCTGCCCAATACTTACTTGAACTGATTTTTTTTCATCCAAAATCCCTAGACGTCGCTGGCTAACGCCGTAGAATCATGTTCTTTAATTTTCCTTTCATTATTATTTTAATTTTTTGAGATGATGAAAACAGAGGTTTCTTGTCCCAGTGTGTTATATCCACACATACGCATTCATTAGTTTTAGCTTTTTTCTTCAGCTTGAAATTTAAATCCAAATTGTTTCATTTAAAAAACATGGAAAAAAGCTACATCAAATCATATGCATTTGAATACATGAAGAACTTTCCTTTCAGCTTTTTTCCCAGGCATCACTGCCACACAGTGATTGATTTTATCTCATAACAGATTATATCACCCAGTCAGTGGATTTCCATGATGGATTTTAATTAGTTCTTATGGTTTTGACATGCCTGAGGTGTGTTGCACACCAAAAATGAGATAAATTAAAGACCTGTAAATCACACTTATCATCTGGGCTGTTAGGAGTTCAGCAAATATCTACCAGGTTCACTCCAAGTGCTTTTGCCTTTCACAAGAAAAAATAGCGCAAATATCTGAGGTCTGGCTTCTCCCCGTGCACTTCAAGGACAGTGAAAGTGCTGTGTGGTAAAATAAGGGATTTTTCAAAGCCACCACTCTTACATCCTGCTATCTTTGTACTTGAATTCACACATTGTTGACTTCAGGTGTATCTGCAGAGGTACTCCATGCAATAATAAGACAGCTTATTGTTGGTGAGGCTTTTCTAGCTAACAATGTAACAATGGATGCATCAGACATGTAGTATCAATGACAATATATGATATAAGCAATGCAGAAGTACTTCAGTAGCCATTGTTCATAACACAATGTGTATCGTCTGCCTCAGCTGATATAGCTCCGTCTGAAATTCTCCATTCTATGGCTAAAACAATTCTGCTTATTCATTTCACATGCACCACTTGGATTAGGATGGTAAGGCTTCCGTAATGAGTGATGTATCTGCTGACATCCTACAGCGATGAAGATCCTGCTAACCTTTGGATGGGCACCATTCTAGTCGTTTCCTGTATCGAGCCTCTGCACATTCCCTGCTTCTTGTGACATTCCTGGTGAAAACCTCAGCAAACATCGACACACACAGCTTCCACACAGACACTACTGCATCAAAAGCTTCAGCTCGTGTTCACAGCTTCCTTGGCCTCCAATATCATCGCGACAGTTTGAAAGTAGCTTATAAAATGTGGCAAAATATGTCTACACGATTATTATAATCAGATCATATTAAATCCCAAGCATGACAGCATATTGAAATCTCTGAGGTCAGCATATCACATAGGTTTCCAACCCATCTGGGCACATTTCAAAGTAAATACTATGTCATACCATTGATCAAGCTGCTTGTGTTATATAGTCAGGAAAAGTGGATTGAGGGTTAAACCACAGGCCATATAAATTGCTTTTATGTATAGCAAATAAATGTATACTTTCGAGCTGCCATCTCAAACGCTGTAGATACTGTGTCGCATTCCTGCGCAGACTAATTTATCTCTCCACCGCCGAACACCAGCATGCGAAATGTGTAATTTCAGGTGCTATAAGAGTAGAAATGGGATGTTTTAATCAGTTGCTACTCAATAACTAAAAGGGTTTTCATGGCACATGACAGCTGTTATTAAAAGTTATTAGATGTGATGTGTTCAGCTGACACAATTTTGATACCCAAGTACATTATACATTTTGGTGGTTGCTTTTATCTAAAGTAACATACAACTGAGAAGTGAGAGTCAGCCAGTCCCGGGAGCAATTGGGGTGAGGAGCCTTGCTCAATGGTGAAATCACTCTGCCAGTCACAGAATTTGAACCAACAACCTTCCAGTCACTGGCACAGCATCCTAGCCCTCTGAGTCACTTCGCCAGAAGGAAAACAGGAAAATAATATGAGTGAAATTGAATTTTTAAGAATATTACAACTGTGCACTGTGTAGCAACCCAAGGTTGCTCAGATACAGTACCTGTCTGTGCTTTTTGATTTATGTTGTATGACTAAATGTGCAATATGAGCATTAACATGTGCAAAATTTATGACCACACACCAGAACAGGATCCTTGTACATGCCTGTACAAATAAAGAGATAACACTGACTCTGATAATTAAATCCATCCATCAAGAGAAAAGAGATGCAAACACCAGCCAAAGAGAATTCTGTTACTAAGTAACTCCTTAACAAACCAGCAATGCATAAAGAATAAATAATACTATTAAAAACCTAAAAGGTACCACACTAACATGACAGAGTGAAAAACCACAGAGACTAGACCCATGAACTGCACCAAGAGGAAAGGGGCACGTTCAGTGATCTTTACCAAGTGCAGTTGATGTAGAGAGTCTGCTCCTCCGATTCAATATGTGACTGCAACTGAATATTTGCAGCATGCAGAATCATGAGGTTCAGTTACTGCGTGACTAAGCATCAGAATTACAAGGTCACTTGATATAAGCAATTTTAAAGATAGTTTTTATTGTTGGCTGTGATGAGCTGTCGCCCCATCCTGGGTTGTTCTCCAGGTCTCTGGGATAGACTCCAGACCCCCCTTGACCTTGAACAGGATAAGCGGTTTCAGAAAATGGATGGATGGATATTATTGTTGGTGCCAGATGTGGTGGCCTCAGCTTCTCAGAAACAGCAGTCCTCCTGGGAATTTCACAAAGTGTCTGTGGTTCACAGATAATAGTGTAATAATCAGAAAACACATTGTTACTGACACAGGACAAGTACAGGTTGGCCATATTTGTTAAAGCTATCAGGCTATAAGGAAAGCCACAAACACAATCAATCTCCAAACACAGAACTCCACAGCCTTTGAGGTGGTTCGGGAGGCAAAAAGGGGATCCTACCTCCTTCTACGTAAAGGTGACTAATAAAGTAGCCACTAAGTGTATGAATACATTTTGCAAAGACACTCTACTATTTCTACCTGTTAAGACGTTAAGCTAATGGCCGCAGTGGGATTAAATGCACGTCAGTGCTGTACCAATACGTATCAAAATAAGCCTCTCTACCTAACACAAATCGGTACGTGACTTCATTTCCTCCGTTTTAATAAGTGCAACGCAGCACCGTTTTCTATCTAAACCAATCGTGGATCTTCTCCGGCCCAAGCGCCCCGATTGACGGCGACTATTGGCCAATTGCTTCAACGAATCTCAAAGTCTTCATCCAATAGAGTCACCGATTTGGTTTGTGGGCGGTGACGTAACAGTAGCCGGATTTCTTTGGGAACAGGACGGACATTTCCTCGGTTTACTCCCGTTACCGTCTGCTGTCACTGTCCGCCCGCTTTGCCGGTTTTCTCCGGGCCGCAGCCATGGTTTATCACTCCCTGGCGTTGCCGATGGTCTGTTTCACGACGTTGTGGGGTCTAGTGGGTATAGTCGCTCCCTTTTTCGTGCCCAAGGGACCTAACCGAGGGTAAGCATCTTCTGCTCTTTATGCAGCCCACCCCCAATCGTTTCATTTATATTTTAATATGACAGTTTGTTTCGAAAAGGTCAAAATTGCATCGCTGGTCGAATCGGAAGACCGTGCATACTGTCTGTCTAACAGGATATTAATAATGGACCGCGATGCCCCGAAGGCCCAGTTCGGCTCTCAAAATGCCTCCCAGCATCCGGAGCTGCTCGCCCCCATGCTGGCTAAATGCACCATACGCTGCATAAAAATATCGCTTTATATGTTTTTAGCTAAACTCTGTCCTCCATCCCCACCCTCATATTTTTTTCCCAGGGTTGTCATCACGATGTTGATATTGACAGCCGTCTGTTGCTACTTGTTGTGAGTATTTCCTACTGTCACATACCGGTACGTCGGTGCCCGGTTACCTGTTTATATGGGGAAGCGGGTCTCTGTCAGTAAAATAAGCCGATGTATTGTTTACAGAGCCCGAGAACACCCGCACAGCCCGTCCTGGGATGCCCTTGGGTGACAAAATGAGAATGTGTTAAAATATAGCGCAGATAAAACCCATGCGTTTTTGTTCCCTTACACATTTATAAGCTGTTACATATAAATTATGTGTATGTTCTTCCATTTTCAGCGCAATCTATAGGGTAAATGGTAAAATTATTTGTGCTTCAGTGAATCCAGCTCAGTTTAACATTATGGAGCAAAATGTTTCTCTTATTTTACAGCTGGTTGATAGCAATTCTAGCCCAGACAAACCCCCTGTTTGGACCTCAGCTGAAGAATGAAACCATCTGGTATCTGCGGTATTACTGGGAGTGAAAGTCTCATCATGGTAAATGCGTAGCTCAGCTAACTTCGCTTTCACACTGCGTGTTTATACAGATTCTCGCAGTGATAATACCACTGGCATACAGCAACCCTGCCCCAAAAGCCGTCTTCTACATACTGTATGTATTCAAAGCAGACAGACTGTCCACAGGTTCCAGTGATTAGTTACACTGAAGTGGAACGTTCACTGAAGTTTCTTACACATCTTAAGAATCTTAACTTTTCTTTTGAACAATTACTGTCACAAGTTGAGCACTTTTATCTGCATCCATGCACTTAACACACACGGTAATTAACCCTTCCCTCCTTCTCTCCATTGGTCAGAGGCCATCCCTTTCCACTGCTCTTCCCAGGACGATGTCTGAACTCCAGTCTCCTTCCTACAGTCCCTTTTCAAACGCCCAGTAAGAATCCATGAGGCACAGCAGTTCCTGATCACAGTGTGCACGAGGACAGTGACCCTGTCTTTTTCATAATATTGAAAATTATGGCATTTCCCTGCACTGAACAATAGAGGTGTCGACTTAGACAGCTTGAGTAAACACTCTCTAATGCATCATTTTTAGGCAGATACTGTCGTCATGCTCTTGTTAATCACTGCAATTTTCATATGACAACATTACTGGAATATTAACCAATAGCTGGAATGGAAAGGGGTGCCCATGGTGGCCTGTAAATATTATCTCAAAACTGAAAGTGCTGAAGTTGTTTATGTGAGATGAGTCCTGCATGTCTAATTCCATTCATACACAGTCAAGTCATGTGATTTTCCTTTGTGTGTGCAGTGTGTGGGTTGACTGTAGAAGTTTTTTTTTTTTTTTTTGGTGATTTGGTTTATTTATTTGTGTTCTCTAATGTAATATAATGTATATTATGGGGAAGATGGTGGTGCAGGAGGTAGTGCTATCGTCCGGCAACCAGAGGGTTGCAGGTTCGAGCCCGGATTCCTC
>JAABNX020000047.1:3704782-3714962 GCA_015163995.2 Mormyrus lacerda | reverse complement strand
GGCATGAATTGTAAAGCGCTTTGAGTACTTGTAGAAGTAGAAAAGCGCTATATAAATGCAGTCCATTTACCATTTATATTGGATAGCAATGTTGTGGACGTGACAGCTATACTGTGATCTGTTTGTGTCAGTCATGTGTGCAGTCAAGAGGATTCAGTGCCGGTCATAGAATCTATAAGAGGACAATAAGGCCTGCTTCACAAAGCCATCCCCGTGTCTCCACTGCAAGACGCTTATCTCCCATTTCCCTGAAGAGTGCTTAACCAAAACCCGTTTCCATGGTGAACCCAACAGTCACTTAAAGCTGTGCCGTCCTTGCTGTCATCCTGACACGTCTTTGTAAACACTGTTTAGTGTGTTTGTCTACAGTGTTGCTGGCTGGGATAAAGCACCAGAGACGTTTTCCATCTTTGTTTGCATGCTATTACCAGGGCTAAAGGCATATAGTATATGGTTTTTAAACTGACCAGAGTGTGTGTGTGTGTGAGAGAGACTGGCTAGTTGCTTTATTGAACTGTAAACACAGTTATGTCATCAGTGCTTATGGGCTAAAATGATCAGTGATTGTTATTTATGTTTTTTATTTAAAATAAAAATTAATTTGCCTTTGTCCAGAACTGCATGTACTTTCAACGTTCGGGCTGTTTCACCAAAGGCACATTAGCAGATGCTTCAGCCTTTGCGGCTCACAGTGTAAGTCACCTGTGTCACCTGTGTCACCTGTGCAGCATCTTAAGGCTGACAGTCGCTGCTGTGTTCACCGTGTAGCTTCCCCTGACACGGAGAAATTTTGGCACGTGTATACTGGAGCACAGGCGGTGGCTTTAGGGGGCAACGTGCTCCATAAGTAGATGTTTCCGTCTTTTCCCTGTCCTTTTGAAACCATTGAATAAAGGTTGGGACGCATAGAAAGATCCAGGCTCAGGCGTCGTTTTGTGTGTCTCGCCTTGCCTTTTGCGCTGCGGAACAGCGTGTTTCGCACTACAGGAAGTGTGGCATCATCACACCAGACGCTGAGGCACGGCAGTGGGTTGTGAAGACTTTCACCCTCTGCGACTTCACATGCAATGTCAAACTGTATTAGTTCTGTTACAAATTGCACATTTTAACATTTTTAAAGTCAGGGATGATCTTTTTAGGCCTGAATTCATTTCTATATATTCCTTTATTTATTAGCCAGCCTGTGTAATCACGTAATTGCCCCGCATTGCTGAAAGCGAGCATTAAACTCGCGTTATCAAAGGCCTGTTAGCTTAGCGCACGGCTCTGTCGTTCTAACACCTCGTATCCAAATGCGCCTCCTGGCAAGTGGCATCGCCTTGTAACGCGCTGGGACCCAGTTAGCAGAATGTGTGCCACTTTCTCTCTCTGCTTTTCTGCCGTGTGTGAGAGTGGGAGGTTATGTCATTGAAAGATAAGCCCAGTATTTGTAAACAAGAGCGAGGGACCCTGTGTGATTGAGTGGTGTTCAAGTGACCTAAGAGCAAAAAAAAAAAAAAGAGAAAAAAGCTGGTGAAATGGAACATTATAATTAAACGCCATCTGTGTTAATAAGAGCCTCCCTAGATTTGCACAATGTCCAAGCCGGCATGGACGGCAGCGATGGGTCCATCTCCATGTTAGCAGCCGCCTGACAGGTAACTGAAAACCTGGATCAAACTCTGCCTGGACTTTACAATATGCCAATCTTCTGTGGGAAATAAAAAAAGGGCAAGAGAATAGCCTTTTCCTCCAAGATCATTACGGTTCCGCGTGTGAGCGTGGACAGGGTCGCGGAGACTCTGTGTGCATTTGAGTCCCAGCGATGTTTTAACCTTTCAGGTTAAAACATTTTAGGCAAATGTAAACTTTGGATGTTTCTAACAAGACAATGAAGACGTCCAGGCATCTGCTGTCCTTAAGGATAATGGCTGTGTGTTTGTCTGTCTGTCGGTTAGTGTATCTATACCGCATATCATCGCTCTGGCTTTTTTATGTACAGGATCTAGTTCGCATAAACTAGCTTTGTTGCAAAGACAACTGCCGCTGAACTTATAAGTATGGGATGCATCCAGGCCTATCTAGGTCATTATGTAAGAGGTGTTATATCAGATTTGATGTCAGCTGCATGTATGGGGTGTGTGTGTGTGTGTGTGTGTGTGTGTGTGTGTGTGTGTGTGTGTCCTCCACCTGACATTCCTCCTCGCCTTAAAAAGAATGATTGTTTTCAGCTCCTATATTTCACATTCTACGCCCAAAACTAAAAGTCTTTACGATTTTGTAAGGAGTTGTTTTATTGAGGAACAGTCAGTGGCCAGGATCATTGGCCAGCTGGTATTGGAGGGTAACAGGTGTTTTCTGTGTGTTTGTATGAACAATGATACATTGTGTGCACATAGGAAGAGAAAAGAAATGGTCTGTACTAGTGTTTCTCAATCAAGTCCTCAGGGACCCCCAGATAGTCCATTTTTATGCTCCTTCCCAGCTCCCGGTAGAACACAAATGTGGGCTAGCTGGGAGGGAGCAAAAATGTGGACAGTCTGAGGGTCCCTGAGGACTTGATTGAGAAACACTGGTCTACACAGCTTCCCAAATGCCCCCCAGTATCTGAGTCATCAGTTTGATGTATGTGAAGTGGGAAAAGGAACACGTGAGACTTGAATCTGTAATTAATTAATCTCGGGAAATCTAATAATTTAAACATATGTTACAATTAATACGTTTAGGATTAACACAAAATATATATAAAATAACATGCTGGAGATTTCTGTTTATTCACATATAAATGTAAATTATGCACGTATAAACATAGAAATATTTTTTGTAATGAACACAACATAAGGATATTATCAAATTATGAAATGAAACCTCGAATCGAGCAGTAGTAACTCACGTGGCTGAGAGTGGTCGGCGGAGATTCGTGTGGTTCCGTTTGATGTCATTTACACATCCTCACACATTTGTTTCCATGTGCTTTGGGCATCATTGAGGGGGTGGTGACGGGGAGGGGGGGCATGTGTGAGGGGGCGTTTCTAAAATTATTATAACTATCATCATTCTTATACATAATAATTATAATTATTATTATCGTTATTATTATTATTATTATTATTATTAATAATAATAATAATAGGAAGAAAAAGAAAAATGCACACGCCGCCAGCCTTTTGTGAGGTTTTTTTAGGTACCACGTTTGGTAACGATTTCAGCGCGACGTCGCCAGCCGCGGCTTGTTTCATAAGTGACCCCATCTGGCTGCGGGCGGGGGACACGCTTAGCCAGCTGCTCCCAGGACCAGGCGAAAAAAAGCCCCCAGATCCTTCACGGTGACCCCGGCGGGGTGGGGGAACGTATCACGTGAACCCTTCCACTGACGTTGAATTTTCTCGTTCTCATCCATATCCGTTTTCAAGTGCCGTGAACTCATTTGCCCTTTTTCACCAACACAGTGCTGTTTACAGCTGACACAGTTTCCATTTTACATACGGACTTTTCCCTGGCGTGGTACATTGGCTTTCTGAATCGGTAAAAAAATAATAATAATAGCTTTCAACAAAAAAGTAACATGTAAACTCACCGTAACTGAATATATTACCATTTCGCCGAACAAGAAAGAATTTTTCTTTTAATTCTGAGTCATGCGGGCGACACCATGTCTGTCGTAAGGGGGTTAGCTACTTTCCTGTGCATTTCTTAAGGATGATTACAAGTAGAAAACACAAAATGGTATCCCTCTGAAATCATGGTGCACGTTGTAATTTAAGTATTATCGTTGCAGACAGGTTTATCCCCTGATACGCCATGCGTTCCGATATTTATTTAATTAATATTTATTTTTAATTTCCCTTTTATAAATTATGGACTAGCTCAATACCAGCTGTTTAAAACTAACTTCCTTTATATGGGATAAATAATTTGTTTGCTGTGTGTTGGTAATCTCTAACGTACCCTTATTGTATTCGGTTTTGCCCAATTATTCATATTTGGATGCCAAGGCAGACATTTTCTATTTGTGTATCCCTTTACTTGCCCGCAGAATTCTTTCAAGGGGAGCACGACGACACCGAATAAGGTAGCTAAGCTTACTTATTTAATTTACAGAAGTTGCCAGCCGTCAAGTGCTTTTTCTTTTCTTGGTTTTCGGCCGAATATTAGTTTTGATCGCTCATGCGAGTGTGTAGCAGACAGTGTCGGGGACCGATTGCAATTTGGGGAAGGCGGTTCAGCCGAAAGCGTGCGATTTCTCCGACTCGTTTGTTTAACTTTCGGCGTAAAAACTGTCACTGCCAGATCTGGCTGGATCGCACATACAGGTGGAAAAGGACGAGAAGGGGGAAAGAAAAGGGGTAACTTCCTTTTTAGCCTATAGTCTCTTTTTTATTATTTTGCCAACCACATTGGAAATAAGGCCGAAGGTCGTCTGCGTTTTCTTTAATTTAACTTGCCCTCACCGCCACCCGTTATTTTGGCTTTGGGAAAGAATGGACAATAAATTGACATCCGACGGTGCTTCCAGCTGCAGCCGAAATTTTATTTTGTAACGTAACGTCCGCGACATAATTTGTTGCCGGTGTGTTGCTTTGAAGTGTAATAGGGACAGACTGGATCATTGATGAGGGCACCCGAGGTTTCCCGACTTGTTTATAATTCTGCGGACGATTATGAAACATATCGCAAGTTGGAAGACAAGGTAAAAATCCGCGATCGTATCCCGGTGGCTTTTTCTTTTTACAGTGGATAAACAGAAACTTTGACAGCTTGTCGTGCGGTAGATGGAGTAGTGGGCACAGAGTCTTGGGTCCGAGTGTCAGGTGGGACACATCTGCGCACCTTTCGGGCAGCTCCCCTTGCAAATGATCGGCCGCCTTCCATGGCTAGCAGAATGGGTAAGCTGTGATGAGGTAAGGGCACCGGCCAGCAAAAAATCAGCCCCATAATTCGACTGCCTTAAATCTCACATTTTCCTTGAGGAATACTTTGTGGCAGGACTTCGGGGGGAGATGTTGGGGACAACAATATATGCCACATTTCTTTCTTGTGCTTCGGAAAGAGAGAACAAAAGGAGCATTAAATGTCTTTTTTGTTGTTGTCGCGATTTAGACAGTGCGGAGCGGACGCTGTCTAGGTGTTTTTTTTTTTTTACCAAAAAAGAAACGCCGTCCCTGAGCACCGACTTCAGCCGACAGCACGGCTTGTTTTATATTTGACAACTCTGCCATGTCCGGCTCCAGGTCCATCGGTTCGATCTCGGCTGTCGTGGACAATAAAGAAATTTCTGTGCCATTTGTGTTTTTTTCCCTACCGAGTTTAATCCGACGTGGGTCACATTACCGGCTATAACCAGGAATGTCGTTTTGTTGCTCGGAAAGGCGCTTTCTCTTAATTCCAGTTTTATTTATTTATTATTGTTTTTTTTTTTTTTTTTGCTATTTAACAAAACTGCCTCTTGAATCCTGAAATTGAATTTGCAGCCTCCCCCGCAGCTCTCTGGGGATGTCAGCTGAACGGTCCACCTAGACCTCACCGTGCTGAAATTGCGAGCCGAGGATCCGCGGCCAGCCTGAATTCACTGTGCTGCTGTTTTTGCGCATTTTGCCAAATTAAAGCAGATATTGAGTATCTGTAACCTTTTTTTCCACGCGTGCTGATAAAAGGAAGGCCACACACGTGAAATCGAGTACCGTTTGTGTATGTGTCTGTGTGTTTTTGCTAATGGAGGTAAATGCATTTGTAAATCCCTGGCTGTTCGTCAAGATGAGATTCTCACCGTGTGTATTTAATCACAGGGGCCCCGTGAATGGGTACTGGCTGAATTGCCGTTCAGTGTTGTTAACAAATCGCTCTAGAACCGAACCCCGGTGATCTTCCAGTGAGGTGCCAAATTTTTCGGCTCTTGTGGAAATACCTCCTCTGAAAATGAATGTCTCTCCTGGTTCCACTTACAGCTGTGGGTCCAATATGCCAGCCTTTTATGTAATTATGGGGTTTCAGACAAAGGTGCACCGCTTGCTAACATTTTGGCTTATGGGTTCAGGGACTTTCACCCTGCTCTTCTGATGCCAGGGTGTTTATTGAAGTAGCCACACCTGTAACCCCTCATTGTACATGGCATAGTGGAAATACATCAAGGATACAGTCCAACATAGTTATATGTAGTTACGAGATGTAATCAAGCAGCGACAATTAGCGGCTTGTCATGTGACAGGTGGTGTGAACCCTGAATTCACGGCTTCACAACGTGCGAATGGTCTGCTGGTGGTCTCACTTGGAAGAGGCGTCCCGTGACCGCTGAAGGTGTGACAACCTCCATCCAGCAAAGCGTTGGGCATGCCTCAGGTTGGTTGCTCTTTCCCTGCCTGTCTACATTCTTATTTACCACAGTAGGCATGAACGGAATTGTGTTTGTAACCAGGTATAACCGACTACTGACAGGAAACACTGTTTCCCCATCTTTGTGTCCAACTGTGATTGACTAGTTTGAACAGTTTGAAGTAGTTATTTCGAGAGAGGTAGCTATTTGAGGAATGATTTTGGCAGGAGGGGGGTAAGGCTGTTTCTGCCTTTCTGTGTCTGCAGCCGGGCATGAATGGGATGGAACCGATATTTGGCGAGGCATATGGGAACCACCGGTGCCTCCTCACGCCATACCCATCAGCGGGGTCTCCGCTGGGGGGCAGGACCGACTGCGACCAGGTGAGAGTGGAGCCAACCCGCTGATCTGTGCGTGAATAACCCATAAGTTAAAGTGTAAAAGATAGAGGTGAGTGAAACTTGGATCGAGTTAAAGATCGCTTTACGTTGCCCTGACCAGTTGTGTGGTCAAGGATCCTCGGAATTTTTGGGTAAGAGTGTAAAGGTTAGACTTTCGTTAATTAGATAATGTAAGAAAGGGTCACACCTTTTTATAATTGTGGGATTCTTTTTGTTGAATTGTCTATGGTAACGACTCATTGCCTCGCAGAATGTGGTCCTGATGCTGGGCTCGCCGGCAGTCCCCCGCAAACGGCCCTTTGAGCTGCTGAGTGACCTGGTGGACGACGGCTTCGGTGAGGACCTGCACCACGAGCGCTGGGACATTTCTGCGCTGGATGATATCACGCGCTACATCAAAGGCAGCCTAGAGGGGGAGCTGGCGAGCTCAGAGGTGATGCTGATCGGCAAGTGGGGCAGTAGGGAGGAATCCACGGAGAAGCAGGCGGCGTCTGGGTTGGGCGCTTGGGTCCGCGATGAGCCTGATCCTACCCCAGAGCCCAGCCTCGCCAAGGCGTCTGCATCTGACAGGCAGGAGAGTACTTTGACAGGAGGGGGTGCAGCTGCAGAGGCAGTGGAGGAAGAGGAGGAAGATGCCCAGGGCCAGGCGGTTACTGAGGCCACTCCAGTGGAAGTGTTTCAGCAGCCAGAGGCCGCGGCCTCGCTGTCTCCCAGTGTCCTGGAGCTCCGCAGCGAGGAGCACAACTACTCCCTGCAGGCCGATCGGGGCTCCGGATCCAGCCAGGGCTCCGACAGTGAGACGGCGGACACTGAGGATGAGGATGGGGAGGAGGAAGAGGAGGAAGAGGAAAGAACAGCAGAGCCTGGTGACCAGAGCTCCTCGGGAACGGAATGTGGTGAGAGCCCCATCGCCGTCTTCCCACTGTGGTCTGATGGCACCTCAGCCTCAGCCTTGAATTCAAGTCAGGTTCTGTTTAGGCTTTTATAGACATATATAAATATATGAATATATAAATACTTGTGTATAAGTTTAGTCTCGTTCTCTGGGATTTTTTCTTCCCTAATTTATACTTGGCACGGCTTTTCCTGAATTCTTCTTGAATATTCCACGCAGTCTTAATTCGTAACGCAGGACGTGGAAGCACCCGCTCCGTTTTCCTCCCCGTTAAAAGCAATTAGAGCAGCATGTGGGTAATGGAAACTCCGGGCCGGATATTCACACGTGTGCGCGCTGATAAACGTGCGCTGACTGTTACTGTGGAAAAAGTGAGCCGTGACGCACGCGGGCCTCGCTCTGACGTTCGCAGACGGCCACGCGGGCGAGAGGCCGGCGAAGCGCAGGTGCTTCTGGGAGTACAGCCACGGGCGCGACCTGGGGAGCAAGAGGGTCGGGGTGAGGTGGCCGCTGTCCTGGAGCTCCAGCACCCTCCCCAGCACCCTCTACCGGAGAGACGGGACGTCCGGCAACGGTTAGACTTCCTGGGACGACCTTTGCGCGCACGGCGGAATGTATGGCGCTGCCTGGTGCCGGCATTCTGTTCTGATTTTCAGTCAAATGTGTGATGCTAGAGCTGTGTTTATGTGGCCAAGAATGCAAATTGATTCTCAGGGTAGAACTTTAACCAAGGATTGGAGCGCAAACAATATAGTTGTTCTATTTCATCCAGAAATATGAATGAAGGGAATGTAAGAAGACATCAAAATATTTGCCGTTACAAAGTTTCATTTCCAGATTTTACCCAAAGAACCAGACCAGAACTCAAACTCTGCACAGCCTTGAGTGAGACGTTTTCCTGACACGTTTATTTATAGAGAGGCACAGAAATGTCATTAACACGTTAAGGCAGGGGCGCCATAAGGGGGGTGGGGGGCAGTTAGGATGATTCCAAGGGCCCCTGACTGACAGCATAATTGGATTGATCTGGGTTGGAGGCCCAGTAAGAGGTGCTGTCCAGCAGCGGCGCTGCATTAAGGGTTTCCATGCCTATGGCTGCGGATCTGAAAGGCCTGTATTCACACATCTGCAGGGAACACAAATCAGGCTGCTATACATGGAGGAACAAAAGAAAAAAAGGGAAAAGAGATCCCTCTTCACTGGACGCGGTTTTTTTTTTTTTTTTTTAAATCTGCCTTCAGTCATGTGACTGCAATCGAAACCCAGAGATTTTGGGTGGGGAATTCACCACTTAGAAGCCATATTTGTAGACTGTGAGTTGCAGGTTCATGAATTATATGGCAGAGTTTAAAGATTAACTGGCTAAATCCCCACCCGCCACTTTAGGCAAGAAAGGGCGCCGCAAGGCCCGCAAGACTGACGCCAGCGACCTGACCCCCAACCCGCAGAAGCTGTGCAGCATCGGCGAGCAGCTACAGAAGCTGAACGTGGCCATCGACGGCATGGGACCCGTCAACGATCTGCCCGTGGTGGCTCGGGCCCGCTCCCGCAAGGAGAAGAACAAGCTAGCCTCCAGGTAGAGAAGAGAAAAAACGGAAATGCTGAGAGAGACAGACGGGGTGACGAGTCTGGGAATGGCCTCTAGTGGTCTTGGAGGTGTACGTTAGACAGCAGCTGGTTCACATCTAAAACTCAAGATGTCCTCCAAACAGTCGCTCCAGTTAAGTAATAGAATAAATTTATAGTCGTTGCTTTATAGAGTGATGCTTTCCAGAAGGGACTGGTAACGTGGGGGTGGGAGTACTATAAAATGTATCCCCTGACCTCTTGTGGAAAAGGACAGTTGAAACTATCTCTGGAAAATGGTTTGCGTAGAGTGCAGTACCATGTCGAGAGCTGGGATGAAGAGCAGACGTGCAGAGATTCCCCAGAGCCCTGTATAATTGGGCAGAAGTTCATCTGAGGACAGTGGGACGTGGGGTGAACGTGGATTTCCATCCTTTCTTTCTGGGCTTCTTGCAGGGCTTGTCGCCTAAAGAAGAAAGCACAGCACGAGGCCAACAAGATCAAGCTGTGGGGACTGAACCAGGAGTACAGTGAGTGGATTCGCACCTCCGTCAGCTGCGGCTTTCAGTGTGGCCTGGGGGAGGGGGGGTGGTTCAGGTTGAAGGATAAGAAATTTAATACAGTGAAAGCTTTGATGTGCCGCTTGTCCCCGAGGCCTTTTGTAATCCTAGTTCATCTGGAGGACTAATCCATTCAGCCGAGGGGGAATGCCCAAATCTCTGTCCTCGGGCGGCATCTACAGTAACAGGTCTCACCTGACGTTAGCGGTGATGGTGGAGTTAATGTCATGGGTGCAGTATAAAAGTCCCTGTAGTGTGAAGAGGACCCCATTAATCCACCACCTACCGTTTTTTTTTTTTTTTTTGTGTGTGTGTAGACAACCTGTTGGGGGCGCTTTTGAGGATCAAGGAGGTGATCCGGCAGAGGGTGGAGAGCAGCGACGAGTGCGGCGGAAGAGGTTACATTTAAAGGAGAGAGTGTTCTGCAGGAGTGTTGAATTAGAGACACCCTTGTCATGGCTCGCAGTCA
>JAABNX020000047.1:3685260-3704682 GCA_015163995.2 Mormyrus lacerda | reverse complement strand
CCACAACCAACCTTTTTTTTTTTTTTTTTTTTTTTTTTGTGTGTGTGTAGACAACCTGTTGGGGGCGCTGTTGAGGATCAAGGAGGTGATCCGGCAGAGGGTGGAGAGCAGCGACGAGTGCAGCGATGTGGGCATGACAAAGAAGCTGGAGGACATTCTGAAGGAGTCTGCTGGTAAGCGAGGCCCCCTTAGATACCTTCAGCTCTGTGCAAATCATTGGTCGTCTCGGTCTAATGCATAAATGTTTATGTTCACGTCGGGAACGTGCCATGGGGGCTCCGCTCGGCCGCTTTCCCAAGGTCGGTGTTCTCTCACACAGGTCCCCTAGTGGCCGGTCGGACCAGAGAGTTTGTGGAGAGGATTCTGGAGTGCAGCGCCAGAGGGCAGGTGGACAAGAGACCCCAGGCAGGGACTCAGTCCGTCTGACTCCCTCCCCCCAGCCACCCCCCCCTTCCACTCCCACTTTCCTGTGTGTGTGTTTGTGACCAACAGAATGTAGTTATGCTTTTGATTTCCCTAAGATTCAGTAGCGGTAATATAAAGTTTTCCACAGGCTGCTCACCAAAAGCTAGCTGCTACAGTTCTGTGTGTGTGTGTGTGTGTGTGTGTGTAAACGTCAAAGAGAGCACACACTACAATGAAATTGTGTGTGTGTGTGTGTGTGAGAGCACTAGGTTACCCCCCCTCCCCCCACACCCTCCTTTATCCTGGGTATATTTTTATCCCATTGTGCCTAAAAATAGACTTCACACTGCTCATTGTAGTTGTTGGCTGTGGAAGGGAAGCTGGGTGCTGGGGTGGGGGGTCTTTGGAGAGGAGAGTACTTGCGACCGAAAAAATTGTGAATCTGGTGCTTTACAACAGAGGGCATAAATAAGCACTTTGAAAAACGTAAACACGTTTAGGAACTATGTCAAGTGTACACATCCTGAAATAACTGATTACCGCTACAAGCTTTTCATTTCCAACCTTTACCCGGTTTGTACAAAAGGGATATGTCTCGATGCCTTTTTCGTAAAGCCTTCTGCAATCTAATGTGAATTTATGATTGCAAGTACTGGAGAGTTGTCTTTTTTTTGTAAATGTGAATAAGTTCAATGTGTGCTGTATGAAGACAGCCGGATGTTTGGACCAGGGAGGTGAAAAACACTTGATTGTACAGCTGGTAGGGCGTCAGGACTATTCACCGAATCAGCGAATCAGAGCACCGTCTCCGACTTGTTCGCAGCAAAGCAGCTTGGTCTTGGTCACATGCAGCGGCCTGTAACCGTGAATCCTTCTGTCGTGATGTCTGCTGGTAACCAAGGGCAACATTTCTGTATTGAGTGGGGATAGCTTTATAGTTGAGGATATGTGTTAGTAGATGTCAACAGGTAGACAAGCTGACCTTGGGAAAAAAAGACTAACTAGTTCTGAGAAGAGCACATGGGGGTGTCACTGTTGGGGAGGGAACGGGAGGGGGGCACAGGTCTGAGCCTCTGCGTACGTGGTGAGTCCCAGCACCCTGGCATCAATTCTGCTGTGCCACTCCTGTTGTCTGGACACAGTGGGTGCGGTTCCGATCCCGCTCCGAGCCCTGGCGCTTTCATAACAATGCCTTCTGCAAGTGCCTGGAGTTAAAAGCCATGACGGGCAGGGCCAGGTAACTGGTACCCGTGTTGGTGGCCGTCTCGTACCGCGACCGTGCTCTGGGAGGAGGGGTGTGGCCGGGCTGACGGAGGGTGCATGCAGCCTGCTCCCCTACGGATGTTTTGCCCAACCCTGGGAGAGAGCAAATAAGCGTCAAACAAAAACAAGTAGACTTTAAAGCAATAAGACCGACCAAGCGTGTCTTCAGTGTGGAGTCAAGACTACTCATGGCTGATATTGTCATACCAAAGACAACGTCTAGGTGACAAGAGGGTGAACCACCCTCTTCAGGATATGTCGAAAAAAAAAAAAACCTAAATGCTGTTCTTATTTGCCTCCCCGTCCGTCCGATGGAGGTCAAGGGCAATTACCAGTTGAGCATGTATGTACACTCAAAGCTAGCCCAGTCTGAGAGTTGCTGTCGCATAACGTGATCTCTGCGCTGCCCATCTCATGGGACCCAGCTCTGATTTCTGGCATAAGGGATGCAGGTTGGAATCTTCTTGCAAAATGACTGGGGTAACGCACAACCCAACGTTTGATTCGGCAACATGAGGTGATGTTGGTTTGCACGTTTGCATCAAGGCTACGCATTTAAGGTCGATTGTACTTCACGTCATCTTGCGTGAATCGTGAAAGTTGTGCGTGCAGTTTCTTGGGCCAGGATAAGAGCCGTGTTCATGACGTAAACTGTTCCTAATGCCAGATTGGAGATTTGGGTCATGTGTGATGGAGAGCATAAACAGCCCAACACAGACTGGATATAAACAAACCAAGACTGCTTTTCAGGCTGTGCACATGAGTTGCTGTGTTCCTCCAGAGCCTAAATCTGAATATGCATAAATCGCAGAAACTTGAGTCCGTCCGTCCAGTGATGGAGCGTGACCTTCGTCACATTCGGGCGTCCCGCAGATGCAGACGGACATGGTTAACACTACTTGTACTCCCATTGTCCTGTGTACTATGGACCCCTGGCATCATGCACAGCTACCGCTAATATAGTCTGCCTTCCGCCTTATATCTATGTGAAACACGGGCCATCGTTCGCTATGGAATGCACCAGTGTTTATCCCGCCGTGAAAGTCACGCGCACACTACGAATCTTGCGTGCATCCAGAGCTGCGGACCCGCATACTGGGTTCCGAGACGACACCCGGAGCGATGCGCGTGTATCAACACTAGCTAGCAAAAATAACGAAAAGAGAATCCATGCTGAGTGCCTATCCACAGACAATGTGCTTCTTCCAGTGTTATGCTCTGTTCTGGGGCTTCTTCCTCAGTCCTGCAGTCTTCGTCCCTCCCTCTCTTTCACTCCTCTCTCAGCTGAACAGCTTCGATTTCATTCGGGTTTAATTCCATTCCAGCTCCGTGCGTCGGCAGAGTAAAACTTGCGCAACGGAGAACAGAGCGGTTAAATGAGGGTCTGGCAGCACCGATAGACCGAGACCCGTCATTCCAGAGGGTTTAACGGTCCAGCGCCGTCTCCCATCGTGCCGTCTTTGTACTTTGTGTCTCCTATAATCCAAACATAGGTACCCTTCGCTCATGCTTTGGTCTGACAGGCAGTCAGTAAGACTTATGTTACCCACCTTTTCTCTGTAGCAATCATAAAACACGAAAACAAAAAAAAAAGTGCCGTACAAATAGAAGCCTAATTTGTTTTTCTGTGAGCGTACTGTATACCTGTATAATGTATATTTTACTATTTATAAGCAGCTGTTGTATTAAAGTATTTTTTTAAATGCTTTGCTTTTGATCATTGAATTGTGCCGTGTCCAAGACTGTTTCAGCAAGCCTTATGCTGGTAGAAAATGCAGTTAGACCCTAAGAATGAAGGCCCATTTTGATCCCTGGGCGGTATTTGGGGTATTAAACTAATCCTGCTGTTACTGGGTAAAGTGACGAGTCTCGCATTTAGCAGAGAGAACGGCGAAGGCTGCAGGTTAACTCTCCAAAGGAGCCATGCTGACCCTTCGGCTCTGTTCGGCATTCAGTTACATGCTTGGCTGTGCTCTAGAGTAATTGGTTTCAAGTAATAAAATGTCTTCTTGCGGGGTGGGGGAGATAGATAGACACGCCCACTTCAGGCATTAGCTCACATCTGTCACAGCAGCGAGCAACATGAACACCACTGGCTCAGTTAAAAAAAAAATAATTTAATAAGATTGCAGTTTATGGCCCAAACAGTCATCCCAAAATCCCACAAGAAAAACGTTCCTTTGCCCTGTATTTACATTGCACAATGCCCGATTAAGATGGTTAGGTGCCTAGGTCCCATCATTGATTAACTGATCAAATCACACTCAAGACTTTGGCCTTTGCAACCAAACCAATTCACACCTGGGGGGGGGGAAATCACGAGGTGTTCTTTGGTAATTCAGGCAGGAGTTTCAGTAATGCCAGACGTACCAGTGCCTGAGACGATGAGGGAGAAAGTGAACATGGTTCAGCACAAAACGAGGAAAATATTTACAGTGGTACCGGGGGGAGGGGGGGTGCGTAGCGCTCGCTGGGGGCACGTTTCCAGCATAAAAGAGAACGACAGGCGAGAGTTCACTTTGTCACCACGCTCTATTTGCAGCGAGCACCCACCCCACACCTACCCACAGCTTCTTCCCTGGCAGCGGTGGTCTCCATGACGACGGTCTCGGTCACCACGTAAATCAGACTGACGGACGCGAATCCAGGCCCTTCGCGTCGGTCTCTGCTGGCTGGCAATTAGCGACACTGTCACCCAAGTTTAGAATCACCTGGCTTCATATCTGTGCTAATGCCCCCCCCACCCCCCGACGCTAGAAACCGAGCACTGAAATCAGCACCGTCCTTCATCTGATGCAACACGGCGTAACACTACCCCGTAAAAAAAAGAAAAAAGTTCATTTGCTGTGCTGCCATTTCTCACTGTGGCAGCATCAGTACATCCCCCTTCGGCTGCAGGGACAGGGGCCCCGTCAGTCCTGCAGAGAGGCTTCTCTCCGCTGAACCGGGACCTTGTTTAAACAAACATTTTATGGCTTACTGGCAGCGGCCAGATTGCCGCTCAGAGCTGGGGGCGCTTTCCTTCCAGGAGGGGGCAGCCTTCCGCGCTCCGCTTCTCTCCTGGCACGCTTGCCTCGAACCCCTCGGCAACCACGACCCCGGACAGCGGAGCCCCAGACGAGGCGACCCTGAGATGCCCAACAAAACTAAATGTGACCATGTTGACGACCCAGCCAGACGCTTGTGCTGGGTGGACAGTGCCCCCTTGAGGACAGCGGAGGGGAAATAAAATCTCCCTCTTAAACTCCGCTCCCGCTGAGGACTGTCCTTGATCAGCCTCCATCCTTTACATCTCTCCAGTGTGGTGATTCTATGCATCCACCTCCCCATCTCCACCCAAAAACCAAGCTGTCCGCTGCTTTGCCGCATCCCTTAGACCCCCACCAGGGCTTCGCCTTCCTCCACCCACAGCAGGTCTAAGGCCTCCACCTGCCGCTGCTCCCGCTGGTGAATGCGTCGCAGTCGCAGGATGTACAGCAGGATGGCCAGCAGCACCGTCAGCATGCAGGCAAAGAACAGGTAGTGGTTGTAGACGAAGGCGACACGTGGCCAGCTGGTGTGAGATGGCCGCAGCGACTCCTGCTGGAGGTCCCTGGTAATGCACACATACATACAGAGGCACTAAATTCAGGGAAGCCCAACCAATTAGCAGGAAGCTGTATCATTACCGGTCCAAAACTGGGCAACTATAAAACGCTCTAGATCTGGATCTAAGGGTGACAGACTATCGGGTGGCTAAGGGACAAGGCTGGAGGCAGAGAGCGTATAGGATTCGTCATGTGAAGGCTGCAGCTAAAAATCCAGGAAGGGCTGCTATCACACCCTAAAGATAGACACTCAAACGGGATCACATCAGCGAACAGAAACCTACACTGCAGATCTATAAATGGATAACAGATGAGCTACTCATTTGCAAGGCCAAAACTGTTAGCCTTAAATTTCAGAGGGGTAAATACTAAACATAGGTGTGTGTGTGTGTGTGTCGGGGGGGGGGGTTGTTGATACCGGCACACCTGAGCGGCAGGAATCGCGTTTTGAACAGCATGGCCCCAAGTGTCCACTGCACTTCCTTGTCATAGACCAGCTGAGCCGTCCTCAGGCCAGTGTAGTCCCGTGGAAACCGGAAGCCCGAGTGCAGGACCTCGAACATCCAGGCCGACTTGAAGCACTGGTACCTTGACAGGAGGTCGAAAGCTCATTTACAGAGAATGTCTAAGCTACACACCATCACTGCATAAAAAGGCCTTTGCACCTTTTTTTACTGCACATTAACCCACACGAGTCAGCTGGTGTTCATTATATCAAGGGCATAACGCATGTCCTTGTCGGGATTAACAGAAAATTCCAGTTACTTAGCATGCAGCCCCCACCACTGGTGTTTCATTAGTGGTGTCCGGAAGGAACGTGATTAATAACAAACTGGGTAATAGTACAAAGAGAAAAAAAATACTGGCAAGAACCAGGCCATACTTCAATCTGGAAAGGTCTGCTTGTATGGAGAAAAGCTTGCTGTCCAGCCGCTGCTTCAACGTCAACCACTTGGTGGCGCAATAATCCTGAGACAAGAGGCAGAGTGAAGTCGAGGCAGCGGGACGCCCACAGAGAGTGAGACGGATCGGGCCATCTTAACAGACGCAGCCGGGTAGGCCGGAGAGTTACCGCCGCAGCTCTGGAGAAGCGGCCGCTGTCGTACTGCCCACTGATGCGCAACACGTCCTCGGTGCAGTAGTAGAATTCGGAGAAGCCGTAGAACTCGCTGTTGTGGTGGTCGACGGGGGCCTGGTAGGCGCCGCGCAGGGAGGTCGTATCATTTGACAGCCCGAACAGCGGCCTCAGCGTCTCCCGGCACCGCTGCCAGTCACCCAGCCCCCGCAGGAAGACCGTCTGCCCGTTCCGCTGCACCGTATCGGAGAGACCCGCCGGCAGGCAGGGGTCCAGGTAGGGCGTGGATTCACCCGCGCCCGTCTGATCGTTCGTGAGCCTGGAGGGCGGAGTCGTATTCAGAAAGAGATCCAGCTGACACCATGGCAGACAGTGACATTCATGCCCATTACAGAGCTGGAAGAAGCTTTACTGGAAGACAGAAAAATCGCCCAGGTATACAGGCCACAACCGCGACTCCTTAACGCCCGACCACATCTAGTCACTGACTGAAAAGCAACTCTGTCAGCATGGCTCCCAAATGTGTCCAAGTCGCATTCGTAAACACCAATTTGATCCCCAGGAAGTCCAATCATGTCATATATTGAAATAGACTCTCCAAATGAGACCTATACTGGTCACATTATACTAATTAATTAAAGAAGTAATGGATGATCTAAAAATGAGCACTGCATTGCGTGCACACGCACACACAGACACATGCGTGCGCACACACAGACGTACATGCACGCGCGCACGCACACACACCTGTTCCTGGCCAGCGTGCTGTTGACTAGGTCATCCTCGTAACGCTGCCGGGCCATATTGCCCCCGTAGCCCAGGAACGTGGTGACGTAGACACGGTACACGTGCTGAGTGTGGTCCTTGTCACAGCCTAGGTTGAACTCTGCCAGCACATTCTTGGCTGTCTCCTCCTGGCAGGGCAGGTATAGAGGTGAGGACATCATCTAATCCCACGCGGAGACTTTATCATTAACTTCCACATCTAAAGTCTGAATCTCAGGAGATTACAATGGAGAAAACGGCTTAAAGGCAGGGACAGCCATTACCTGCTCAGGTGAGCTGAAGCTGATGGCAGTGGGCACTTCGTAGGCTATTTGCAGCGAGGCTCCGCCCATGTCGATGATGCCAACCGTACGCCTGCGGCTGATTGGCTCCTGATTCTGCACTCCAGTAGTAACCTCGACAACAGCATCCTCCCCTGTAACAATCAGGTTGGGTCGTGTTGTTTGTAACCACCACCAGAATGTGATTTGACCTTCTGCTGATCATGCAGATCTGCTTATCTTCTGTTTCCCACAAAAATAATCATTTTTGCCCAATGTGTCACATGACTTCTACTGGGGAGCGGACACTTCACAACCTCAGATCCTTATCAGCCAGCAAATATTTAAACCTAAAAATGAACCTCACACAATATAAAGAGGATCAGGAAATGTAACATAATACCAATAACAAGTAGTCAGCATTACTGAAAGTGTTTCCTTAGATCACAGTTATACAGTCAGGTTAAGATCCTTCTTCAAGGATAACAGTCAGGCACTGTCGCGTTACAAGTCAGCGGCTTTCAACACCGCCCTTCTCATCAGTCCACCTTTCATCACCATGCCACGAGTGACATGCGACGCAAATACAACGTGCAGATGGCGTTCTAATTCGGGCAAACGGGGCCACTCCTTAAGCTCATACTCACCTTCGTCGGCGTGGTCGAAGCGGCCAAGCACAAAATTAATGCCAATCCATGCATAAACTCCTGCAGTGAGAAAAAGCAGAGCATGCCTTTGACAACACGATAATGCGCTCACTATGTGGAAGCTGCGGGTGTCGCAGCCTGAGCACAGGGGGCATCCAAGAGCACGGCAAACCAGTTGTCCTCTCTTACCTTCCTGTTTCCCAGAGATGACTTCCGCCTGGGAGCTGGAGAACAGGAAGTCGAATTCTGTGGGCACGTCTCTCGCCAGGTCTTCCAATATCGCCACCTGCTGGCTGGAAAGACAATAGCGGAGTCCATCCATCAGACATGTAGAGGCCCAATGCACTACAGTCTTGGCTCCACATCTGCAGCGCAGAATGCGAGCATGCAAACAAAGAAACAATCGTAAACAGCAGAATATGAATAGGCTTCTTTGCTGCCGGGCTTCTGGCTGACACACACAAGCTCGGAAACCTGTATATTCGCCTCGCCATCTGCTGCACCGTGGGCGGCGCGGCAAGGGAGCTGGCGCGGACACCAGGATGTCAGACGGACGGGTGGCCCACCTCTCGGGCAGCAGCCTCATGCCAGCCGTGCATAGGATGTACAGGGGGGTCTCCCGGTGCTTCTCCCTAGGGATGCGAGTCGCTGCGAAGCTCAGCAGGGGCTGCAGGTAGTCACTGGCCTTGTCAGGCATGAGCGCCAGGGTGGATATGCCTGAAAGATAGCAGAAAGTCACAAGGGGCCGGCCAGCCAATGTGGGGTAACCTGATACAGATCTCCACCAATGCTGACAGGTCTCACAAACAGAAAGTATAATGCGGGTCATGACTCCACCGACAAGACTGAGGACCATCTAGGTTAAGGCAAGCGCCACACTCCACCAGACTCAAACAATTTCAGATTTTGTCACACTTTCTGTACTAAGAATCTATATTTTTTTGAGCTAAAATGACCATGTTTGGTTTTGTTTCCAGACTCATGGATCAGTCATCAGTGTACACACCAAGAATATAGCAAAATAGAACAAAAATACCTGGATAAGGCAAGGATTTCTTCATAAAAACTCTACTATAACTCATACTGCATACGAACCCTGGGTGTGCAAACAATTTAGAAAATATGGGAGGTGGGGCAACATCAGCAGAAAACACTTCCTTGTTAAGTGAGATTTTTTTTTTCCTAACATCATGGAAAACTTGAGTAATTACTGATAAGTCCGAAATACTATCGCCCCAAAGCCTGGGAATATAGCTTTCATAAGATGTGTTTTAATAACAGGTGGCCATATTCCACGCTTCGGAATGACAGATAAAGCTCCATTCCCTGAGACCACAACTTATGCTGTGTTCCATCTACCCCAGAGGTCGGAAGTCATGTCAGAATAACAAGTCAAAAAAGCCATTTAGCAATGATGGGGACCTGTTTCAAAAAGCAGGATCTCTTGCTAAGCTGGATAACTTGTTGGATTTAAAGTACCCCAGTTTAAATGGCCTTTATCTTCAATCATTTACATTTAACCCAAACTACCTTGTATCCGCTAAGTTACACTGCTAAGCAAGAAATCCTGCTTTCTGAATCAGGCCCCAGTTCTACCCAGGTTAGCCATAATACAGTACTGAGTTCAAATGGAACACAGTAGCGATGGGCAGAATGACGCTTCATGAAATGTTTGTTGTATTTTTTAACCCCACTAGATGGTGCTCTTGGGTTGTTTTGGGGCATGCATTGTGGCCTTTTTTGAACAGAGAGCACCATCTAGTGGGGTCAAAAAATACAGCAAATGGTTCATGAACCTTCATTTTATCCATCTCTAGAACGCGGGAATCACTGCTCCCATTCTTTCCCACCCATCCCCCCCAGGTGAATCAGCCCCCCCGCACCTGGCTTTATCTTCTTGACCACGGGGGTGCGGTCATGGTCCCGCATCTGCCGTATGTCCAGCAGCGAGTGGGGGTTGCCGTTGTGGGGGGGCCAGTAGTAGACAAAGACACGTGAGCCGCTGCTTCCGCAGTCGACCACGATGCCGTAGTTCAGCGCGCGGTTTGTTACATCAGTCGCTTCCATGTGCTCCAGGAAGGACAAATACCTGCCACAGAGAGATGGTTAGACCAGAATGAAGGCCATCTCTGAAACGCAACCAGGGCAACTCTCCAGGAATCGGGGCCAATGGTCATTCAATCACAGCAGCATGTGCCATTAACATGCAACTATCTGCGCTGTTATCACATGTGAGATAACTGATGTTTTCCCACTCTGCTCACTTATTCACGTGTCCTGTCCGCTGAGCAGGTTTCCAGTGCTCCGTCTGGTACAGGCCCAGGAGAAGCAGCAGTAGGGATGTGACAAGCACTGGCCAGAAGAGGCGCTGTCGAGGCAGGCATCCCAGGGACAGGAGTGACAGGCTGAAATGCCAGGAGGCCGGAAGACGGCAGGATAGACTCAACCTGGACAGGCAGTAGGGACACTGTTAGTCTCAATCCCCATGGCAGAGCTCAGCCCACAGCCAACCCAAACATCACGCTCTCACTGCCAGTCGGCACAAGAAACTGACAACGTGGTGTGACGCGCACAGATCCATACATCAATAGTTTATTCAGCCATTGCATTTCGATCTCTACTATCAGAGTAAACCACGTTTCAAAAACGCATTAATTTTTGCCAAAATCAACCAACACAACGAGCGCGGAGCAGTAGTGAGGGTTTCGGTTATGAGCTACCTGGCCATGGGTCCGGCAGCGGCTGTCACCTTCTCATGGTCACGTGACACCTGGACCCTGCGGTCTTCCGAGCGCCGCGCAAGAGGTAAGACAAGATTAGTTAGACAGAGACACATATTTACCTCAATGTCCACTCAGCAATAACGACAACAGGCAGAAAGATAACTCACTCAATAAAAATTGCTCCTATTAGGACGGTGAGCTACGATAAAACCGCAAAACTTCGACTGAAAGTGGCTTCCGCTTTCGCCACAAAACCGTTAATTGACCTCAAATGTACTAATACACTGATTAACCATCATTATTCCCCACATCACCAGACAGTTTTCTAAGGTTAAATTAAACCTGAACTGTCTGATCACCTAAATGTGTTTTTATACAGTAAAGTCCCTCCAGACAATAAAGTACCTAGTTTGCCCATATATATATATAAAGCTAGCTATTAGCCGTTAGCCAGTCAAGGTAAGTAAACGCCTCACACACGCTGTTAGTCGGGTATTACCTGTACCTTAGACAGGCTGGCGAAGGCTCCACGCTGCTGCTCGGTTTGGTCCGGAGAAACGCGATATGCAATCACTCATGTCGCCGTTATCGCTGCCGCACGCAGCCCCGTTTCAGCGTCGCCGACGCCGTAGTCAGCGACCTGCCTGTGACGAAATACGGCGCCACGTCACTAAGGAAACCGCAGCACTGTCGCAAAACGCCGGCGGCGTGAGACCACCCCATTCATCTGGACTCCGACGCCGGCCACGTGTATATAACGCGGCCGGGCTCTGCTACTGTCTAACCGACGCAAACTGTGTCGCTGGTGTGTTGTACACGCTGATAAAAGGACGTGGAGTCATACAACATACTGTTCCTTAAACTACACCTAACTCAAACCTACTGTTCTAGGAATAAGCAACTAGATATCAAATTCATCGTAAGTAAAATGGAAAATATATTGCAATGTTTAGGTTCAAATCTTTATGGCTGATTTCTGGTAATGATTATAGGCTGTATCGTGTGCATTCCGCCCCAGGAATACGCCATTACTGGACAAAACGTTATATGAAAAGATGCTCAGATACAATCCCATCCGAGGTGTATACCGCGACCTTGTGCCCTATAATGCATGGGACAGGCGGCTCTGGATCCTGTACCACGAAGCAGGATTTCTTGCTTAGCCAAATAATGTCTCGTATTTAAGATACCCTAGTTGAAATGGATATTACTTTCGTTCTTTTAAGCCTACATTTAGCCCAGATTACCTAAAATATGACAAGGACGAAATCCGATTTGTTAATACAGGCCCTGATTAGGATAAGCGGTGCGAAGATGGATAGATGTTTGCATACATAATTCAGTTTGGCATAATTAACTTTGGTTAACGTAAATTGTCTGAACTAATATTACTTCCAATCAATGGATGAAATGGTTACAGTCAGATCACCTGCAGTCTGGAACGTCCAAAGACAAATGACTTCAGCATCGTAACACCTGTATTAACCTCCCTCGCAGCGTTTTGCTAATTCGCTAAATTACGTCAAAAGTCAGAAATTGTAAATCTACTGGCCACAGTGATAGCCAGTAACAATACCTGACCGTCACACACTCCAGCTGTACATTCGGTTCCCATTGGTGACATGATTAGTCATGAGCAGTGCTTGAAATACAGATGAAAAACAGATGCCAGTGCTTCACCATCTAATGTACTGTATGTGATTCTGTACGAGGTGGCGCTACGCAAGAAACACGGCAGGCACTGTGGAAAGACAGTATGGCGCTAGGACTGCGTAGCGGTGAGTACTGACCCCCTAATGCACTGCCTATGATATTCCAACCCCTGCAAATGCAGACCGCTTTCCAAGCGAGATGCACTCCATGACGCTCCTGTCCACTGGCGTGAGTCCACCGAATTCCATCTCCATTAACGTAACAAACACGGTTTATAAATTCAGTCTCCTATCTTGTTGGCAACATCAACATATTATCTCTTTGCCAAACTGACCAAGGTGCACCTTTATGTTGTGTTAGCTTGCTATATAGTTGCCTCTCTTTATACATTTATTATTGTGCTATTTGTTGAGCATATAAGGAATCCTGTTTCCACCTCAAACATCACCATCCCTTCCTTGTCCAGCCGTTTAGACAACTTCCCAAAGTTATATAAAGCCTGTCTACACTTTAATTCTTACCCAGCTGCTGACATTACTGCGTTCTGTGTTACCCAGCTGCTGACATTACTGCGTTCTGTGTTACCCAGCTGCTTCCTGTTTTTCACTCTGAATCTGCCTAATCTATAGTACCCTGGTAACGCCTGTTTGAGCCTCTGCCTGAACACTGAGCTTGATTTTTGTTTTTAGTGCTTTTGTTTTGCAGAATAAACTGTGCTAATGGCTACCATCCCAGCGGTGGGGCCCTAATGGGCACGGCAGCGCACTTGTAATTGTAAGTTTGCTGGTTCGAATCCCTGGTCGGCAAAGCACTGCTCCCCAGCCGCTGTCGTGATGTTGTATATGGGTTGAATGCAGACGGCACTTCACAGGATACATCTTTTACTTGCAGAGGGAAAGTAAAACAAAACGAAGGCATACTTGTTCAAAATGTATTAATAACCCAAATGATTTATTGCATATATTACATTTTCTACTTCATTTACGCTTTTTTAATATCTATTATTGGCTTGATTGATTGCCATTTACCCACTAGGTGTTATTATGATGTGAGGTATTGACCAGCCTGAACGACCGAATCTTTTTCAACATCAATCATTTTAATGTCTCAGATTGTCATTAATTCATGGTTTTCTTCCTGGTACATTTTTTACTGAGACTAGTATGTGTCACTCGCTTAAATTGTTTTGCTTGCTGTAAGTGGTTTCAGGTCGAGACGTTTGCTTGCTATGTGTTGTGGTCACATGACTTGCACCCTTCATTCCTACAGCCCGTCTTCTTCAATCCAGCTGCTGTGCTGTGGGGTGTAAACGCCCCAGAGCTGGCAAAATGCGAATTATTTTCAGTAACGGTCTTTGAATTACGAGCCTCCCTTTTATAAATCCACGATAATGATACAGTCAAAGGTTGAGCAGTGTTTACTATAAATGCAGGTTCTGAAATTTGGAGGCGGGTAGTCTAATCTCATATGTTCCGCTTAGCAAATTACCGGAGTTAAAAGATATTAAATATTTAAATAAGATATAATTTACTTAACATGACCCACTTACAAGTGAGCCGCATAATCTGCCCTCTACAATCACTGAACTGTAATTATTTACCGCAAGTGTTTCATTTCAAGGGGCATGTTTAATAAACATCTCTTGCTTATGTAGCAAAAAACAAGACTAGCAGTAGAGGAGTTTCGCCATAACGTTGCAGTTTGATTTTCCAGGCTTAGACTAGCTTTAAAAGAATTAAATTAAAAATAATTAGCTCATTAACTGTTCTTTTACACGGCAGCAGGTGGCGCTGTGGACCAGGGCATGAATGGTCACTGGTTTACATTTTGGAAGGGAACATCATAAGTGTACAAGATAACATACTTAATGTGAATTATGTAGAAAATTCTAGTTGTCTGAATCTGAAAATTAATCTTAAGTTGCTATTGAGATTTCCCTGAAAACAATAACATTGCCTGGCTGTAGACTGGCATCCTGTAAAGAGTATATACCGCCTGCTTATCGCCCGGTGCAGCTTAGGATAGACTCCAAGCCCCTGCATGACCCTGACAGAGATACGTTGTTTAAAAATAAAGGAGTGGATTGAAATCTTCCTTCTGTTTTCTTAGATTTGCATCCTAAGAGGCAACATGTTGTTTTACAAACATTCTTCCTGGAAAACAAGTCCTTCACACGGAGGTTTTCGTCAAGCATAATTTCCTTCTCGAGACCACGCAAGGCCCCTAAAATGATTAATTACTGGTCACATGTGGGGTAAGGTTTTGCCCCCCACGCCACCACAAATAATAGTATTTAAAAAATATGAATATAAATAATAATAACAAGAAAAACAAGAATCTGGTTTCTAATGGAGAGTAGTGGCCAGTGACGCCGGCAGGCTTGGAAGGCCTGCCTTGGTGTCTGTCTGCACCTTGGAAGGCCTGCCTTGATCTGTGTCTGTCTGCACCTTGGAAGGCCTGACTTGGTGTCTGTCTGCACCATCTGTTTCCGCTGGTGGGAGCTCAGCATGAAAGCGCCTCATTGCCAGCTGCTGTGTCACAGTAAGCAGTTAAGACCGGCTGGCTAATGATGTACTTTAGGCTTTGCTGTAGATCAAAACGCTATCATACCGTTCTAAAACGTACCGTACGAGTGGCCCCCAGCCACGAGAATAATGCCTCTGACGTCACTTCCCACAAAGGAACGCAGCGGCTTACGGAGAAACTCCCCCTCCCGACTGTGCCAACACTCTTGCTGACTTCTTGTTTTCGTCCCCCGGCGCTGGCCAAAGGTTAGCGCTAAGCTAATAGTTATCTGGCCACATCTGCTTTCACAACATTAAGTAACACTGCAAAAAATGTTTCCACCAGATGCTGGTTATTTTGGTCATTGGTCATTTTCCACGCCTTTTCGATATTCTTTTGGACTTCATTCTTGGCTACTTGCTTGTATAGCTGTGGTCTGATTCACGACAGCATGGATTTTCCTGTGACGGTCCCCCATTGTTAACCACGACGCCCTCTGCTGGCCATTATAATGTGGCCTGAGGGTGTGTCCCATTGTGTGTACTGTGAGCTTCATGCCTGCTGTGTTTTTTATGTTTAGAAAGTGTCTGTAATCACGCTGGCTGATGGAGGAACCGTGGGCCTGTGTTAAGTTCTATCTGCAGGCCACATCTAACATATCCTGTTATTTTTACTCTGATCCCCATAATTGAATTTATTTCCCCCAAGGGCAATTTATATGATTTTTTAAAGGTGGGGGGCATCATTTATGCAGTGGGGCCAACCTTATCATTAATCAGTAATTTTTTTTTAATTATTGAGTGACCTTAGGGGGGTGTGTTACTCTTGGGGCCAGTAAGCTTTCAGCGGGGGGCAGTGTACCAGTGGCCCCACCCCTTTATATGTCCCTGCTTTCCCTCCGCATTCTCAGCCACCCCAGATTGACATGTAGGGGGTCTCCGTCCACAGACTCTCACGTCATGAGGTCAGAGGCCGTCTGGTGGCTGATCCGCAGTCTGGCAGTCATGGCCGCAGGCAAAGGACACGCTGTTGCTTTCGGACTCCAAAAAGCTGCCCTTTCCTATCTTGTGGTATTAATTGGGCTCTTGGCTGCCAGGGCATCTATCAAAGATCAGTGTCCATGCAGAGCCTGTGTGTCTGTGTCTATGAATTAGGTTTATATTACATTGTGGGGACCAAATGCTGCCAAAAGTCTCGTGTTTTGTTTGATTACTTATGGTTAAGGTGAGGACTGGGTAGGGGTTGCAATTGTAATGTTGGGATTAGAATTTTCCACATAGAAATGAATGGAGAGTCCTCATATGGGTATAATTGCAAACCTGTGTGTGTGTTTCTTGGTACATAAAAAGCAGGAATCCTTAGCCAGTGAAATGCTCTGGTTTACATTTGGGGCCATCCAATCAGCTGCCTTGTCCGCTTGTGCCTCCCTCGGAAGCTGACGTGCTGCGGTTTATCTGAGTGATTATCGCTCATTGTGTGACAGATTTCGGGTAGCTCATGTTGACCTGGATGTGCAGACTCCCACAAGCACTTCCTCCGTTATTGATCTAACATGATCTAACAGGCAAACAGACACCAATTAGGTCAAGGTTATATCCTTCTGCTAGGTCTGCACCTAGCGAGTCGCCCGTATCTCAGCCATGTTGTGTCAGCTGTTGCTATAGCACACAGCTGTGCTTGTGCAGTAAGCAAAGGGTGAGTAAAAGACACTGTAGGTTCTTTGGTCTTTCATAGTCTGATGGGGGAAAATTCCCATGTTTCTTGTAGGCTTGAACTCTGTTTTCTCCGTTCTTCTCTCGTCTGTCTTCCTCGCATCTGGTGCTTCAGTTCCGTGTCAGTGGACTCCAGCTAGGAGGCTCCTTTTATCAAAATGGATGCTTCTTGCCCCAAATTAACTACCACCTGGGGGCAATTTAAGCTTCCTTATTTTATTTATTTTTTTTGACCCCTTTTCTGCTGATTCATGCAGTTGCATTTTCCCCACACTAGATGTCAGCAATGCTCTTCTGATGCCTCGCTTTCCCTCTCCTGCGTGGATGTGTCATATAAATTATAGCAGTCTGCTGCAAGAAGTTCGTCTTCTTCACACAAATTTGGTTTCTCACGTATACAAAGATCCCAAAACTGTCTGCTATGATATTTGGAAGCAGCAAATTCTTTAGCTTGTTTTGGGAAAAGTTCCCTCACTGGTTTGGTTCTTTACAGTGTCCTCATGTCAGCATACCGGGCCTGACCCCCCCCACCCACTCCCACCTTGGCTGGATGCGTCAGTATGTTGCTCAACAACCGGAACATGAAGGACATCAGGCTTCTCTTCAGCCCTCGGCCGCCTTACATGACTGATGTGTGCTTGCAGGCAATTCTCCCAAAGACTGACTTTAGCAAATCCCTTCCTGCTAGCAGAACAATTCACAGACAGTTTAGTTACTTGGAGAATCACCTGTAAATAACTCCTATTAGTGATTAATTACATTCTGCTGATAATTACATTAGAAATGTCTTCCGAATTGATAATAGCAATAATAGGCAAAAAAAAATGCATTGGAAATGTTAATCTGCATATTTGTAACATTTAACAAATTGTCTTTAGTGGTCTTGTGACCTGAGCGGCTCATGCTCGGCCCTCTGGGACTGACTCTGGTGTCACCTGGCATCCTCAGGCACAGGTGCAGGAATCCTTGGGGGGGGGGTTAATGATGGTGTGACATGTCTGTCTCCTGTTAAGGATGAGCCCCTCCCATAGCTGAGCCCTGCCACCTGTTTGAGAGCAGGCGGCGGGTGGGAGGGAGACCGGGGGCCAAATAAGTGGGGTCCCCCAGGGAAGAGAGAGCTCCCAGGTGTGTATCTCATCGTCGGGGCAGCGTCCGGACCGCCGCGCCTCACAGCTCCTCGCAAGCTTGCCGTTTCCGCCAGCGGCGGGTTTCATCTGTCCACGTGAAAATCCCAAAGCAGTCCCTGGGTAATTGAGTCCGAGGACACCGGGTTTTCCGGAGCTTTCTCTTTAAAGTGCCTCGTTCTCGTTTCCAGAATCCGACGTGTTTTGGCTGGACTCGATGGGCCAGCTGTGTTTTTGAAGCTTCCTCTCCTCCCGCGTCACGCCGGCAAACGCGGCCTTGCCCGCGGTCTCTGGGGTGTCGCCGCCCCTGCGGCTAAGGAGCAGATGCAGGTGTGCAGCGCGTCGCAGGGGCTTTGCACCATATGGCGGGGGAGGGGGGGTGGTGAAAGGAGGGCACAGGGGGAGTTTTACTGCAGCTGTGCCCCCCGAGCTATGAATACGGGGGCCCTGTCCACTCAGTTTCCACAGACATGCAATCCCTCCCCTCTGTGGCTTTTAGGCCGTTGCCATTGGTTCTTTTATACATTCCTGGTTGCCAGCTGGCCTCCAGCACACCTACGCACCGACTCGAGAATCAGACATGGTACGGCGGCTCTCCCGCCCTGACATCCCCACCCGATTGGCTCATCATCTTCAAGCCATGCGCCAATACGCAGATGTTTAAGCTGTAGTATGTCAGGCGATCTAAATGGCCTCAAGCTCTCTAGGATACGATGTATTCAGAAATTAAGCACTTTGTTCTCTGCTGTCCTGTGTCATGTCAAAGGTTGAATTTCCCATCGCTATCACTAGGGGGCGCACTTGTTCCATTCCTTTTCTGAGCTGTACAGAAGGCATCTGGCATGTTGCTTTCTGTTTTGGTGTGTCAGGTGCCTGGCTGTGTTCACTGTTTGGGGGGGGGAAACCAGTACCACTGCACCATGGTCCCACTCGTCTGTTACTGACCTGGAAAGCATCTTGCCGTTGGCTTCTGACCCGCAGGCCGGGTGGGGGGGTGGACAGTCACCGGATATTCCACCTGCTCAAGTGCCCTGCCAGTCGCTTGCCAACAGTGTTTCAGGTATAGCACCTTGATGCTGACAGCCAGGTGACGTAACTTGGTGGGACTACAGCAGGCTGCACAGAATCACAAAGGATGCACAGGACCGGTCAAAAGTCTGCCCACACCTACTGAAAATCATTTGTTTTTCAACAAGATAATGAACCCAAGCGCATCTGAAGGTTATATAAATACTTATGAAAAAGGAAACATGGAGTGCTGTGACAGATGACCTGGCCCTCACAATCTCCTGACCTAAACCCTATAGAGCTTGGGACGAGTTGGGTCAAAGAGTAAGAGCAAGATAGTCAACCTATGCCCAGAACCTGTGAAAGCTCCTTCAGGACTGTTGGAGGTGCCCACTTTTGGAGGTTGGTTGAAAGGAGTCTAAAACGCTGTCATTACAGCAAAAGGGGGCTGTTTTGAAGCGTCCAGAATTTTAAATAATTTTGAGACTTCTTTTGGTCATTGCAGTATTTGATATGTATTACTTCACTGCCTCGAGCCATTCTGCTATAATCTAAAGTAGTAATCCATCCATCCATTTTCCAACCCGCTTAATCCTGTTGGGTCGCGGGGGGTCCGGAGCCTATCCCGGAAGCAACGGGCACGAGGCAGGGAACAACCCTGGACAGGGGGCCAG
>JAABNX020000047.1:3587235-3601435 GCA_015163995.2 Mormyrus lacerda | reverse complement strand
CCCTCTCCCTTTCCCTCTCTCTCTCTCCCTTCCTGTCCCCCTCTCCCTTTCCCTCTCTCTCTCTCCCTTCCTGTCCCCCTCTCCCTTTCCCTCTCTCTCTCTCCCTTCCTCCCATTTTCTCTTGTCCCCCCCACCCCACCACTCTGCTTATTGCCGGTACTTCTCCGGCTCGCTGTCCGCTCTCCCCTACTGAAGCATGGCCACTCATGCACTGACTGCCTTCTGCTGTGCACTGCAGGAGCGGCCGGCGGAGTCTGCGCCCTCGCCAACGTCCTGGGCCCGCAGCTGTGTCAGCTGGAGCAGCTCTGCCTGTCCGGCAGCTGGGAGGCAGCCAGAGAGCTTCAGGCTCGGCTCGTGGAGCCCAACGCGGCGGTAAGCGGCTCCCCATGGGCCCTGTGCGCTGCCTGCAGTGTCCCAGCGAGCCGTTACCATTTCATACCTTAGCTGAGGTGACTTTAAGTCACTCCTGAGTGCTGAGATCAATCGAAATGAGGACGCGCTGAAGTACGTTACCTTCCCAGCGGTGCTGGAGCTGTGGTGATAAAACACCTGGAAATACGCTTATTTGGGCACGTGTGTAATAGCACACGTGCCAGAAAGCTGTCGAGCAGCGTAGCCCAAAGCACGGCTCCCGCACATCTCTGCCCTAACTGCACTAGCGGCCTGATATGATAATTTGTGTTCATAACTATATGAATCCCTTGGCTGTTAATAAGACAGTTTATTAACACCTCAGGAAATGTGCTTAGGTAATTAAAGCTTTTCTATTTTAACCGATGACAACAGCAGCAGCGTGCCACCATCGAGGCATCTTCCGTTCCCTAGGTAACCAGGAAGTTCGGGGTGGCAGCCCTGAAGCAGGCGATGGGCTGGTTCGGTTACCACGGCGGTGAATGCCGGTCCCCGCTGCGTCCGCTGTCGGAGGCTGAGGCCAAACAGCTGCAGGAGGATTTCTCCTCCAACGGGTGGCTGTGAGCGGAGGGGGTGCCATTTAAACAGCTGGAGGTAGCTGAGGTTTGTTTCTCAGTCAGGGGGCCGTGGGGGGCAATCTCCTGCTTCCTCAGGACTTTTTTTTAATTACCATGTATTTATCTCCTTTATAATTACAGTATTTTCATAATTCAAAGCCTCATATCTAAAAGGCCCCAAGCTTCAAAATTATTTCCAAAAATGTTAAAAAATTAATGTTTTAAATTAACTGCTTGACTAAGAATACAAGAATAGAAATGTTTTTGCATTATAGTTGTGGATTAAGGTCAGCATAAACTATGAATGTAGCACAATAATAAAAAAATGTATAATAAGATGTTTTTTTTTTTTTTTTTTAATTGACTGCCTATTGTGGCAAAGATGCTTGGTAAAGCCGCTCCTCCACCACAGGAGGGCACTGTGACTCACCAGAACAGTGGGGTAATCAGTTAACATCAGGGACGTCCCCGGAGACCTCAATAAAGGAGATTTAAAACCTGACCATGTGACTTTGGGCGTTTGGCATTGGGGAGAGGCCTGCAGAGTGGGGGTTGGGGAGGCTGGGGGTTTGTGAAAGGCGGAGAGGCAGTCCCTCTGCAGACCTGCCCGGTCTGGCCCCTGGTGAACAGAGAGACGACATGGCGCGCCACACCGTCCACTCGCTGACCCCCTCGCTGCTGTGCTGTGCCGGCTACACCTTCCAATTTTTACATAATTTTTGTGATTTTGTTTTTCTTCCTTAATTAAGCTCCCCCTCCCAAAAAATATCGCCCCTCCCCCACTAATGCCCTGTGGAGGAAATGATGCGTGACCGTGTGTGCGTGTGCATGCGTGTGCATGCGTGTGTACGTATGTGACCTGACTCCTGAGTGACTCCCCATCTCCACGCCCCTGCTCTCTCACCAGCGCCGGTGCAAACGCCGAAAGCCAAACGTGCTGAGGTGAGCCTCTTAGCGAAAACTCCCAGCTTTCCTCTCACTTTCCAGAGACATTGTCCACACTCCCACAGGCCTTTGTCATTTTTTTGCTTGTTTTTATAGTATGTATAATATATTTTCATAAAGCAGGGGCATTTAGAAACGGCACTGTAAAATGCCAATGTGTCAAATTTGACTGACTATGAAGCGCGTCAGAAATCTGAATTAATTTTATTGACAGATAAAACCTGACTGTGCTCTAATCGGCTTTTGAAAATGCACCATTGGTTTAAAAGAACCTGAACCAGATCTAAATAACTGAAAATAGAGCTTTGAAGTTGTTTTCTCCCGTCCTTATTGCGGTTGCATTGCCGTCATTCCCCCGTTGACTCTCTGAGCTTTTGTCAGTGCAGTGACTACAAGGTTAAGTTGGCTTTTTGCTGCAGCGATCACTGCATTTATCCGAGCTTTCTCCGTTCCTTTTCCTCCCCTCCCATATGCGGGTTTGTTGGAGCTTTTGGGAGGCCAGGCTCGCTTACCCGATAAGATAAAAGACGTGCAAAGAGGAAGAACAGCGCCCTTACTGAAACCTGCGAGACCTTGAGCGCGTTTCACAGAGGAACAAAAGGACATGTTCTTATTGACACTTCTGAATGAGTGGCAGGGAATATTTTAATATTTCGCCATGGCAACCACCGTGTGATTAGGCAACAAGCAACTTGCTGCACTTGGGACTGAGAGGATACAAATTAAGGGAACTCCAAATGGTCACCATGGCAACACAGTATAAAAAAACAGGTTAAAGTCCAGCCTTAACACACCTTAAAGCTATTTTTGTGACGGGTAGAAGGGGGATGGGGCTGTCAGTGAATTCCACCAAATGCTCCCGGGCTAACAAAACAAGACCATAGTCCAGAATATGTCTCCTCAGGGCGTGGTGTCCCCGGAACGCCGGCTTGGTTGCCCGGTGTTTCGTGAGATGTGAGGCTTCGTGGTCACTGTCTTCGACGCCTGCACGCCAGAGACCGCCGCTGACCATCGAATCGAGCTCCTGGTTACTCCACCACACCACCTCTGCTCTGATGAATATTTAACAAAATTCAAAGAAGAACTGCTGTTTTTTTTTTCATTTTGTATGATAAGGTTTCTTTTTTTTTTTTAAAAAATAATAATTAATTTAAACGTACCCAAAAGAGGAGTCACTCGGGGAGGGCAATCTTTGTAGGAAAAGCGTGAATTTGTGTGTCGTGACAAAAAAACAACAGTCCATGCAGAATGTGTAATAGTGACCTTCGGAAAGGGTTTGTTTCTCTGAGTTCTGATGTAAATTCACACACCCCCCCCCCATCCCCCCCTGCATGCACCACAAGCTCAGGCTGGATTCTGAGGTGCTTCTATAAATAAAGATAGAACACACATAAATAAAGATAGAACACACACACACACACTGTGACCGTGTCCGTTTTAGCCGTCCATGTGGCGCCTCCCTTTACGGCGAACTCCCTTCGTCTTTCGCGGTTAATCTCCTAGCCACGCTGGACCCAGACAGCTAATTAATAACCGTCCGTGACCCGCTAGCGATTAATAAAGCGGTCCGAAGCCAGAAGGAGCATCGGGGCTGAGCTGTAGTCCTACATTATGCAAGCTTGCCACTGAGAAGGTAACGTCTTCTGGAAATCTGTTGTTATATGATGACCATTATGTTGTGTGTTGAAACGGGTCCTTGCGGGGGTGCCACCAGGCCGCAACGCCGCTGTTCACCTCAGGGTGGCGTCCTACCTGTGGTGTTGTGCATGGGAAGGAGTCAGGCCATCCATGGCTGTAAGGCTCGCTCCCTTAACCTTCTTGCTGGAGTTCAAAGGGCACGATAAGTAGGATCTCTGCCAAACCACACGGGCTTTGAGAGGGAGGATGTGCCTTTTTGACTTTATGCAAAAATCCCGAAGTTCTGTATGTAAATCACCAAGCGCTGCAAAGCCTTTACATGAATAATACATCAGATGTGTTTCTGTGACATAAATAACACGTGTCACACGGGGCACGGTCTCTGCAGAGTTTGCCGCTGCGGAGCCAAGAGCCTCTTGTCCCGCGTTAAATGACTTAGTCTCCGGAGTATTCTGCGGCATCAGAGTGGATGGATAAGCCCAGGCCAGACCTGCTCTCGCGCAGAGGAAAGGCTCACTCGGGCTCGGCAGAGGTCAGAGGTCACCGGCCTCCCTGGAAGTGTCTCCGCTGCCCAGAGGCGCCCAGCACCACTCTAGCACAGGAAGCCAGCGGTATATGAAACTCTCCCCTTTGGCTTCATATTTTTTCACACTTCATCCATAGATATTTTTTGGAAGCAGTTTAGCGTGTGTGATCTCCCAGTCAGGGTGTACAATCACTCGGCTCCTGGGACTTGAGCCGACTCAACTTTGTTCACAGCTCCTCAGCTGCGTCGCTACCCGCTGTGTCAACGCCGTGCTCAGGGAGCCGTGCGCAGGGCTCCGTGCTCAAGGTGCTGACTCAAGGCTCCATGCTCAGGGCTCCGTGTTCAGAGTGCCGTGCTCAGAGTGCCGTTCTCAAGGCACCGTGCTCAGGGAGCCATGCTCAGGGCGCTGACTCAGGGTGCCGTGCTCAGGGCTCCATGTTCAGGGTGCCATGCTCAGGGCATTGACTCAGGGCGCTGTGCTGAGGGCGCTGACTCAGGGCGCTGACTCAGGGCGGTGACTCAAGGCTGGGTTTTCACCTCTCGTAAGGTGCAGTTGTGGTTATGATTGTCCAGCTGGGCTGGACGAGCTCCAGGATCAACACCCATGCGTGGGCTTTCAAGCCAAGCATATCGTGTCAGAGATTAGTAGAGAGCGAGAGCACTGGATGATGGGATATCGTAGTGATGATGGACATGTGAAAGGTTGTAGATTCAGATTCCTATAGGGAAGTTACTGCTGTACTTTAGAGAAAGGTGTTGAATTATTGTGCAGCATAGCTGTAGGGCCCTCGTGAGAGTCAAAGGCTTCAGAGAGGGGAGGGTCCATGTAAGGTATTTTGATGATATACATTTTATCTGTCCCTCATTGAAATTAATGATTTCTTAGATTGCTTCACCGTCGCGTTTTAATCTACCTGAGATTCTGTAGCGCAACGTCAGCCTTGTAATCTTGCCTTTGGGCAGTGGAGTCAATTTGCTAATTGGATCTTCACCTCTGCTATACAGTACGTCAGACCATATATCCGATGCCTGGTAATAATGTAGATACATATGTTGGCAAAATACCCACAAGTCGGGGTACCTGTCGCTCAGTCCTCCAGAGTGTCAGCAGCAGAAGGTAAATATCTTTGACAGCACCAAGTAAAATGCATGTCTGTCGTTTTTATGCTGGGGTCTGGGTGTGAGTTTTTATATACACACTTTTTGAGAAACACTTCTGCAGTTTGAGGAACTAGATTTGCTGAAACCTCTGAAGATTTCCAGAGCAGTAACTGAGTGACATGGACTAAGAGTGGGTTTGACTCCCTCCACAATAACAGCACTGGTTTAACGTGGACAGATTTATGTCTGAAACTAGTGATACACCAAGCGATGTCAGGCTGCTTGGAAAGATAGCTGTGGAAGAGAGAAATCACTCATTTGACAGTACATGCCTATCTATACCTGTCTGTTCCATCGATTTGCCTTCCATTGTGCACTGCTTGTCATAAAGTTCTGTGTATTTTGAAGTGTCACCACACTCTTGACTTCACAGAACATTCTCTGTGTCATCAAACAAGATACCATTCATAGTACCTTCAACCCTTTTCAAAATACTTTGCTTATAATCAGTGGATGAAATCAGTGTTCACTTGAACATAGCTTTAATGCGCCATTGCTGGTCGTGTGCTGGTATGATTGTGGTTCATTAGCTACAGCATGCATTGGGCTTGAAGGTCACCCAAATTCCCTGAAGGCAGTTTCCTGGGTTCCTGTGCTGCTGGGACTCATCCTTGTGTTTTTTGAACTCATCAACCTTTGATTTGTGCTTCCACACGGATAACGGTGCCTTCTGGTAATAAAATCCCGTGCTGCAATAGCCAAAATAGCCTTGAGTTGTTGGCATGTCTTGCTGAGAGCAGTATCTCTGGCCCTGCTCCAGCTGGAGTGTTGCTGTTGACCTTTGGTTTCGGGGGTTAAGGATATGGATGTGGAATTAGTGTGCTGATGACGGTCAAGGTACTAGAGAAGTGTTTATGTCATTCATCGACAGTGAAAACAATTCAAACTTCATGCCCATCTACTTGTTGACTGTCACTCCAGAGCACTTTGCCAAAAGTAAAAAAGGCAGCTGCTGCTATGTGACCGACATAAGCATAAGCACTGACAAAACACCAGTGAACGGCTGCATCAGCAGTCTTGTTTATCGCAGACTAGGCTTAAAGAGGCCTAACAGGTCTTCAATAGGGATTAGCAAACAGTCTGTGGAGGCCCCCTTCACATGTGCTGGAATACTGGTCCACAGGTCCAGAAATGAACTTAGTAGTGTGGTGTGGTGGTTTTTGATGAACCCTGTTAATGTGATAAGGGTGAAGGCATGTCACTTTTATAGATTTTATTTTACTGCGCTGAAGTAAATTTCTGACTATAAAACTTCCTGAGCTTTGTTTTGTGTGTCACAGAAACTCATTTAGGTCACAGAGGAAATCCTACACACACGCTCCGCATGCGTTTTCCAAGATCTAATGACAAACTGCAAAGCAATATTACTCTTTGATCCTTGGAGCCATTTTGTACAATGCTAATAGAACGTTCCAGGATTATTACTTGTAACAGCTGATACTTTTAAAGGAAAAAAAACTCTAAATATTGATGAACTGTTTCTTTTTGTAACATGTCAAATACAGTAAATTTAACCTTAAGGAAATATTTGATGTAACCTATGGTGTCTCATGAGGTCAAACAGGTTGTGAACAGTATATAAACATCTACATACCACTGTCAACATTGATAGGGAATTACATTTACATAGAAGATATTTTAGCGGAGTCATTCAGATTAAGTACCTCATTCAGGAGTACAATAGTGGGTTTATAAACTTATCTATTTATGCTACCTGTTGTCCCCATCTGCTAATATAATGCATGAATATGTTTAGATAATTTGCTCCTGTTGTAACAAAAACCGAGAGGCTTGGCTCGTGTCATGCCCACTATGCTTTCAGTGAATATGTGCAGACATCCCACCTACCGCAGCTCCCTGACACCCGCCAATGATGCGCAGTGTCTCGGAAATCAGCAGCAATAACATTAGCAAAGTGTTACCTCCGCAACCCCAGCCAGCACCAGACTTTGTGGTATTTAATTTCTAATACTGTCATACCATCCCGACATTATACCACGGTATATGATATCTGACGGTATTTTTAAAATCACCGCTATTTCGACATTTCCAGATAAAATTTGATGAGATGGGAGATAGCGGTATCCAGTGTTACCATAATTCCCCCAAGCCTATTGCCAGCATCCCTCCTGCGTGTCTCTCATTCCCTGATATGTCTAAGGGGATAGGCCTATCTGTATGTCTCATCACTGATCCCTGAACTGCAAAAATGTGTTGACTATTCATGTTCACCATTGTACTTAACTCACTCACACGGACTGGACATCTCCATTCATCATTTGCCCTGAACAAAAAAATTGAGTTAAAATTACAAAGTTACGATCATCGCTACGTTTATCGTTACTGTAAGTTATTTACTTACAGACTACATTTGGTATTATTTTGTATTGTTTGTGTGCTTATAGCATTGTTTTAAAAATGTTTTCTAATTTATCTACAATATTTTGAATCTTCAGTCTTGCCCCCAGCGTTTAAATGCAAACTGTCTTCAGCTACTGCCATGCTAACTGCTAACGGTGTTTTAATTGATTTCCAGTGAAAGTATATGGTGTTGGTTCCAAATTTTATTTCCAACACATGTTGCCGTTTAAGATCATTTGTTGCGACCCGGTGGAAGGAGCAGGAGTCTGCGCGCGGAGACGTTGTCGGTCTTTTCTAACTAGTGCGAGGCAGCCACGTGCACCAACCGGCGCCGCTCCTATCTCGCGAGTTGGCTCGTGGAATGTTGCCACAGTAACAGGAACGATCTGCCGCGCGGTTTCTTCGCCATTGAATAAATAATTAGGGGCCCTTTCATAAGTTCACTTTCGCAGAATCATGTGGATCTCTTATTTTCGTAATGCGAGCTGAAAAGAATGCACGATTATTGGCCGGGACATTCATTGCTGCCCACTACTGTACGTCCCATTCACTTCCCCATTTCGTCTTAGCACCGAGGTATAAACACTTTTGGCCGACGTCATTTGTGTTTAGATGTAGTTATTAGTTTGCCCGTTTAATTATATGGAGTGCTTTGTGTTGAATCGTTTGTCTTTGCTGTTTTGGTCCCAGCACAGGAATAAAGTGCAAGGTTCACGGCCTGGTCCACGGTTCGCGATGTAAGGCAACCCCACGCGCCAATTTACCCAATGTGTTTTGCTCTTTTTATGAAAGCTGATTTATTTCTCCCATAAGCAAGCCAATGGTAAGCTGTAAAGATTTTACCACCGCTCAAATCCATTTCTACCAGCTCATCTGTGAAAGCTGCTGAAATTTTATCACAGAGATTTCTTAAACTCCTGTGCGGCCTATAAAATTCCACTGATTTATATTTAGAATAAAATATATATTTTTCCCTACGTAAAATATGCTCACTTTAATAAATCATAAAATGAATTATGAATACTTCAATTTTTATTGTGTTGCATTGAAGATGCAAAAATACAGCATATCTATTTATTTGCCAGGATGATTATGACTTTTTCTTCAACTGCCTGATTGGAAAGAATTTAAATGGTTTTGAGTCTATTTTTTTATTGAAAGTTTTTAATTAAATTAAATTACTCGCATTCACACACACACACACACGCACACACACACACACACGTTTGGGCAGATGCACTGCCAGTGTATAACAATAGATTCAGTGCATTAACCAACAGACAAAGGCCAACCCAGACATATAACCAGTAAGTGCTGGAAGTTTTGGGCAGTTTTATGTCATAAATGTCAAATACCATAAACTACATGAGAAACCTAAATGAGGCTTACTGTACACTATATGGTGCAAGAAACAAAGGGTGCTGATTTAGGGATATGCTTTTAATGATCTCAATAAAATATGCAACAATAGCTAATAGATAGCAGATAGACATGCAGACAAAAGTTGGGCAGTGAAAATGACACAATATACATAATATGAATAATATAAAATGATACAATATGATACCATTTAACAGACTGATTCAATTCAAAGTTGTGATTTCAAAATATAAGCATATATCAGATATTAAGCTAATGTCTAGAGTTGTACATTATGAAAGTCAGTGAATCTGATCTAATAGTTGGAATGATGTTTAATAAAATGGTTTGTTAATCCATTTAATAATATGCCACCACCATTGTTTCCGAGTCTATCCTAGGGGTCACAGGGTACCCCCTCAGTGAGGTGACAGGCCTCGACTGGATGAATGCAGTCATTACTCATAATGGGCACTCAAGAATCACCAGTCCACCTGAGCAGAACATTTTTTAACTGTGGGAGGAGAAAATAGACTATTCAGCCTGTTAAAGAGAGAATTAGCCGTGTGGACTAACGGTGTGGCGTCTTCAGCCTGATCAAACTAATCATTCCTCATCTTGCATCCATACAATGGAACTGACCTAAAAAATATGCTAGTTTTTTTGGTGCAGGTGCAGTACATTATGACAATGACGCTTCATTGATCCCTGTGGAGAAATTCTTTTTTCGTCTCCCCCATCTTGTCCTCTATGACACACGTAGGTGAGAGTGAACCTGACAGCGCAGGGCAGCCACCTGCAGCGGCACCCACAGTGCTGGGGGTTAAGGGCTCCGCTCAAGGACCCAGACATGCAGCTATTCTGCAGAGAACAGGCTTGGACTGCTGACATTCTGATCACAGACAGGGTTTAGCCTGTTCAGCCACATACTGGCCCCCATTGTATGCATATTATATTGTATCTTATTTTGTTGCATTATAAGTTTATTATACTGAACTTGTTACATTGCTGGGGTATTTTGTCCATGCATATTCCAGCCTCTAATGCTGATCAGGCTTACAAGGAGGGTCTGTAATGTTTTTTTAAAACAGCTATTTGTGAGTTTAGTTATTCATTTAATTTGCATAGCTAAGGAATTTTGTCCAACGTGATTTACGTTCACAGATTGCAGTGTTTTCTTTTTTTCCATTTTTTCCATTTATACTTGGATATTTACGCATAAGCAGTTAAAATGAAATACATACCAAGGATTCCGCAGCTGTGCCAGTACGTAATGTTACTGAGATAGCAAATGCTTTAAAATGATCTTGTTCCTTTTGTTTATTCTACGCGTAATAATTTAATAAATGAATCATTTAATCAGTTACAATGTATAATTGATTGTTATCCATTGGTACTTGTAGCAAATACCTGACTTTAAATAGGTTTTTTAGCCTTTTGGCTTAATAGAATTTTGTCACATATAACAAAATTATCTATCTATCTATCTATCTATCTATCTATCTATCTATCTATCTATCTATCTATCTAATTATCTATCGTTCGTGTGTTTCTTTTACTGTAAACCAAATTATTGCATTGGCATGATAGAGATAATTTGGCTAGGTGCCTGTTTCAGTTTCACTGAAAGCTTTTTTTGTTTCTAGGGTCATTTAACAGTACGGCGCTATGAACTCGCGATGCATCTCGGAGCTGAAGGGGTTAACACTGATTGCGGATATGTGTTTTATGTGCTTCGGGGCGTCGGAGCTCCAGGATTTTGGATACTTAATCGAATAGAACTGGGGCACGTAATTAACCCTTTAATTGTTAATAAGCAAAACATGACACAAAAGTTGAGTTGGGGTACCGTATTATCATACAAGATATGTGTAAGATAATGCACGCTTACTGCAGCAAATCTACATATGAAGTCGGAGGCTAGTGTACAGCTACAAAAATATCCTAAATTTGCAGCACTTACTAAAACAGTTGTAAGTCGTATTGTTACTTGGAGTTTGGCTTTTTTGAGCAGTAGCAAATAACGTTTGCTTTTCAAAGACTAAAATCAGACAGTTTTTAGCAGCCAAAAACAAGATATTTATTCTGGTGGGCGGGCTGACGGTCAAGATGCCGCAGAAGCGTCTCCAAATACTCCACCCATGCACACACAAAAAAGTGGCGATGACGTGCGCGCTGGGAAGCACCCAGCAGAACGTGCGCGGCCGCGGGAGGGGCCGATAGAAAATGGCGAGTCTGTGCAAAAGGCAGCAATGCACGATCGAGAGGCGCGGCTTTCGGCAGGAACTTGACTCGTGGCGGCATAAACTCATTCACTGTGTAGGTAAGCTCTTTTCACATTGCATGCAGAACCGACTGTCGTTTCTGGGGGCTCGGTATTTGTGGAGGTATTATACATTTTGTGTCGGTTCCTCCGAAAATTCTCTTGAACAGTCAGTAGCAGTACGGGGCTGGTTTTTTTGTCTTGCGCAGCTGTTACTTCAAGCAGTTCGCCTCCCTCCGCACATACCCAAAAATGCAGCTTGTTTTTCAGCACAGTGCTTTCAGATTCGCTTTCGCGACCATTGTCATGTCCTTTATTCATTGTAAACTTTCTCGTTTTGCGGTTGAAGGCGGCCTGTTGGTATATTTAACACCAATCCCTCCAAGAAACACTATTAAACAAGAATAATTAACAGTTTTTTGTTTATTTATTGTACGGAAACCGCGTCACGTGACCAGCGGGGACCGAGTCTTAGCCAATGAGGGTCCAATGCTCCGCCGGGGTGCGCGCACCACTTTTTTGGTTTTGCTGTGTTTCCTGCTTGTGGACCGCGATGCGCGTTCCTTCAGTAACGGAGCCGGGTTCCGTGCGGCGCGCAGGGAGCGCGCATTGCTGCAATGGGGGAAATGTCACTGAAATATATTTGGTATTTTAGGGACGGGGGCGGAGATGACACAATGAAAAACGAGATTGACGAGCTGCCAGTGAGACGCAGCGGTTGCGCTGAGCACCATGTCTTATTAAAACAACCTGCTTTAATTTAACCGACACCATATAGGCTAGTTAGCTGGCGCAAACTTAGATCGGGTTGGTCAGCTAGTTAGTAAATCGTTTTGATACGTTTTTGACTTAATGTAGCTTGCTGATTTGGCTCCCCTGTGAAATTGTCGTTCTGGCAATATGTATCTAATTACTTAAAATGATCTTTTGCGTATTAATGAAATTGATCGATAAGCAAGCGGCAGGCGGTCCCAAGAAAGCCAGTATAGCCTTAAAAATGAAATCGGGTTATTTAGAGGGTATTGCTTTTAACCTGCGAGGTTTTAAATTGCGTTTTAGGATGTCTGGTACATTTGCCCGTCTGTCTTGCCGTAACAAATCCCCCTCCCCCCTTTTTTGCCTTTTTCATTAGCTGTCTGTCCCCGTTTAATCCGGTTAAATCTGTCATATTCGGTGTTATTTACAGATTATGCTCCTCCTGGCTGTGATCTCCCGGGACACGAGTCTGGATAAAATGGCCCAGTCTCATTGCGCATTAGGTCCAGAGAAGATGATGATTTGTTTTTGGACGAGATTTCCGTATTTAAACTGCGAAACTCTCTTCCTCAGACACTGTAAATGGTCTCTCTGTCCGCTACAACCCCCCCCCCCCCGAAAAACTTAATTTGTCCTCATTTTTGTCTCCCAGTTTATGATGTTACAATATATCTGCCCTTTGTATTGATCTTGATTATTTTTTTATTAATGCCGGTCGTACACGTATTGCGGAAAAGGGCCAGCCCTGAGATATAGATTGACACATTTGCTGTGTCTTTAAATCTGCTCTTAATGTAACAATATGTGATTTGCTGTAATATGATTTAATAAAGCGGGATCAGTTTTAATTCAAATAAGGCCACGCAGCGTCTCCGTGCGGGTTAAGAAGTGAGGACTACACAGTCCCACTAAAAGGCATATCGATCTTCTCCGTTTAAAACATGATCCGCTTCCACACTCCGTGTCGTTTGTTGTCTTTCGTTGGGGCTGTATGATACTTAACGTGTTATAATTCACAAGGTTACGCGTAACGTTTTGCTCAAATTAAAGGAACGTTAAACCGCTCAGTCTTGCAGATACGTCACATTTCCAAATACATTTTTATTGATTGAAAGCTAAAATTCCATATCCACTTGTTTTTAAAATGAGGTAATGTTAATGCTTGTAGGTGCTAAAACCGTCATACAGCTTTCAAGATTTCTTTTTTTGGACTTGACTTTAAATTGTATGTCATCAAAATGCGAAATATGGTCTTTGGGGCTTGTCAATAAATTATCTTCAGTCAGGTTCAGTGAACCTGTATTTACAATTATACATGTATAGGCTGCTGGTTATTATATTTTTGTGCACTCTTATACCTTATACTGGCAAAGGAATTAAAGATTGTCATGAACTCCTGCCAGATTTACTTTTCTGTTGTAGCCAGGTGTTCCCCCCCCCACCCCCCGCCCCAAAAGAGCCAGACTATGTTCGTTAACAGCCTCTCCTGATTTTGACTACTCTATTATTTCCATGCGTGACCCACAAATATCCTTTGTTTCACCTGCCATTCATGCCAAAAGCTCCCTTAGTAATAAGCTTTGTGAGCACGTGAATTTGAGAGAGGGAGAAAAAAAATGTAATGAGTGTAAGGTCATGCTTTTGTTTAATGTCTGGAGTGTGGTCCCCCCTCCCAAGGACATACAGATCCTTTTGACTGAAATGGTGGTGGTTTCTGTTGCACTTTGCTCTTGATGTGCATCGATGCCCGTTCTCTGTCAAACCTGACGTTCAAATATTGTCTGGGGTGTGGTTCTCAAGGTTGCCTTCCTGAGTAAAGTTTAAAATGAGAAGAAAGACACCATGGACTTTGATTTAACTCCCCCCCTCCCCCCCAAGTCTTAGAGAAGGCTTTTTAAACAAACGGGTGGCTTTTAAAACATCGTCTGCCATTCAAGGGCCTTCAGTTGTGTGATTTATCTGAAGTTGAGTAAAAGAAAACCCACAGTTTGACTAATCCAACTAAACATGAAAGAAAACAAGACTTAGTAGTTGGATTCTTTTTACTACTCTGTTGAACAGTCAGAAAACCTGGAGATGGACTTTGGTTCCACTCAGCTCTGCTTGACTTTGGTGGCCTCAGAGTTGGGTAATTCAGGTCCAGAGAGTAAAAGTCCGGACCGGAATTTTGTTTCAACCATCCAGTTGAGCATAAAGAGTCACAGTCACAGAGACTCAACTGGA
>JAABNX020000047.1:3530499-3556114 GCA_015163995.2 Mormyrus lacerda | reverse complement strand
GGGGGTCAGTTGTCAGTGTGTACATTTGTGAAAAAAATAGCACTTTTTTAAAAAAAAAATATTTAAAAAAAGGATGTTTGTTAGGGGTAGTCGGATGGGGGGGGCAGAGTGAGTGTAACTCAAAAGCTTTAGTGGCTGAACACGTGATAGAAAGCTGCCGCTCAAACCCAAACCCTTTCAGTTACCTCTTCCACCTGGGCAAGCAGAGAAACGATCTGCCTCCGCCAGTGGGGAACCGGCGCTAACGTGTCACAGAACCCCTTGTTTAGCAAAATAAGGTCTTGGGATTCCACTAATTTCCATTTATTATTTGGAGGGAAATGGCATAACTCACAGAACTCGTATTACCTTAAATATACTGGCTGTAACACTGCCTGGTGCTCACCTAGTCTGAAGCAGGGGGGAATGTGCATAAAGACCCCGTCACACATCTAATCTCAGAACTATAACCGTCTTTGCGATGTGCATTTTTACTTGTTTTTAACCAAATGGCATGTACCACTGTGGCAAAGGAAAAATCCATCATAGCATAGTACTTTACCTACTGCTTAAATGTTTGCAAATCAGTGGCACGGAGCAAGTTTCATGGGCTGCTAACTGTGTTACTGTCCTACTGGGGTTTGTCAAGTGCCAGTCCCCGTTCCTCACAATGGCAGAAACATTCAGTGGGCTGCTAAACACACAGGACATGCATAAGACCACACACGTGCATTTTCGCTGTCCAGTTTGAGGTGTTTTTAAATCATCTTCCCTAGATCAATATTTATTGCTGTGTTTTGCGTGCGTGCAGAAGTGGGATAGATGTTGAATTTTTGAGACTGGAACTCATTCTGAGGGATTATTGTATTTGTGCCCTTTTGTTTAATGTACACAATTACAAATATTTCTTTTTAGATGCTTCAGAACACTTTAAGCCGTATGTATATGCAGTAATGACACTTTTCACAAAGTGAAGTGGTGTAGCGCTTCAATGCTCCATCTGAGTGTGATGAAACGGCACATCTTCTGTAGGGGCTGTGCTACAGAGAGCCACCCTCTTCAGCGAGGGAGAAAGTTTAAAATATAAAAACCCAAACACGAACCCACAATGCTTGACGGTGCCTCACCTCCAGTTAGCCAGCATCTGTGTGATCGTGCCACTGTTTTCCAAACGGAGAGTCCCAGTTCGAGGCGGCGCTCAGGAAGGCTTCAGTCTTTACTGCTGCCAAAGTCTCTTTGGTGTACTGATACCTTCGATATGTAAGTCTGCCTAAATACTCCCGAATCTGGTGCATGTCTTTGTTCTGTTTCGTCTCACCTGTGGATTAACAGATTCCCCTGTCCACAAAGGAAGAACTCCTCCATCCTATCAACCTCACAGGGCATTTATTTATAACACAAATGCAATGATCAACAAAAAGAAAACTATACCCTAACGATGTTTTCATACAAAACCGACTGTTCCCTTCTCCCCCCCCAACCACCTTGGTGTTTTGGAAGAACACGCACTTGTAGCCTTTCAATCCCAGCTCAGGATAGCTGCAGGGTGCTGCGGTATTGGTCGGTTAGAGAATGCAGACTTGACTACCTGTACTACATAGGGAAAAAATGTACGTAAACTTGGACTGCATTGTCCAAGGCCTATACCTCAGTTTCGGAATATACTCTTCCGTGCCTCTTACTGGACTCCCGCTCAGAAGCGTCTGAGGAAGGGAAACTTGATACTCTGGGAAATTTTAGATTCCTCCTCCTCCTCCGTTGGGCTTTTATCTCTTTGTTCCTTTTTGCGTTCACCTCTGTCTTTTGGAGGTAATTTTTTTGTCTGACTGACCAATATTTGCACCCTGCTTATTCAGGTATTTCCACAAGGACCAACCTCAGTGAGCCTTGACGTGAAAGGCAGCCAAATCTAAAGAAGGATTCGCTCGGTCTGTTCAGGGCCTGTGGAGGTGCACGTTCAAACCTGATGCTCTGTCATGGTTTCCTAGATGGATTTTGGAGAAGCGACGTCATTCAGGGGCTCGGCCATAACGATATATCTGGGATATCTGCTTTGGGAGATGAGGGATGTAACGGCAGGAGTTTGGACAGGTGGAAATGTTAATTCTCAGCCATTCACTCCTCACCCTTTTTCAACATTGCATTCCAAAAAAAAGGAAGAAATTTGTTTTTCCTGACATCTTTATCTAATTCATTTTTTTTTCCGCTTGCTGATATCTTGTGAGATTGTAACTAAACCAATGCGAAAACCTCAGTTTATAGTAACTGGGTGCCATCTTCACTAAATGGCACCTAATACGTTCAGAAAACTTTGCCATGCTTTTTGATCTTTGGTGTATGTGTGTGTGTGTTTGTGCGTGTATGTGTGTTTTCTATAGGCTGCATATCTGATCAACAGTTATACCTCAGGATAAACCACACTGGAGCAGCTGATTGTACACAAGCTGATAACACCAATCAGGATTTTTATTCAAGTTAGTTTTATTTGTAGGTTTATAGGTGCAACTTTTTTTTATGTATATACGCACTATCCCCTGGTCTTTGAGTCAAACATACTGTCTTTTGCGAGCACATGGTCTTAAAGGAACACGGCACACACATCTGACCCGACACAAAAAATAAAGTTTGTGTCCCTTTATGAACCTTCAGGTTTTAAAATTTATCCACAAAAATTGGCGCTTTCTGTAATCAGGACTCTACAGAAAAGAAGTTTAATCGCAGTTAATTTACTGGCATCGGTTAGGTGTTCGCACCAGGTTTAAAAGCAGTAGCATTCTGTTTAGTTTCTGTTTCGCACTAAGGTTTAAGATCTACGTACATGTGTTGTCCCATCATTCCATGTTTCTGCTGACTCAGTCTGCTGAAAACACCTAAGATGGTGGTAGTGTTGTTAAGCTGAAGCCTGGTATTGTGTTGCTGGAGCGTTTTGGTTGGATTTAAAGGCAGGACGCGCCACACGGATGCCTGGAATTAGTCAGGGCTGCTGCATTTTAGGCTGAGGTTCAATCCTGGGGGTGTGTCTTGTGTGGCATGGCGTCCCGTGGTGAGTCAAGCCCTTGTTTTCAAGCATAAAGCAGTCACACATAACCTTAGTCAAGAGCTGAGATCAGGTGCCGGTGCGATTTCATGGGTTCGCTTTTTGCTCCTTCAGATCTGGTGTTTTATTAGGTGCGGGAGGTGTATTGTAATGTCTGTTTAAGGTAATGGAACTATGCATTGAGAAAGTGGCATCGAGAGATGACTTCAGGAGAGGACTGTCGTTTGTCTCGGCTGTCTGTATCAATCTCCTGCTTAAAGCCAACGTTTAGGTTTTTGACTTGTTTTTCAACGCTGTGTACTTAAAGAATCTTTGTGCATCATGCAGGTCTGGTGGCACTGAAATCTAACCTGAAGCCCTAGATGCAATTTGGCTGATGAAATCAGGAAGAGGGGAAATACAAGTGGGTGTGTGAGATTTTAAAGCACGAGTATGTCACAGAAAAATTATTTGAGAGATTTTTTTATTATAATAAAGTGGAGAGGGAGAAAATAATTTTTTTCTTTATTTCAACGACCTGTAAACCACTTATAGAAGATTCCGCCCCAAGAACCTGGAAACTGGGGCTTTCCCATAGCCATTAAGACACCACAACAGTGAAATATTCTGCATTTTTGTCAACTCAAAAAATTTTGCAAAATGTATTGCATAGGATAAATTTGGAGTGCATTTTTTTGTTTTTTATCACCCATGCGAACAGAAAGAGGGAATGAAAGAAACTGGAGATATGTGTCCTTTTAAATGTAAACAACCTTAATAACGAACAGTTGTGCTATTGGCTTTGAAAGGGCTGCTCAGTGTGTTGCCATGACAATCGTGCAGCATTTTTCCCAGGTAAAGGTGTGCCTATCCTTTAAGAGCATTTTTTGTTCCTCTAGAAATAGACAAAAGGCTTTTTCTAAGGTGGTTTTTATCAAAGCATAATTTTGTAGCATGCCTGCCCCCCCAAGGTTTGTCTGCCATTTTCCAGTGACAATACAGTATAGCATGCATGTTTGTCTGGGGCTGGCTGTTCGTGATTTTATATACATCTAATATGGTCCCTGCGAACAGAGTGAATGCGATATATTTTTATCATGGCTCTTAATTCCAGGTGGCTTGTGAACGCTGCCTGTGGCAAGAATCATGTACATTGTCCTCTTGCCCCTTCCCTACATAAAGTACAGTCATTTGTTAGGAAAAAACATTTCAGTAAGACTATACAGTTCACTTGACATTAACATGATTTAGTTTGGGTGGGGGGAGGGGTATGGTAATTGTAATAATTAGATTTTTTTTTAATTAAAACTACCTCAGCCTGACTTTGTTGTGACAGATAATTATGTGAAAGGGAGTCTATGTCAGAAGTGCTCTCGTTTTTTCCTTTAATATCCTCCAGTCCTGTGGTGTGTACGTTCCGTTGGTTTATCCCCCAGCCTGTGTCCCTTTGGTCAGTAGGTCGGCAGTTTTGATTTGGTAGCAGATTTTGAATCCTCGCGACCGGAAGCTGTGTTGGAAGGGGAGAGCTGCATTGCGCTCCCTCTAAATCGCGCCGATTGTCACAGAAACTAGTTACTGTCATGAAGTTTGAGCTGTTTTCGGGACAAGTCTTTCGAGGTTTGATCCCGGATGTTGGTGGAAGGCATCACGGAGGGGAAAGTGTATAAATATAGGATTTTTTCCCGTTCCTTTGTCTGACCACATTAAGAGAAGTTTCTAATTATTTAACAAGCACACGCCTTTATGTGGGTTAAGATGCATGTGTTTTTATTGCAGTAAATTCCTCACCTTCAGTTATGATTTCCAGAATACGGTCTTCGAATTAATGTCATCTTAAAAATTCGGCGGGCCTGGTATGTCTGTGGTTTACTCCGCTCGTGGTCACAGCTAACGAGTTTTTTTTTGTTTGTTTTTTTTTTTTAAGAGAGCCATTTTCACCCTCAAGCTGAGAAAATGAAGGAATCATGTTTTTTTCCCTCTTCTCAATACTACTTTCTTGTCTAACATCACCACCACCAGACGGCTCCGCCATGCCGCGTCTGACGTCCTTATTCATCCCTGGCACTTTACGACGTTTTGCTCGGAGCACCTTTGCTCCCGAAATGAAAGGCAGCCGGTAACAACATGTTGGGAGTTTTGCGATCTTTAGCGTCAGATGCCACGTTTTCCGAAACGAATTTCTGCTGTCCCGTTGTCAGATCTCCGGGTTTCATGTCACCCGTAATGTAACTTGAACGTACGCATGCGCACACGTGTAATACTCTCGCACGTCGAATACTCCCACATGTGTACCCGTTAGTTCAGCGCGACTGTCTTACGAACCTCTACCCCACACGTTATTCTGGCCAAAGGCAAACAGTAGTTCATAAACGGTTTAAACTTTATATATGAAAGGCTGTCTTTCCGTGACTGTACCAATTATATATAAGTTCAGCCAAATATCTTTTTCAGTGCTTTATAAACAGCGAGGATTGTAAAGGATTGTAAAAATCACTGAAGCTCGATTAATTAAAACAATACAACGCACTATACCTCAGAAAAAAAGCCTGTGTGGATCCTGACAGCATCCAATCATAATCTTCAGTCTTGCATGGCTGTTCACTTTTTACTCTGGAATCACCCTTGTTCACTGGTTATATTCCAGCTTTTCTAATCAGAGGATAGATTGGTATGTCATGTTGTGTTGCAGGCTTTTGAATATTTATGACTACATTTATTATTACTCCAAACTTAGTCTGTTCCTTTTTCTTCTCTCCCTGACAGATACATCCTGGGTACTAACTCAAAAATTGAAGTTTTTACTTAATAAACTACATTAATTAAGCCACAGACATCTGTAGCAAATACTGTCCTAATTTCTAAGTTTCACTGAATGTACAAGAAAAGGGTCTTAGCATTAAAAGAAAATCTGCATCTTACATTCTTAAAAAACATTTATATATAAATATATACTGACACATACACACTTTACATTGTATATATTTAGTTACTAAAATATACTCTTAGTGGGAGGGATACAACTTTTCAACTGTTTAATTCAGGGAATAAGAAATAGTATATTAGTTTATCCCTCTTTTTTGGGCAAGTCTGTTTCCTCTTTGCAGTCTTTGTCCCAGCCGAGTTGGGACGGATGGTTTTAGCGACCAAGGTTAACATGAAGAATCTGCTTTGTTAAAGTACTCTCTGAATACACGGGCAGCGGGCTGAATTTTCTAACACTGTACAGATGGTATATTTATGAAAGTTATTCTTTTTTGTTTTTTTCCTTTTTCTCTCAATGGTCGTGTATAGTACTAGTCAAGTATTGCAACTACCCATTCCCTGTCTGACTTGCAGACAAGGTGTAAATAAGGCTCTTAAGAAATTGTCTGTTTGCCAATAGGCAACCTTTTTAAACATTTGAAATGTAAGCAAAATGTTTAAATTACTGCATTTGTCAATGGTATCAATTACTTTTGTCCCTCGTTCTTAGGATGGGGAAAAAAACAGGTGTATTTTGATTTTTATTTTGCATGCGAGCCAGTGTTTTGGATCAGAGAGAATACTTATCTCGTATTGAGCTACTGTGAGACATTTTGATTTGAATGTCTATGGGGAATGTTGGAAACACTGGAAATTATGCAAGACAAAAACCTGTCACTTTGACAGACTAGGAGACTTAAAAATGACATGAGCCATTTGCTAAGAATTAGGACACCCAGGATATAGTATGTATATCTGGCGCTGCTGTTTCTTAGCTTAGGCATAAGCTTTTAACAATTTGTGTATAGTTGAATAACAATGTGCACGTATGTGTGCGTGTGCGTATGTATGCGTGTGTGCATCCGTGTTTTGTCAGTCCTTGTTGCTATCATGTTTCCAAATTCCACTTTATGCTTGTAAGTCCATTCTTCATCGTGGCTTTCCTTCCCCCGAAAAAGTCCATAGATTCGATGTTTTGTACAGGTTTAAGGCTCTGGCTTATCTCTGTAAGTAAGAAGACAAAAGGGGAACCCTCAGGGACGAGTTACATACACTGCTCTAACTCAATTCAGGTACTTTCTCGAGATTCTGAGGCCTAGCAGTGAGTTCTGTTTGTTTTATTTTTGTTTTTTTTTTTCTTCTTCTTAGGTTAACCAAATTAAACTCAACGTAAAAGGACAAGTTGCCATTTTTTTGTTAACGTTGTATCCTTTTATATGCGTAGGTGTGTGTGTTTTGCATGCGTGCATTTGTACACACAGACCTGCCACAAAAGCATGATGAATGTCAATTTAAAACTCACTTTGGGTTGGGTGTTGGCCAACTGTGTTTTTTTTTTTTTTTTTCTCCGAGTTGCATTTCGATTCTCCAGCACGCTGTGCCTCCGATCGCCAATGCTGTGGCATTCTTTACTTTAACCACTGCTAAATTGATCGTGTGAGGCTGCTTTTCTGGTTGTTTGTCACATTTGTAGAACATAAGTAAGTGTCTCCTGCTGTGAAGAGTGCTTTGGTTTGGAGGACCTGGCGATGCCTTTGGATGTCTTTGGCCTCTGGCAAGCTTTGGTTTGGTCCCATGTGAATGAAAAACTACAGATTTGCCCCAGACTGTTATCCGTCTAAGGTTTTTCTTTATTTTGTCTTGTATTTTGTGGCTTATTGTTGTTGTTGTTGTTGTTATAATAATAATTATTATTATTATTATTATTATTATTATATTGTTATTCTTCCACCCTCCAGCCATTTAAAATACTGTATTGTGGCACTTTTGGCCGTTAAAGAAATGACGCTAAGGTCTGGTAGTAGTCTTACGTTCAGAGAGTGAAAATATATCTACAATTGGATGCATTTCCATATGGAATCAAAGTTCTCTGAGATTTTAATGGTTTGTATCAAAGTGATTGATTTTATAGCAAAATGAGAAACAGTCCCCCCCCCCCATATTTCTATAGATTGGACCACCACTCTCTATCTTTTTTTCTTAACTTTAGCTTGATTCTTCTGTGGTGCTGGTTTAAAAAATATTCTGTTCAGATAGTGGCAGTTGTGTGTTTTTGAACGTGAAGAAATGAATGTGTGGAGGACTTTTTAAAAAAAAAAAAAAAAAAGACTGTGGTCAGCAACAACTGAACTCTATGTACTTAACCCCCTTCCACCCCCTTTGTTTTTTCGGTAATTGTGGTATCTCCATTCTGATATACCTCATTCCTTACATTTGACTGACAAGTTCATAAGAAAAAAATGACCCTCGTCTCAGTAATTCAGATGATCAAAAGCAGGCACTCCATAACCTTAATGGACCTCATTTCAATATTTTTACCGTTTACAGTTTGTCAGGATTGTATAATTTAATGTTTTTTTCTTGTACTGTAGTTTTATTTAAGTACATTTTTGTACTGTGTTGTTTGGATTTTTATTCTAGGCTATGATTGTCTATGTGGTAGAGCACTTAAAGGATCACAATAATTTATGTTGGTTTGATTGCACTATTTGTTAACTGTTTTGAATGCAAAATCTGATTTACAACTGGACTAATGAAAAACACGTCTCCTAATGTATGTAATTTTAAAATAAAATTTGATTTCCATGGTCTTTATTTTGCATTGAACGTCAGGCAAAGCTGATTAATTCCGTCTTTTGTGCATGTGTAAAATTTCACTGGTTATGTTGTATTCTATTAGAAGAAAAAACGCCATTTTCGCAACACATTTCAGCTGTAATGTTGTGTGAGGTAGAATTCAATGGATGCTAGAATATCTTCTTTTCAAAACCACTATTCTTCTAATAAATTTTGTTGTGAAAATATTTTTGTGGTCCTTTTTGTTTGTTTATTTTTTGGCATGTTTCACTTTCTGAATGAGGCCTACAATTTAAATTTTTTGAAGCGACGTTTTCATGTTTAAATTGGTTACAAATTTCCTGGATGTCTTTCTACCTACAGGGTATTAGCTCCCCCTTTCATTCCCAGTTTAGACTCCAAAAGGAACCATAAAACATCCCAAATTTAGTTTGTCTACTATTTGTTTTGATCTGCCGTTATCTGCCCTGCCTTGGCTAACACAGAGAACATGGAGCCAAGAGAACTTTAGCCAATGTGCTGAAAGATACTTATTTCGTGATTTAAGAACTTTAGTTACACTGATAGGGATTAGCGGTGTCCCCTTTATGGTAAGAGATGTTAATGTTTTATGAAATACCTCATTTTCCTGCTCCAAGTAGTTTAAGGCTATGCTACTGATGGACAGGGTCATAAAAATGTTTGCATTTTTTAGGCCAGATTTTAAGTTCTATTATTTTTTGGAGTGTTGTAAAGCAGATACTCAGTAAGACTAAAGTCCTTACATGCTTGAATATGCCTAGAAATGTATTGTACATTATTCGCAGGTATTAAAAGGTAAGTAAATCTTCCTGGAGATGTGTTTGTAAACATGATAGAATTATTGTACAGCTGTCCGCTTTGTAAGCCATTGGTTTTGAATGTGAGTCATGGTGACTGGAGTTTAGTTTGGCTTATGTTTGAGGTTGGCACCTTCCATGATTCAGTTGTGTGTCTGGCTATTTGGGATGTATGTTACATGTCTATCTGTCAAAACTAACTTTGGGAGCTTCTTTGAGGAATGGTATGCATCACTTATGTCAAGTTCTCCACCTGGTACTCAAGTTCTCACACTCAGCTTCAGTTTGTTTCCATTTCTGTGTTTGTGTTTCAGTGACTTCCGGAATTTGAGCCCAGAGAAAGCGAGGGACCTGCAGTCTGTGTCATCCCTGAAGCAGTTCATGGCCAAACTGTGTCCTCATCATCAGAGGCAGATCGTTAATGCTTTGGAGTACCTGCAAACTGAAGTCAGTGCCCTGAACGCCTCATGTTCTATGAGATCACCTGCTGGTGCTCTAACCTTGGAGGAGACTGTTGTGATGGACTCTGGCCCCATGTCTAAGTTAAAAAACGTTGTGGACCTCTCCACTGCTGAAGCTGTGCTGGTGCCTGATATCTCATCTCCTCAGGCTTGCTCTAGTCCAACTCCTCAGCAGGTAGACTCGCACATCTCTGAGCCTTTAAAACATCTGTCTCCTATAGATTTTATGGATGAAGGAGGCATGCAGCTTAATGAGCAGGCAGGAGATCCTGATTCTAATGTGCTCAATGATGTGAAGAACTCCTTGGTCAGGCTTTCAAACTCCAATCACACTTTGGTTGGCACTTTGGAGGATCATCAGTGCAATTCTAATGCCTCTTCAGACCAGAGCACAGAACCACTCCACACAGCATGTGACCCTTGTGACTGCCCTATGGGAAGCAGTTCCCAAGGAGATGCCAAAGACTTGCTCACAAACCACAATCCAGTCAAAAGGACCTCAAAGCCCATTTTGCCAGCATCTCCCAGGACAGCTAGAAAAAGTTTTAGAGGACCTCATGCTCAAAACAAGGACTCTTCTATTCGGCAGGTGATACATGACCCTGATATCAATTATGACATTGTGTACATTAGTAAACCCATAACGGAGATTGAGCTTGAACCGAAGAAACACATCTCCCCACGCCGTACTGCTCGGAAGAGCACTAGGGGCTATAAGTTTGTTGAGGACTTTTTGGAACTGAGAACTGTTCGTACACTTGCTAGAAAGTCTTCAGAAATCCAGAGAAATGGCAATTGTCCTACTCCAGTGGCAGAGGTTGAAACTGTGACGCCCAAACAGGCACTTTCCAAGCCTGATGGCATCCCACCCGTGGACGTACCATTTGTCGGTGGCTGCGGAGAGACTGCTGGTAAAGGAGCACCTATCGAGAAGGCAGTCGAAAGCAAACATACCGGAGGTGATGTGACAGAGGGAACGGAAGCAGAGCCAACTGTAGAAACTAGTCAGACAGATCAGTCAAGACCTAGAGGGCGGACACCATCTTGTCCGCAAGGAGACGAATCTCAACCAAGTGTGGAACTTGATCCAATGGGACAAGTTTCACCTAGAGGAGGCATGTTCTCCTGTGTTTACGAAGATGAATCACAGCTCAGAGTAACGACTAATGAAACGCAGCCACTTCCACCCGAAGGTGAGAAATATGTCTCTTCTCAGGAGTCAGAGTTGGTACCAGAAGAGAATCTTATACTGGATTTTGTCCCAGACAGTAAAAGCAAGGATGAGGGCTCTGAAAAACACAAAAAGGAAATGGTCATCCTGCTTTCTGATCAGCCACTGAGTGTGACCAAGCAAGCACAAGACGATTCAGTGCCCTCAGACATCACTGATGCCCTCATTGATGCCAGTGAGTCCATATCAGCTGTAGCACCGGAGGAAGATTCCTTCCTTATCAGGCCAGTTACAGCATTAGATGGAAGATCTCAAGTAGCACTGGAAGATGATTGTGCTGGTGTAGAAGAAATAAGCCCATGCAATGAAGTACAAGTGACAATTCTGCATCAGTCAGAAAATGAGGATTTGAACATGTTGACGACATGCCTTGGAAACAATACAGAACCCATAGCAGCTGAAGAGCAACGAGATATTGAAATGGAGCTCACTAGTGTGAAGGATGATACTGTGGAGAAGTTCCCTTCGGTGATGGACTCTGCTCTAAGAGATGATGTGAGTGAGCCCAAATTTCAAGAAATGATTGTATGTAACATCCCAGAAAAAACTCAAAGCTTAAAAGAGAATGGCAGTAAAAACTCTGATCGATGTTTGCGAAGTAGGGTCCAAATAAGAGATTGTGAATCTGTTACACTTTCTAGAACCGTCAAGAAAACATCTAGTTCTGTTAAAGGTCTTCAAGAAAATGCTCCTGAAAGGACTGCTTCAGAACAGTCCCCGAAAAGCAGTGTTACCAGAACAGTACCATCTGGTTGTTTGTCCACTGCCTCTGATAAGACGGTTCTGGAAAGTGCTGAAGTTCCTATAAATAAGAGTCAAGTTTCAGACTCCAAATCCAATGATTGCAAGGTGGAAGACAATAGGGTACAAACAAGACAAAACTACAAACCCGTGTCTCATGAGGAACCTGGGAAGAATGGGGGCAATGAGTCCATCAGTAGGATTGATGGTACAAACCTGCAAAAAAGGGAAACAAATATCTCTGAAAAAATTGTAGTCGCGACTGATTCAGTGAAATGTGAAATTCTAGACCTTGGCAATAATGTAACCTCCGAAGGGGTTTCTTTGGAAGATGTGCCCACGAGGAGAGAGAGTAAACGAATAGCTAAATCCGTTAATTCTGGTATCTTAAATCAATCCAGTCAAGTGGTTCTTAGATCCCAGTCTTCAAAGGCTCCTGGAAGACCAGGGGAAATCTCTGCAGACAAGACAAATGAACGCAGACATGTTGGCTGTTCTGTCAAAGCAACAGTGGGAAAAGGCTTACAACCACAGAAAAGTGTTTCAGATTCTTCTGGAATCCAGAGCCTTGAAACGACTGCAGGAAACTCTCCAAAGTTTTTGGAAGCTCTGCGGGGAGAAGAGACTCAGCAGCTAATCGCTAAGCTAAATACCAGGTATGACAAGATGCAGAAGGGATGGATCCAGCTAGACAAAGATGGGCAGGCAGTTTCAAGGGCACGAAACAAGGCAGACCGACTGAAAGATATATGGAAGAGCAAACGAAGGTCGCGGAAGCCGAAATTTTGCGATGGCCAAAAATACTCTCCAGTACAGATGCTCTTCATGAAGACATTTGACCTGGCTACAGTCTGTCACTGGTTTTTACAATCCACTGAAACAAGGTCACTCGTCATTGTTAAAAAGGTCAATACGCGCCTCCCATCTGAAGCCCAGCTTGGTTTTTACGGTTCCTCTGCTTTGGCGGGGAATCCCCGAGCTCTCTTCCCTAGCTTACAAGCTGAACGTTTAAAAAAGCATCTTAAAAAGTTTCCCGTTGCTTCTCCAGTGAAAAGCAATCTCAAGAACCAGCAGCTCATAGCTAAGACCCGGGAGCACAGCAGCTTTTCAGGCAAGGAGTCGGTAAAGATGGAATTGACGACTGCAACACGAATCTCCACTAAACCCAATCCCCAGCACCCCCCCTCCCGCTCACAGGCTGCAGCAAGTGCTAATCTCCCTGCTAGGTCCCGTATTCTAAGGAAATATTCCAACATCCGAGAGAAACTGCAAGGACAACGACAGAAACTCCAGCCAGGCAAAAACACGTCTGTGAAGACGGTACTCTCACCACAGCCCAAAATAAAATCTCATCCCCAGGCATTAAAAAAGACTTCACAAGATAGTAAATTAAAGAGGAACAGAGACAAGAAAGTGAAGACCACTTCTAGTAAAAAACAGCTTGCTAATGCTGTCGGTCATGGAAAACAGGCTAAAACCAGAAGTGACAGATTGTTGATAGATGGCAAAGATGACAAGATGGCGGCCAGGGCTGCTCCCTCATCACGATCGGTTGCAAAACCGCTTTCATCAGTAACTTTGAAATCCAAAGGTAAAGCTGGAGATCAAATGGCGGCAAGCAAAAAGGCAAATGTCTGTGGGGTGCAAAAACCGAATCCAGTGAAGATGGGCTCTAGAGATCCAAAAGAACTGAAGAAACAAGGAGACAGTGGCGTCAAAGAGATCGGGGGCTTCAAACAAACGAAAGTGGACGTGATACCATCTCCCTCAAAGGCCCAAGTGCTGACAAGGTCACAACGGAAGATGGAGGCTCTGCCGACACGGACTGAACCCGCGAAACCTGACCGAAAACGTACCTCAAATGTAGAGCCGCCACCTCCCTTTCCAGCCAAAATGACCAGAAAATCTCTGTCAAAAACAGAATCCTGCCCAACAGCAGAAAATGGACTCCTGCTGTGACCAACAGGAGATGGTCAACAAAGGCATTGATTGTTTTGTAAGATAATAGTCGAACTATCGGGAAGCGTTGTATTCTTACAAAGAAACAGATACAGATTGTGTGTATGTGTTTTTTTTTTTTTTTGCTGTTTTCAGTTTGCTTAATCTTTCAAAGCTGTAAAACAGTAGGATAGTAGCAATAGATTACAGGGAATTTTTAAATTTTAAGACCTGTTGTGATTTTGGAGTGCTGGCTGATGTTGAGCTCTTGGTGAATGTTTCTCAGTCAGTTTTGCTGTTAAAATGTAAACATTGTATGTTCCTTTATTGCACACTTCTTTGACTCTATCCGGTGCCTTAACGATGTATTTTGGATTATATTGTGTGTTGCTGAAGATGCTGGCAGAATTTTTTTTTTCCATTTGTTGCACACATTTATTGTAGATGGACCTAGAAAATGGTGTCCATGCAGAGAATCCGTTGGGGGGTTGCCTCTTTCTGATATTGTGGCATGTTGATTATTTTTTATTTAAACATTATTGAAGTAACATTTTAAAATCTTGTACCTTCAGAATATTCAGGTAAATTTTTTTCCTCCTTCAAATTTTCTGGAATTTGTTGGAAAACTGGGGGGAGGGGGGCTGATTATTATTCAATCGCAATTATGTAAGTGACCCAAAAGGTATTTTATAATATAATAATGTCCGTAGCAGTTGTTTCCAGTGTGCCGTATTTGCAAGTCAGAGCAGCGTTTCATGGAATGACCGTGTGACACAATCCTTTGTTTCTTTTGGTTTATTTATTTATTTGTTTTATTTCAAAATAATTTTGCTTGGCATTAAGGTCATTGTCTTGTTAAGATTAGCCCTGGCTGGTCCTTCTTTTCCTTGCATATTTATTATTTTGTTCCTCGTGTGGGTGTCAAGCCAGATGGGGGAAAAAATAGAAAATCCTTAACTGTGTGTTTGTTAATCGGCTGTGAAGAGTGTGCAAACCCTCCAGTTAACAGTGGATGCCGTTTGAGGTCTTTACTAGTGTTTTTGTAATTTACTTAGTCTTCCGACAATGTAGTTTGATAACCATGGAATTCAAAGTTAATAGTTTAAAGATGGCAATCTGATTTGGAATTGTCAAACATTTTTTCCCTCCGTTTTGAAGCTTGCCGACAATGTCAAGCGCTTGGTCTTCAGTGGAAATGCTGTAGGGCCTGTTTTTGTCCCTTGATGATAAAAAAAAAAAAAAAAAAAAATGTTAGATTCTTCTTTGTCTGTGTGTCTGTGTGTGTGTGTGTGTGTGTGTGTCTGTTTATGCATGCTTGTGTGTGCACTCGTGCATCTGTGTGCGCATGAGAGAGAGACCCAGGCATCTCGGGGAGAAAAGAAAAGATTCAGTGTCCCATAAAATTCTGGGCTGTGAGACTGTCGTACTGGAACCATTTGTTAATATACAAATCTTAATGGGGAGGCTGGGGAGGGTTCATGCGGAGGTCAGTAGGCATATCTCTATATCTCTAGGTGTTTACATGTTTCCCTTGAACTTCAACCCAGTATGGGAAAGGTAATATATATAGCCCATATAGTATAGTAGATATTCTTGAGACTGGTTTGTGTTGGTTGTTTTGGTCAGAAATGGTAGTGACCCCTCATTGTTCTACTAGACCTGACCACCCATCTCAGAAGACAGAAGATCTGAGTGTCCAAAGATATCCTGATGTTTGTGAGGTTTAGTTGCGTGATTCCTAATTTTTCTGTAAATGAGAGTAATAAAAATATATATACTTGTGTGTGTGTGTGTGTGTGTGTGTGTGTGTGTGTGTGTATATTATATTATATAATATATATATACACACACATATAGTTGTGTAATGTGCATATAAAATATTTTCCTGTCTCTGTAGTATGAGGAATGATGAAAATGAAAGCTTGTTCTCAGGTCGCTCATCTCCATCTGGGCGGGACAGATCAGGATGGCTTCAGAATGGATGGGAAGAGGCCCATTTAAAATGCATAAGGCGTGGGCCTCTCACCCGTTACTTATTTACATATTTATTGTTCCATCTAAGCCATGTGTGTGACTCCAGCATTTTCTGATCTGCATTCGATATCGTCACACGCAAAAAACACCAACAGTAATTAATCAGCCCAGTCCTTTTTTACTTTGAAGTAATGTTTTTTACATATATTTTCACTTTCAAATTTCCTATAAAGATGTATAAGCTATCACTATAGAAATGCATTATGAGTCAGCTGGGAACATAGTCAAATGTGATTATGTATTAACAATGCGTTTATGGGACATGTACTTTTGTAGAACGATATCACCATGCAGTAGCATTTCTGAAACGCTTCTAGAATTTCAGCCATTTTGAAATTCCTAAATAGAATTCCTGTTCCGGAACCATTAAGCATTGAGTTTTGGTTGAATCTTTCACTAATATAAAGGGCTCGTTCCCTTGTTTTTCTTTTAGAATCTCGAGTCCTGTCGGGGGGGGGAAGGGAACTATACCCCAGTGCTTTAGACAAAAAAGGAAAGAGGCCAAAGGGGGGAGGATGCATTATATATTATGGGTTCAGTCTATAAATCACAATTTCATTAAATGCTGTGAACTCTGGGTTTTGGATGCTCTCCCGGGAGGCCCAGGCTGTCTGCTCGCACGGCCACCTCATCTTGCCGTTCTTGCTCCGCAGGACACGGCACATCGCACATCTGCGTGGCTCTTTGATTTATTTGATATTTTTATTTTCTGTCCCATTGTGAGCTGATTAAATTCTTCAATAGTTGCTTGACTTTTAGGTTTTAATTGCGTGGAATGCAATGAGGCAGCCTAGTTTTTAGACAGGTTTTATGCAACAGAGACTGGGGTGAGGAGCGTGTGTGTTTTATGTGCTGGTTGTGTTTGGCTGTGGGTTTTTAATTTAATGTTTTTTTTCCTTTCCTTTCTTTAATGTGAACACCCGCTTGGCTAAAAGCACCCATTTGCTGATGTCGTGTTGCCTGGTGTGCCTGCCGCATGCTTTGGAACTGAAAAGCCATAGATGTGTAGTTACTATGTATAGATATATATATAGTACTTCTATATAGATGTGACACCAGTGGAAAGATGTTTTAAAGAAAAATGTGAATGCCTGTGTTTCATTTTGCTCCCTGCATTTGGTTGTGCTGCTTTGGTTCAGCTTGTACAGTGACGTGGATGAATCTGGATCTCTACCTTGCTTTGTGTTATCATCAATCGAACAGACAGAAAAGGTCCTATATGATACGAGGTTAGATTTGTAAATCTGACCAAGGAAAAGAATGTCGGTGGGAACACAAAGTGCTACTCTAGTAGGTCTATATCTATGTTTGTATGTCTTCTGGAACCTTGGGAGTGTTGATTGGTTGCCCCCCCCCCCGTATTACATGCACAGGTAGTTTCCTATTCCCCGCATTGTGCCTATTTTACTTGCAACTTATTAAAATATTGCTTAAAAATGTCCATCTGTTTTGTTTCTGTGTTAATGTGTTGCGTGCTTGACTAACGGAGTAATGAAACAGCCTGTAAATGTGGTGTAACACATGGATCACAGGCTCTCAACCATGTTAGTGGTTTTTCAGTTATATAAATAACTGTCATTTTTGTAGTATGTGTTTGCGAGCAGCACCCGGATGGTGCTTTGCCTGTATTTGGCAAACTCAGGCCGGATGGCGTAATGGCAGCTCGCAGACGTGCATTTTCATCTGTGCCCGCTTGGGGCGTCCCCCAGGCATCTCGGCCTCACACACATAGGAATCTCGTTTTATTTCGGTCGTGCCGGTAAAAGTGACGTTCAAGAGGCAGAGCTGCTGTCTAGTGGGGTCACTGGTCGGTGTTATTGGGGTGATGGTGAGCAGGGAGACGGTGAAATCATCAGACTTGATGCTCCGAGGAGAATCACACACATTTAATTTTATCGAGGAAAAAAGAAGGGTGGGGTCGGGGGAAACGGTCGCCGGTGGTTCTACGTACATTCAGCATGACGGCAGTTACTGATACAAAAAGACCCCCCCCATGGTTCTACGTACATTCAGCATGACGGCAGTTACTGATACAGAAAGACCCCCCCCCACCAAACCTCACAAGATTTATGATATCCATTAAGCGAAAACATCAGCAAAAGACCAGTGGGGTGGGGGGGCTTCTAGGCTTGGGACGTTGAACTGGGTTTGTGAGTCACTTGCAGGTGTAGTTCAATGGAGGGGGGAGGGGTGTTTCACAGAGCTTTCCAGTAAGAGCTTTGTGGTGGGTTCAGATGCCGATGGACTGGGGGGAGACTGGGGGATGGGGGCACTCAAATATCAAAAAACAAATGCTTGTGTCCAGTCCCCGACTCTGACTATAAACATTTTAACATATAATACATTTAGCTACATTTAACGCATTAATGCAGTTAACTGACAAGTGGTGCAACAGATTTCTACCAGGAAGAAGTCATTTGTATATCAGAAACGGAAATCTCAGGTGTGCGCAGAACGATGTGCTGAGTGGATCTGACTTCCCGTTATCCGGGCTTCCATGCCGGAGTGACGTGCTACGCCATCATCACTGCAGCTGGATGCTTACTCGCACTGTCCCAGCTTAGCAGCTTGCACTGTGCCGGTGCCTGGTCACTGGCAGCCCAGCTAAGAACTTACAACCACCTGGTCTGGCCCAGTCAGTCACTCCACGTCCTACCCATGATCCTCCACTGTCAGTAAGCGGTTGCGCCGCAACACCAAACTTTTGCCAACTCAAATGTTTCAACGCTAAAATACCATCAAATCGTAACGGTAAAGAATCCGCTCCTTTCAGCAGCCTCAAACTGGCCCCTAGCGCCTCGGGGGGGCCCCTCTTCAGGGCTTCCAGTGTGACCGCGATCCTGCTTTGCAGTGCCAGCTAGTCTACAGCCAGCTGTCCACAGTGACCACTGGCCAAAACTGGGTGTGGAAAATATCCAGGCAGTGATTCTGCTTCCCGTTGGTTGTGCGAGGTGCATTGCTGAGCCACCCACGTGGAAACCGCAGAAATGTAACTTGTGTGTATTTATAAGCGCGTAGATATTATTTAATGATTTAAATACGACTTGGTGTGGATGTGTCTCGTCACTCAGCTTAATCCTCCACATTTTTATTACTAAACACGAAATCTTTGTCGTATCCTTTTTTTTTTTTTTTAACGTAGGGAAGAAAAGCATGAAGCTCCTATCCCAAAGCTATTCACAAGCAGGTCAGACCACTGTAAGACCACCTCACCTGAAATTAAGCCGTCTGGCTTTTTGGCATCTTGCAGACTGGCCCCTTTGAGCGTATGCAGGAAAAAAGAACACGAGCGAGGAAAACTGTTCAGATGCCGCGCTGCGATTTCCGAGGCTTCCAGAAAACAGATTTACTCATTAACATATAAAAATACTATACGAAATGAAATAGACATATATATATATTAGAATCTGTTAGGCATTTCTGTTTGAATAGAGGGCTAAAGAGTTACACAGGAAAATAAAATATAAACTTAGAATCAAACAATGCCACAAATTAAAAAAAAAAAACTAAAACAAAAATCTGCACCTTGCCATTGTGTAAGTAATAGAAAAGAGAAACTACAATTTTTTTGTTTGTTTTAATCTTCTGGTCATGCAATACTTTGCACAATTAATACTGCCAGCAGAAAAGGGAGGAGCTTATATCTCTCCTATTTGCACTTCTTGGTTCACCTGCCGCCTTGGGATTTGCGGAGGCTGGGTCTCAGCCAGCAGGTGGCAGCGTGTCCCTCTGCACGCAGACAGTCCTGGACGCTCCCTCATTTCTGGGAGTAACGGTCGAAAACGTGTGAAAATGTTTATGTACATGAAGCCTGACCTGATGTGTTTTTCCTTTCCATCTCCTGTGCATGTTGGGAGCCTAGCAAAGTCATTTTTAATGTTGTGTTACTATTTATTAATGGTAGGTGGCCATCAGAGCCTGAACATACAGGACCCTGTGCTCCTTTTGCCATTATTTCAGTGAAGCTCCCCAAAGAATATGTTCTATATTACACTGTGGAGATGGACTGTGTTGGACCGCTATGTTGTGTAAGGTTCTGATCCTGGTTCTGGTGGGAGTCAGCCGGCTGTGCAGTGTGGGTAAGATGTTCGACAGCATGTGGGTTTGACTCAAAAAAGAAAAAGGGGGGAAAAAAAGCTTCAGCTTAGTCACAGGCCTGGCTGAGAGGAGGAGGTGGGTCAGGGAATCGCTTCCCTCAAGATGCCAGACTCCGTCGCCATGCCTGGAGGGGACCAGCATGGAAGGAAGACGGTGCATGTTTGTGGGGATCACCGTAGTCAACTCCCCACCAGGCCTCTAGGTGGCGACCACGAGATGCTTAACGGAGTGGCTGATGAGCGTCCGAAGGTTAGACGGGGCTGACGGCCACTATGGATTTGAAGGCTTTCCGGACTTTGACCCTTTCGGACAATGTTGATGAGTGTTTCTATTTTTGTTTTTAAGTCATACGTCCTTAGAAGGGAAGAAATGTCCTATATTACAACAACTGTAGTCCATAATACATATATATTTTTCCATATATATTTTGTTATACTCTCGCTCTTGCTGGCTCGCTTCCTCCGTCGCTCTGCCCCCCTGTAGGGGGCGCTACATGCACCCCACGCAGCCACACTCGGCTGGCTTCTCCACCTCCTCGGTGAAGGAGCTGCCATCACTGCACTCGAAGGCGTATCTCCTGCGCTTCAGCCTACGGGGGGCACAGCAGCCTCCAGCCTGACACCCACCCCGGCATTCCACCCAGGAGAGGGAGCGCGTGGTCTGGCAGATGGCGTAGCCACGCTGCACCTGGTGGAAGTCCCTCACGGGCTCTCCGCGGCACTCCGACACTGGTGAAGGAGACATGGGATCACCCACAGCAGACACCAAAGCCTCGCTATAGCCTGTCCACTGGGATTTAACCTGATAAGCTTCTGATGTCTGGCATCACCTCACCTGTGTCGCACAGTTCGCCGCTGTAGCCCGCCTCGCAGTGGCAGTACGCTTGCCCGGCGTCTGAGATCTGGCATCGGCCATGCGCGCACCGCAGGTCTCGGCAGGGGTTGAAGAGCTCCCCCTGCTGGTTGCACAGGGCACCGCGGTAGCCCTCCTGGCACTCGCAGCGATAGGTTTGCTCATCCATGGGGATGCACGTCCCATGGACACACCTGTGGGGGTCAGCCAGCTTAAGCAGTTTAAAAGACACTGTCGGTGCTATTATTTTTTGATACTGCGGCACATCAGTGCTCCTTCTGGGATGTGAACAGTTAACCTGAATATCACAGGCGTGTGGCCCTGACAGTTACCCTGCTTGGTGTTACAGCCTGCCCCCGGGACAAAAGCATACCAACCCCTCTACTTGGTCCCTGTCCTAGGACTTCCCCCCACCCCCCTGGGCCCCAGTTGTCGCCCCTGGGACAGTAGGCACGGGAAGGTTCAGGGTATATCATTTACAGACTCCACACCCCTAGTAGAGGTGCCAATGCGCGCGGTGGCTGCTGGTCCTTAATTATGGTATTTAAAGACAAAAGTTGATGATTCACAGGGTAATTTTTTTGACCGATGTTGCCGGGCAACTGCCAATCAGGTGAGAGACAAATGGTAACTCGTATGGGTATCTGGGTGTGGATGATTGAACACAAGTCGCCCACGGTGATTAAAGTCTTTCAAATAGAAATTTGTTACCCAGTATCAATGGGATTGTGCCCAAAAAGTTGCCCTGTGTATCGTCAGCTTAAGATTCCGCATATTCAGACCTTACTGGCTCTCTCTCCCTGTAGGAAGCCCTCCCCTCACTGTGCCCCCCCACGGCAGGGGCACTCACTTGCTGCCCTGGCAGGGGTTGATGGCGGGCGTGTCGCAGTGAGGTCCACTCCAGCCGGGACGACAGTGGCACACGGGCCCGGCGGCTCCATCGGGCTGGCAGATGCCATGCAGACAGTAGAGCTTGCGGCAGGGCTCGCAACCGGGCACCACGCCCGGCTTCATCTCCGTCTTGGTGAAGTCCTGCAACTCGTTGTTGATGTAGAGGCTGCGGATGCAGCCCTGGAAACTAGAGCCATTCTGCAGCTGCCAGAGACGGAAGGCAGCCGAGTGCCCGTCCATGGGCATCCCTGTGGGGGGCGCCAGAGAGCCGTGTCAGCAGGGGGTGTGACTTGGGGTAACAAAGAATCTCAGATACCAGCGACAAGAACAAACATTTATGCATTATAAAATTTGCACGATGTTTACGTTGCACTGTGTGTGAGTATTTATTTGCAATTACTGTCACGCTGTAGGAACGTTTATTTGCGTTTGTGTTTAATTTGTGTTTTCCAGGGGCCGGAAGGACGTGTAGTGTAAGACTTTCATTGTATAGTGTGATTGACTGACTGCTGTGTGTATGACAATAAATACTCTTGAATCCTGAATCTAATAATAGTCCACAGGTACAGAAAAGCCACATACTACCATGCGGCTTGGGCTGTTTCTGGAAGGTTCCACCAATGACGATGGCACTTTGTGAGAAGCGGGGTTCAAAAGATCACTGAGGAGGATGTGGGGTGTCGCTGCTGTCCTCCATGGAGGTGCAGATTCAGCAGAGCTTAATTCTTTGCATGGATAGGCCCAGTTCCTTAAAGTGCTGTGTTCTACATTTGTTTTGACAGTGACCTGTCTTGTGTCATGGAGGGGTTGTCATGGAGTAACGCATCAGGAATTGATCCTGACAGCACCTGGGGCCACTGTGATAATGGCGAGAGCGGAATGCCGCCATGCCCTCATTCCTGCAAAATGTGGCGGTCCTCTCCTCAGCTGCGTCATTCCAGAAAGTCACTGCGCCTCGCTTCCCAGCTCGGCCTGTTTTTTTATTCTAATGAAACCACGCCGGGAGCCCGTCGCTCGCTTACAAGCGGCACGTTTCCCAGAAGCAGATCTGCCCTTTAACACAGAACTGGCCCAACATTGCATTATTAGATTGTTGGTTACTTTTGTGGACTGGGTAAAAACCCAAGGTAAGTGAAAGGACAGGGAAACTTGGTGGTTAAGGATGAGGAACTGAAGAGCCAATCAGAACAGATGTCACTTCCTGACTGGTCAAATCCATAGTGATGCCATAATTACAGCAGGGCTTCTCTGATTGGCTGGACCCCAAATGCATGAATGGAGGTGTGTATGGGCGGCTCACCTACCCCCTACATATAGCGGGGCGTCTCTGTTGAGGGAGCGGACTGCCCCCAGGCTGTCCATGGTGGTGGGGAGGCCGCCGTCAATGGACAGGTTCACCATCTGGTCGAAGGTCACCAGCTCCACCGTGTGGAACTGGCCGTCGTTGATGGTCTCGGTGCTGGGGGAGGAAGGAGCGATGGAGAAACACCATTGACAGAAGGCTGGATTCGGCCGGCCGGGTTCTCCCCAGTGGTGCGGTGCCCTCGGGTTGCTGACCTGTAGATGGCATGGCCGGGCTGACTCCCCGGGTCATAGCTGACCTTCACGTGACCTTGGTGCAGCTCCACGGCAATGTGGTCGTTGTCTCCATTGTAGAGCAGGATGCCGTTGTCTTCAGCTGTGGACACCTGTCTCACATGGGAGGGGTGTGTGTGGGTTATGTGGTAGGTGGGGGCAGTCAGTGGCTAAGCGGGTCGTCGGGCCCTTGAGTGAGCCTCTTAACCCCCAGGTCTAGGGCTGCTGCACATTGGCCGACTCCGCACTGTGATGCCTGAACTATGAAGACGGGGTCAGCAAAGAGACAAATCTCTATGTACCTGACCTTGTGCAATGACCAATAAAGAGTTATACGTTGTGGGGGCATTTTTTGCAGAACTCAATTTTATCAAAGTCTATGACTGCGATCAAGAAACTAAAAATGCCAGACGTCTTGTATCTTGTTTGGTTATTTTTGGCTAAGGTTAGGGCTGGGTAGGGGAATTGAATAGAGAGTCCCCACGAGGATATGATTAGAAATTGGGTGTGTGTGTGTGTGTGTGTGGTGTTTTAAATCTCGTTCTTGCTGTGTTTCGTGTGGATTGCGTGTCCTTCAGCGTTGCTGGCTGGTCTGTCTGCATTTTCGTTCGTGGACACATTCAGTTCATTTGCATTTATTTGTTTCTGTCTTTTTCTGCACTCAGCCCCTTACAGCTTTTTGGCCAGAAGGACTCCGCAGTGTATTGAGCACATCTGAGAAACAATTAACGTTAACAAGCTCGTCGCAGGTATAACAGCAATTAGCTGATGCTAATGACATGCAAAAATCGCCAGAAGGGGAGAGAAGAAGCAGCTTTTCTGAGCGTGTTTGTGTCTGTATCACCTGCAGTTTAGACCTACTACTCTATCTGTAGCTAAGCAGGTTTGGGTCAGTACTTGGATGGGAGACCGACTGGGTTTGTGCAGCCTACAGGTTGGTGTGTGGATCCCAGTGCAGTGACGGGACACTGTGCTGTAAAAATGGTGCCGTCCTTCAGAGGAGACGTAAAACCAAGATCCTGACTCAGGTCATAAAAGACTCCTGGGCATGTTTTGAAAGAGTAGGGGGGCTCCATTGTGTCAGTATGTATATGGTGGGGGGGTGTGTATATGTTGGGTTTTCGACCCATGGGGTCCGTCTGCGTGTGTCGTGAGATGTTCCCCACCTGGAGCGTAATGTTGGCTTGTGGCCAGTTCTTCAGGTCACTCAGCAGCACGTACGAGTCTCTGTCCACAAAGTTTACGCTGACCAGCTTTTCACAGCGGGGACCGCCGAATCCGGGCAGGCACTGGCAGAGCGCGCGACCTGCCCGCTCCAGGCAGGGGGCGCCGTTCTGGCAGTCTGCCAACTCGCAGAGGGACAGCGGTGTGGCGGGGACCTCACACAGCTGACCACTAAGGGAGGGTGGACAGGGTGGTGGGGGGGTAAGGACAGCGTCACGCACTACAGAAACTCGAGCTTGCTGTAGGTGTCAGGCAGGGAAACTCCGACTGTGAGAATGAATGTGTCTCTGTAGTTTGTGGATTAAATTGACACGTCTGTCTGTCTGCTCGCTGCTCACCTGAACCCCTCTGTGCAGAGGCAGGAGTAGCCATTGATCTCGTCCACACACTGCGCCCCATTCTGGCAGCGATGCTCAGCGCAGTCGTCATGGTTGGCGCTGCAGTCGTCACCCACGTAGCCTGGGGAGCACACACACCTGCGGACACACACGCGGAGGAAGGGGGCCGTGAACCAACACAAATATGGGAATCCCCTGAAATCCCAGTGCAGAGCGACAGGGCACTGGAGTCCGAACTGCTGCTCCCGGAAAGGGCAGCAGCAGTGTTTAATTTTTAACATCAGAAAGAGCAAGTGTAAGGGTATGTGAATTAATCATGCCGGTCGTGATGGTGTGCGTGAGTGTGTGCATGTACCAGTATGAGTGATTCAGGTATATATTACATTGTAGGGAGCAAATGTCTTTGCAATGTATGAAAATCTGTTATTTAGATGTTGTGGGGACATTTTTTTCGGTCCCCACCAGGAAAACTTGACTTCAGTTAAAAACTGTAATAGCCAAAGGTCTTTTCTGTTTGGTTACTTATGATTAAAGTTAAAGCTGGGTTGGGGTTAAGTGTGTCATGTTGGGATTAGGGTTTTGCACACAGAAATGAATGGAGAGTCCCCACAAAGATATAATTACAAACTGGCGTTTGCGTGAGTGTACTTGTGTATAAGTGTGTGTGTGCGTGCATGAGTGTGTGTGCCTGTGTGTATGTGAGTGTGTCTGTGTGTTGGTGTGTATGTGTGTGTGTCTGTGTGTTGGTGTGTGTGTGTGTGTGTATGTGTGTGTGTCTGTGTGTTGGGGTGTGTGTGTATGTGAGTGTGTCTGTGTGTTGGTGTGTGTGTGTGTGTGTATGTGTGTGTGTCTGTGTGTTGGTGTGTGTGTGTATGTGAGTG